>JAHHUM010000303.1:756495-936197 GCA_036173005.1 Crenichthys baileyi | reverse complement strand
CATCCATCATCAGACATCCAACAGACATCCATCATCAGACATCCAACAGACATTCATCATCAGACATCCAACATCAGACATCCAACAGACATTCATCATCAGACATCCAACAGACATCCATCATCAGAAATCCATCATCAGACATCCAACATCAGACATCCAACAGACATCCATCATCCGACATCCACATCAGAGAATCCAACAGACATTCATCATCAGACATCCGACATTCATCATCAGACATCCAACATCAGACATCCAACAGACATCCATCATCATACATTCATCATCAGACATCCAACATCAGACATCCAACAGACATCCATCATCATACATCCATCATCAGACATCCAACAGACATCCATCATCAGACATCCAACATCAGACATCCATCATCAGACATCCAACAGACATCCATCAT
This sequence comes from Crenichthys baileyi, assembly GCA_036173005.1. Classification (NCBI taxonomy): domain Eukaryota; kingdom Metazoa; phylum Chordata; class Actinopteri; order Cyprinodontiformes; family Goodeidae; genus Crenichthys; species Crenichthys baileyi. The sequence goes on along the minus strand of JAHHUM010000303.1, from coordinate 935,776 downwards.
CAGACATCCATCATCAGACATCCAACACCAGACATCCAGCAGACATCCATCTGTTGATGATGGATGTCAGATGATGGATGTCTGATGATGGATGTCGGATGTTGTATGTCTGTTGGATGTCTGATGATAGATGTCTGATGATGGATGTCTGATGATGGATGTCTGTTGGGTGTCTGATGATGGATGTCTGATGTTGGATGTCTGATGTTGGATGTCTGATGATGGATGTCTGTTGGATGTCTGATGATGGATGTCTGATGTTGGATGTCTGATGATGAATGTCTGTTGGATGTCTGATGATGGATGTCGGATGATGGATGTCGGATGTCTGATGATGGATGTCTGTTGGATGTCTGATGTTGGATGTCTGATGATGGATGTCTGATGATGGATGTCTGTTGGATGTCTGATGTTGGATGTCTGATGATGGATGTCTGATGTTGGATGTCTGATGATGGATGTCTGTTGGATGTCTGATGATGGATGTCTGTTGGATGTCTGATGATGGACGTCTGTTGGATGTCTGATGATGGATGTCTGATGTTGGATGTCTGATGATGGATGTCTGTTGGATGTCTGATGATGGATGTATGATGATGGATGTCTGTTGGATGTCTGATGTTGGATGTCTGATGATGAATGTATGATGATGGATGTCTGTTGGATGTCTGATGTTGGATGTCTGATGATGAATGTCGGATGTCTGATGATGAATGTCTGTTGGATGTCTGATGTTGGATGTCGGATGATGGATGTCTGTTGGATGTCTGATGTTGGATGTCTGATGATGGATTTCTGATGATGGATGTCTGTTGGATGTCTGATGATGAATGTCTGTTGGATGTCTGATGTTGGATGTCTGATGATGAATGTCTGTTGGATGTCTGATGATGGATGTCTGTTGGATGTCAGATGACAGAGCGCTGTTCACTAAAACCAGCCGCCACAGAGACAGTTTCTTCCCCCAGGCTGTTTCTCTGTTGAACATTCAATAAAATACAAAACAACAGCAGACAGATGTTGCAAATGCACCTTTTTATTTATATATGTGTATATTGTACATTGTAAATATGTATATTCTGTAGTGCAAAAACAAAAACCAAAGAGCAAAGTGTACCGGAGTCAAATTCCTTGTTTGTATGTACAAACTTGGCAATAAAGCTGATTCTGATTCTGATTCTGATTCTGGATGTCTGATGATGAATGTCGGATGATGGATGTCTGATGATGAATGTCTGTTGGATGTCTGATGATGGATGTCTGATGATGAATGTATGATGATGGATGTCTGTTGGATGTCTGATGTTGGATGTCTGATGATGAATGACGGATGTCTGATGATGAATGTCTGTTGGATGTCTGATGTTGGATGTCGGATGATGGATGTCTGTTGGATGTCTGATGTTGGATGTCTGATGATGGATTTCTGATGATGGATGTCTGTTGGATGTCTGATGATGAATGTCTGTTGGATGTCTGATGTTGGATGTCTGATGATGAATGTCTGTTGGATGTCTGATGATGGATGTCTGTTGGATGTCTGATGTTGGATGTATGATGATGAATGTCTGTTGGATGTCTGATGATGGATGTCTGTTGGATGTCAGATGATGGATGTCTGTTGGATGTCTGATGTTGGATGTCTGATGATGAATGTCTGTTGGATGTCTGATGATGGATGTCAGATGATGGATGTCTGATGATGGATGTCGGATGTTGTATGTCTGTTGGATGTCTGATGATAGATGTCTGATGATGGATGTCTGATGATGGATGTCTGTTGGATGTCTGATGATGGATGTCTGATGTTGGATGTCTGATGATGGATGTCTGATGATGGATGTCTGATGATGGATGTCTGTTGGATGTCTGTTGATGGATGTCTGATGTTGGATGTCTGATGATGAATGTCTGTTGGATGTCTGATGATGGATGTCGGATGATGGATGTCGGATGTCTGATGATGGATGTCTGTTGGATGTCTGATGTTGGATGTCTGATGATGGATGTCTGTTGGATGTCTGATGATGGATGTATGATGTTGGATATACATCAAGATGGCGCCGACGATGACAGCCTCGGAGCTTCGCTCTCTCCTTGTTTTTGTATTTTGTGTGTTTTTATGTTTTTCGAGCCACAGTACTGTGGTCTCAGGCCACAATTCGGTGGTCTCATTCAGTAGAGAGGAACTTCTCAACATCAGAGAGTCCTCTTTTGGGTTTTTTTCACCATCTTTCATCCATCCGAGGTTCACTGAGCTTCTGGCAAGCGGAGCGGCGGTGCTCTACGGGATACTGCGCCGGAGGCGTCGGCAGGGGAAAGCCTGCTGGCGCCCTGGTAAAGCTCCGCAAAAGAGGACTTCGTACACCACTGCCTTCAATCCACCTGGCAAATGTCCGCTCTCTAGGCAACAAGATGGACGAGCTACTTCTTCTCACCGGTAAAAACTCGGACCTCCGCAGATCAGCGGTTCTCTGCTTCACCGAGACATGGCTGAGTGACAACATCCCGGACCGCGCACTGCTGATACCGGACTTCCAGCTATTCAGAGCGGATCGCAGCGCGGAGCTATCAGGGAAGAAGCGAGGAGGCGGAATCTGCTTTTATATAAACGAAGCTTGGTGCAGAGACATAAAAGTGCTGGGGAAACATGTAGTCCGGATCTGGAGTCATCTTCCATAATCTGTAAACTGTTTTATTCACCAAGAGAGTTTTCCTCGTTCATAATAATCGGCTCATATTTTCCACCGCATGGCTGCACTTCTGCCGCGGAAAAAACATCTTGCTGAGCTGATTACAGACTGGAGAAAAAACACCCTGACTCTTTCATCATAATACTGGGAGATTTTAACAGCGCAGATCTCTCTAATGAGCTCCCAAAATACAGACATCAAACATCAGACATCCAACAAACATCCATCATCAGACATCCAACACCAGACATCCAACAGACATCCATCATCAGACATCCAACATCAGAAATCCATCATCAGACATCCATCATCAGACATCGAACATCAGACATCCAACAGACATCCATCATCAGACATCCAACATCAGACATCCAACCGACATCCATCATCAGACATCCATCATCAGACATCCAACATCAGACATCCAACAAACATCCACCATCAGACATCCAACACCAGACATCCAACAGACATCCATCATCAGACATCCAACATCAGACATCCAACAAACATCCAACATCAGACATCCAACAGACATCCATCATCAGACATCCATCATCATACATCCGACATCAGACATCCAACAAACATCCACCATCAGACATCCAACACCAGACATCCAACAGACATCCATCATCAGACATCCATCATCAGACATCCAACATCAGACATCCAACAAACATCCAACATCAGACATCCATCATCAGACATCCAACAAACATCCATCATCAGACATCCAACACCAGACATCCAACAGACATCCATCATCAGACATCCAACATCAGAAATCCATCATCAGACATCCATCATCAGACATCGAACATCAGACATCCAACAGACATCCATCATCAGACATCCAACATCAGACATCCAACAAACATCCACCATCAGACATCCAACACCAGACATCCAACAGACATCCATCATCAGACATCCAACATCAGACATCCAACAGACATTCATCATCAGACATCCAACACCAGACATCCAACAGACATCCATCATCCGACATCCATCATCAGACATCCATCATCAGACATTCATCTTCAGACATCCAACACCAGACATCCAACAGACATCCAACATCAGACATCCAACAAACATCCATCATCAGACATCCAAGAAATATCCATCATGAGACTGATAAAGAAAGAATAAAGAAAGAATTGGACATTAGAATGAATCATGATCGGTTCTGATTCTTTTATTAGAGTTTCTGCAGCAGCACATTACTTATGTTCTTAGTGTTCTGGTTTCAGTATGAGCCACATGGTAACAGAACCTGTCAGAATGTTTGGACATAATTCTACTCCGTTTCAGGTTTTAGGACGTGATTCTCAGACTGAGTTCTAAAGTCTAGTCTGGTACCTGAATCTTTTTCTTTTTGATGGTGTTGCAGTTAGCAACTCAACTGGAGCAGTTCAGTTCCTGACCCGTGAGCACAGATGGATCAGTACCAGCTGTTTGAGACCAAGAAGATGAAATACTGTTTCTAGCAGGGTGACGTGAGCAGGTCAGTACTGGTAAGGATTGTTACACCTCTCCATCAGCAGGGGGAGTGCATCTTCATCACCAGTACTGTACAGACAGAACCAAAGGGGGCGCTGTTGTTTTCACTAAAACACATTCCTGACTGATCCTGATCCATTTACAGGAATATTTTTTATCAAATCCAACATTTCAGAACTGATTTACAGAAACCCTTTTATTTCTTTCAAACTTTAAAATGTGAACAGATGATCTGCGGATAAACCTGCTTTCATTAAAATAGCACCTGATCCGAGGACACACAGGAGAACCGGGACAGTGAGTCTGTGGTGACGGTCCAACGGGAGGCCCCGAAGGGTCAAACAGAGTATTTTCCAACTAAAGTTCCCAAAACCTTTAAAGAACTACACAGTTCCAGCAAAGATCCGTTTGGTCTAAGGTGCTGAAACAGCGGTTTGGAAGCTGCAGGTTTGGGTTGAAGTTCTTCTGGATTTCTGATCCTAAAATTAAAACATTTCTCTGATCCAGTCAGCTGGTTTGATCTGAACAGCAATGATGGAAAAAAATGGGAACTGTAGCTGAAATGCTTTGGGTTAACGTTTCTGAAAGTTGTGTTGAAGGTTTCTGCTGATTCTGGATTAAAAAGCAGCTGAAGCCTGAACAGAATCCGGATGAATCCAGACTCTGCACCAAGATCATCCCTTCTCTTAATGACATTCGCTCACCACCTCTGTATTTATCCTCAGATCAGTTTGAACATGAAATAACTAGTTATGGCGATTGTTCCACTTTTCAGAATTGGTTGGGTTTTCCTGCTGACGCATCTCAGATGATGAACTGATGAAGATATTCCGGAATGTAAAGGAGTCTGTTCCTCTTTCTTAATCTCTAATGGCTTCAGCAGGTTGGACCTCAGACTTCCTGATATCCACCAAGAGAAATCTGGTATCATTCATCAGCTGTGAAATGCTCCGTACTGATGACATGGCATAATTTCCGATGACTGCGTTTGTCCTCATGTTGGGAATGTAAACAGGAATAATCTGGGTTGGAAGGATGAGCAAACTGCTGATGATAAATACAGATTGGTGAACAAAGGTCTTCAGGTCTTCACAAACCAAACAGTTTCCTTTTGCAGATCAGAGGGAACCTTTGTTGAAAAACCTGGAAAAACCTCCTCAGTGTGACCCTTCAGGGGCTCTGTAGTCCAAGTTTAAAAAGAAAACGCGTCCTGCTGGTGACATGAAGTCCCGCAGTTTCCTCTCCAGCTGTGACCTCCATCCTCCTCATCGTGTCTGCGTCAGACACAACTTTTCGCACTCCTCTCTCGTCTGGAAGCGGTTGGCGTTCCCGTCGCAGCCGCCGTACCAGAACTGGCCGCACTTGTTCTGAACGATGTCAAAGAACCACTTCGTGGTGTACTCCTGGCAGCGGCCAGGGTCCTGACGGAGGAGACAGGCGTCTGCATGAAAAGACCCACGGTTAGAGGTGAAAGAGCACAATGTCATGGTTTAAATGTCTCTGCAGTCTGATCCTGAGCAACATGGAGCCATAAAGTGGGCTGCAGATTGAGAGAGGCCACCATGAATGATCCATCACTCTTCTAATTCAGTATGAACCTCAGAATATCTCAACTTAACATTCACACACCAGTAGGAGCTGAAGCCTCTGGGGTTTCTGGACAAAACGACAGACTAGTTGGTTTCTGTTAAGGATCTGTGAGAGAGAACCTGTCAGGATCATGAGGACCTCCTGTACCTTTTAAACCTGCAGCTCTAAACACCTGTAGCTGTTCCTGGTGTCTGATGGATCATCTGTTTGAAACATGGAAGCTAAGGTCTGTTTGGAGCTCAGAGTGAAATGATCACCTTTAGAGAAGACAGTGATCTCCGTCTGCAGCCTCACGCTGGGATCTGTGAGAGACAAAACAGTCACTGAGGGTCAGTTTTCAGACTCTAACCTTGAAAACTGGCTCAGAGTTTATCTGTTCTTTCTTTCTAGGTGAAACGACTAAAAGCGCTACATTCATTAACATTTACTTTTCCTTCCCATAGAAAGTACTCCTGGATCAGTGCTTCTTTGTTCTCTTTGTGTCTCTGCTCTGTTCTCTCTAACCCCCAGTCGGTCGTGGCAGATGGCCGCTCACACTGAGCCTGGTTCTGGTTCTGCTGGAGGTTTCTTCCTGTTAAAAGGGAGTTTTTCCTCTCCACTGTCGCTACATGCATGCTCAGTATGAGGGATTGCTGCAAAGTCAACGCCAGTGACTGTCCACTGTCTCTACATGTTCATCCGGGAGGAGTGAATGCTGCAAGTCACTGACTGGATGCAATCTGCTGGGTTTCCTTAGATAGAAAAACTTTTTATCCAATTAGAATAAATAACTGAATCTGGCTGCACTGTTCAATGATTAAGATTAATTGGAATGTATGAACCTGACTTTTGTGAAGTGCCTTGAGACGACATGTGTTGTGAATTGGCGCTATATAAATAAACTGAATTGAATTGAATTGAATAGATCTCGTCAGAACATCTAAACATCTCACAGCAGCAATGGTAACATCTACAGAATCTGAAGAGCAGCTTCAGAGTCAAACATTGAAGAGAGAAGCTGGTCATGTTAAAGCTGTGAAGATGCCACAGAGAGGAGAGGCAGCCTGAGCTCAGCTTCATGCAGCCATGTTTGTTGAAGCAGAAAGGAGGAAATATTGCAGCTTCACATTAAGATTCCTGTGGAGACATGAAGACTTCAGCTGATGTTCTTCTCAGGTTGTTGAACATCTACCATCTTCTCTAAGCTTTCAGCTCTCCCTCACACAAATGTTTCAGAAACTTCAGCTTCACTGTGTGTCACGTTGTTTCAGATGTTGATTCATTACAGCTCAACGAGTTTAAACCCATTTTCTCTGTATCTCAGCCCAAACTGATGATGTAACCTTCTGTGAGTACAGACACATGATCAGCTCAGGTGAAACTGTGAAACAGTCCAACAGTCTGGTCAGCAGACTGATGCTATACCAGAGGAGCAGATAAGCTGAGATCATTGTGTTCTGGTGTCATCAGTGGTTGCCTCCAAAGCAAAGCTACAGGAGCATCGAAACAGCCTCACATGCAGCTGAGAATATTGCAGATGAACAAGATCTCCAAGCCCAGAGGTTCAGCTGTAGAGAAGATGCTTCAAGCCATCCAGGAGGATTCAGAAATCAGAACCATTTCTTCCTGAGGAGGGCACTACAGTCATGTTGCCACCAGGGCAGAGCTTGCTGAACCCTACCAGCAGGTGGGGTTGACTGAATCTGACTGTACGGTAAGGAGACTTTTAGACAAGAAGGGCAGCAAATCCAAGACAGACTGTGATCCTGCAAAAAGTTATTTTCTCTAAAAAAATCCTCCTTTGATTGTTTGGAACATCTGGAGAACATGAAAATGTTGGACCTGTGGTCAGGAAACTCCACAGATCTGAACCCCATCTGAGAACCTGTGGTCAGTTTTCAAAAAGCAGGTAGAGAAACAGAAGCCAACAAACTGGACAAAGAAGGCAAGAACGTGTCACCACCAGTCAGGATCTGTTCCAGAAGTTCATATCCAGCAGGTCAGAGAGAACTCCAGGGAAGAAGAAGAATGAAGAATATTGACTCTAAACTGAAATTTTATAGATATAGATTTTAAAAGTTAGACAAAACTGTTAAACGTTTTTATTGTACCTCAAAGCCGAGCCATAAAACAGAACATTTCTGTCACTAGTGACACGTTTGGCTGCAGAACCTGCTAAGGAACTTATGATTTTTATGTTTTGGTACATGAGTCCACCTCAGAACAAAAACTGGTAGCTTCTGTTATCTGACTGCTGGAGAAGAGAGTGCTCAAAGTGTTACACAGACACACATTAAAGCTGAGACGGATCAAGGGTTGGAGCGGGTCGGTGAAGGGTCAGACTGGGACTTACTCTGGACGCCACATGTCTGGAAACATTCATGTTCCGTGCTAAAGCGGTTGGCGTTGCCGCCACAGCCGCCGTACCAGAAGAGAAGGCATGCAGCGATGGTTTTGTCATAGAACCACACTTGGACATAGTCAGTACACTGGAAACCAAAATCAACATCCAGCTGACAGCGAGCTGCAAGCAAAACACACACATTTACTGACCAGAACACACACACAGACTGCAGCTCCACAGAGAACACGTGCAGCTAAACACACAAGACGACGACATGCACAAAGTGAATCACAGAGGGCATCTTGAGTCTGCTGCAGAGAAGGACTCTTAACTGATCTGCAGCACTTAATAAAACAGAACTGATGAGCTGCTGGGCCTGTCTTTGTACTTATGATGTGTTTGGACTGGGCTGTGTGTTGCTACCGTTCAGGTCCAGTCCCAGCTCTCGTGTCTGACTGTCTTCTATGCCCGAAGTCTTGATGATGTCCAGCAGGTCCGTCTGAGTCTGACCCTCTGTCTGCTCCTTAAACGTCTCCTCCGTAGTCTGTCCGGCATCAGCAAGCACCCTGGAGACAGCAACAACATCTGGGTTCACCACCAGGAACTAGAGATCCCTTATCTTAAAGAAGATAGACGGGTTTTTCTTAGACCTCGGCTGCTTTTTCAGTTCACACAGTTTAAATGATAAAAGTCACGTCTTTAAAAAAAAGTCCTACTTTCTGTCCAACTGTCCTATCTTTGGGATTTCTGGTAGCTGGTTGGTCAACCACCTCCCACTTGACCCTAACTGAACTCACCCCTATGGAAGTAAAATAGTCTCATTAGAATCAGACATTTTTTAGACATTGAATTTATAACACTGAATTTTATCCTGTGCAATTATGTATGTGAATTTTTTTTGTACTTAAAATTTGCCAGCAAAAATTCGCCTGCAGAAATTCACCTGCAGAAATTCGCCTGAAAAAATTCACCTACAGAAATTCACCAGCAGAAATTCACCAGCAGAAATTCACCAGCAGAAATTCACCTGCAAGAATTCGCCTGAAAAAATTCACCTGCCGAAATTCACCTGCAGAAATTCGCCTGCAAAAATTCACCTGCAGAAATTCGCCTGAAAAAAATTCACCTGCAGAAATTCACCTCCAAAAATTCACCTGCAGAAATTCACCTGCAAAAATTGACCTGCAGAAATTCGCCTGAAAAAATTCACCTACAGAAATTCGCCTGCAGAAATTCGCCTGCAGAAATTCACCTGCAAAAATTCACCTGCAAAAATTCACCTGCAGAAATTCGCCTGCAAAAATTCACCTGCAAAAATTCAACTGCAGAAATTCGCCTGAAAAAATTCACCTGCAGAAATTCACCTCCAAAAATTCACCTGTCGAAATTCGCCTGCAGAAATTCACCTGCAAGAATTCGCTTGAAAAAATTCACCAGCAAAAATTCACCTGCAGAAATTCACCTGCAGAAATTCACCTGCAAAAATTCACCTGCAGAAATTCGCCTGAAAAAATTCACCTGCAGAAATTCACCTCCAAAAATTCACCTGTCGAAATTCGCCTGCAGAAATTCCACCTGCAAGAATTCGCTTGAAAAAAATTCGCCTGCAGAAATTCACCTGCAGAAATTCACCTGAAAAAATTCACCTACAGAAATTCACCTGCAGAAATTCACCTGCAGAAATTCGCCTAAAAAATTCACCTCCAAAAATCACCTGCAGAAATTCACCTCCAAAAATTGACCTGCAGAAATTCACCTGCAAAAATTGACCTGGAGAAATTCGCCTGAAAAATTCACCTACAGAAATTCGCCTGCAGAAATTCACCTGCAAAAATTCACCTGCAAAAATTCAACTGCAGAAATTCGCCTGAAAAATTCACCTGCAGAAATTCACCTCCAAAAATTCACCTGTCGAAATTCGCCTGCAGAATTCACCTGCAAGAATTCGCTTGAAAAAATTCACCTGCAAAAATTCACCTGCAGAAATTCACCTGCAGAAATTCACCTGCAAAATTCACCTGCAGAAATTCGCCTGAAAAAATTCACCTGCAGAAATTCACCTCCAAAAATTCACCTGTCGAAATTCGCCTGCAGAAATTCACCTGCAAGAATTCGCTTGAAAAATTCGCCTGCAGAAATTCACCTGCAGAAATTCACCTGAAAAAATTCACCTACAGAAATTCACCTGCAGAAATTCACCTGCAGAAATTCGCCTAAAAAAATTCACCTCCAAAAATTCACCTGCAGAAATTCACCTCCAAAAATTGACCTGCAGAAATTCACCTGCAAAAATTGACCTGGAGAAATTCGCCTGAAAAAATTCACCTACAGAAATTCGCCTGCAGAAATTCACCAGCCGAAATTCGCCTGAAAAAATTCACCTCCAAAAATTCACCTGCATAAATTCACCTCCAAAAATTGACCTGCAGAAATTCGCCTGAAAAAATTCGCCTGAAAAAATTCACCTGCAGAAATTCACCTGCCGAAATTCACCTGCAGAAATTCGCCTGCAAAAATTCACCTGCAGAAATTCGCCTGAAAAAATTCACCTGCAGAAATTCGCCTGAAAAAATTCACCTGCAGAAATTCACCTCCAAAAATTCACCTGCAGAAATTCACCTGCAAAAATTCACCTACAGAAATTCACCAGCAGAAATTCACCAGCAGAAATTCGCCTGAAAAAATTCACCTGCAAAAATTCACCTGCAGAAATTCGCCTGCAGAAATTCACCTGCAAAAATTCACCTGCAGAAATTCGCCTGCAGAAATTCACCTGCAAGAATTCGCTTGAAAAAATTCACCAGCAAAAATTCACCTGCAGAAATTCACCTGCAGAAATTCACCTGCAAAAATTCACCTGCAGAAATTCGCCTGAAAAAATTCACCTGCAGAAATTCACCTCCAAAAATTCACCTGTCGAAATTCGCCTGCAGAAATTCACCTGCAAGAATTCGCTTGAAAAAATTCGCCTGCAGAAATTCACCTGCAGAAATTCACCTGAAAAAATTCACCTACAGAAATTCACCTGCAGAAATTCACCTGCAGAAATTCACCTGCAGAAATTCGCCTAAAAAAATTCACCTCCAAAAATTCACCTGCAGAAATTCACCTCCAAAAATTGACCTGCAGAAATTCACCTGCAAAAATTGACCTGGAGAAATTCGCCTGAAAAAATTCACCTACAGAAATTCGCCTGCAGAAATTCACCTGCAAAAATTCACCTGCAAAAATTCAACTGCAGAAATTCGCCTGAAAAAATTCACCTGCAGAAATTCACCTCCAAAAATTCACCTGTCGAAATTCGCCTGCAGAAATTCACCTGCAAGAATTCGCTTGAAAAAATTCACCTGCAAAAATTCACCTGCAGAAATTCACCTGCAGAAATTCACCTGCAAAAATTCACCTGCAGAAATTCGCCTGAAAAAATTCACCTGCAGAAATTCACCTCCAAAAATTCACCTGTCGAAATTCGCCTGCAGAAATTCACCTGCAAGAATTCGCTTGAAAAAATTCGCCTGCAGAAATTCACCTGCAGAAATTCACCTGAAAAAATTCACCTACAGAAATTCACCTGCAGAAATTCACCTGCAGAAATTCGCCTAAAAAAATTCACCTCCAAAAATTCACCTGCAGAAATTCACCTCCAAAAATTGACCTGCAGAAATTCACCTGCAAAAATTGACCTGGAGAAATTCGCCTGAAAAAATTCACCTACAGAAATTCGCCTGCAGAAATTCACCAGCCGAAATTCGCCTGAAAAAATTCACCTCCAAAAATTCACCTGCATAAATTCACCTCCAAAAATTGACCTGCAGAAATTCGCCTGAAAAAATTCACCTGCAGAAATTCTCCTGCCGAAATTCACCTGCAGAAATTCGCCTGCAAAAATTCACCTGCAGAAATTCGCCTGAAAAAATTCACCTGCAGAAATTCGCCTGAAAAATTCACCTGCAGAAATTCACCTCCAAAAATTCACCTGCAGAAATTCACCTGCAAAAATTCACCTACAGAAATTCACCTGCAGAAATTCACCTGCAGAAATTCGCCTAAAAAAATTCACCTCCAAAAATTCACCTGCAGAAATTCACCTCCAAAAATTGACCTGAAAAAATTCACCTGCAAAAATTGACCTGGAGAAATTCGCCTGAAAAAATTCACCTACAGAAATTCGCCTGCAGAAATTCACCAGCCGAAATTCGCCTGAAAAAATTCACCTCCAAAAATTCACCTCCAAAAATTGACCTGCAGAAATTCGCCTGAAAAAATTCACCTGCAGAAATTCTCCTGCCGAAATTCACCTGCAGAAATTCGCCTGCAAAAATTCACCTGCAGAAATTCGCCTGAAAAAATTCACCTGCAGAAATTCGCCTGAAAAAATTCACCTGCAGAAATTCACCTCCAAAAATTCACCTGCAGAAATTCACCTGCAAAAATTCACCTACAGAAATTCACCAGCAGAAATTCACCAGCAGAAATTCGCCTGAAAAAATTCACCTGCAAAAATTCACCTGCAGAAATTCGCCTGCAGAAATTCACCTGCAAAAATTCACCTGCAGAAATTCGCCTGAAAAAATTCACCTGCAGAAATTCGCCTGAAAAAATCACCTGCAGAAATTCACCTCCAAAAATTCACCTGCAGAAATTCACCTGCAAAAATTCACCTACAGAAATTCACCAGCAGAAATTCACCAGCAGAAATTCGCCTGAAAAAATTCACCTGCAAAAATTCACCTGCAGAAATTCGCCTGCAGAAATTCACCTGCAAAAATTCACCTGCAGAAATTCACCTGCAGAAATTCACCTGCCGAAATTCACCTGCAGAAATTCACCTGCAGAAATTCGCCTGCAAAAATTCACCTGCAGAAATTCGCCTGAAAAAATTCACCTGCAGAAATTCGCCTGCAAAAATTGACCTGCAGAAATTCACCTCCAAAAATTCACCTGCAAAAATTCACCTACAGAAATTCACCAGCAGAAATTCGCCTGAAAAAATCACCTACAGAAATTCACCAGCAGAAATTCACCTGCAAGAATTCGCCTGAAAAAATTCACCTGCAGAAATTCACCTGCCGAAATTCACCTGCAGAAATTCGCCTGCAAAAATTCACCTGCAGAAATTCACCTGAAAAAATTCACCTGCAGAAATTCGCCTGAAAAAATTCACCTCCAAAAATTCACCTGCATAAATTCACCTCCAAAAATTGACCTGCAGAAATTCGCCTGAAAAAATTCACCTACAGAAATTCACCAGCAGAAATTCACCAGCAGAAATTCACCTGCAAGAATTCGCCTGAAAAAATTCACCTGCAGAAATTCACCTGCCGAAATTCACCTGCAGAAATTCGCCTGCAAAAATTCACCTGCAGAAATTCGCCTGAAAAAATTCACCTGCAGAAATTCGCCTGAGAAAATTCACCTGCAGAAATTCACCTCCAAAAATTCACCTGCAGAAATTCACCTGCAAAAATTCACCTACAGAAATTCACCAGCAGAAATTCACCAGCAGAAATTCGCCTGAAAAAATTCACCTGCAAAAATTCACCTGCAGAAATTCGCCTGCAGAAATTCACCTGCAAAAATTCACCTGCAGAAATTCACCTGCAGAAATTCACCTGCCGAAATTCACCTGCCGAAATTCACCTGCAGAAATTCGCCTGCAAAAATTCACCTGCAGAAATTCGCCTGAAAAAATTCACCTGCAGAAATTCGCCTGCAAAAATTGACCTGCAGAAATTCACCTCCAAAAATTCACCTGCAAAAATTCACCTACAGAAATTCACCAGCAGAAATTCACCAGCAGAAATTCGCCTGAAAAAATTCACCTGCAAAAATTCACCTGCAGAAATTCGCCTGCAGAAATTCACCTGCAAAAATTCACCTGCAGAAATTCACCTGCAGAAATTCACCTGCCGAAATTCACCTGCAGAAATTCGCCTGCAAAAATTCAACTGCAGAAATTCGCCTGAAAAAATTCACCTGCAGAAATTCGCCTGCAAAAATTGACCTGCAGAAATTCGTCTGAAAAAATTCACCTACAGAAATTCGCCTGCAGAAATTCGCCTGCAGAAATTCACCTGCAAAAATTCACCTGCAGAAATTCACCAGCAGAAATTCGCCTGCAGAAATTCACCTGCAAAAATTCACCTGCAGAAATTCGCCTGCAGAAATTCACCTGCAAAAATTCACCTGCAGAAATTCGCCTGCAGAAATTCACCTGCAAAAATTCAACTGCAGAAATTCGCCTGAAAAAATTCACCTGCAGAAATTCACCTCCAAAAATTCACCTGTCGAAATTCGCCTGCAGAAATTCACCTGCAAGAATTCGCTTGAAAAATTCACCTGCAAAAATTCACCTGCAGAAATTCACCTGCAGAAATTCACCTGCAAAAATTCACCTGCAGAAATTCGTCTGCAGAAATTCACCTGCAAAAATTCACCTGCAGAAATTCACCAGCAGAAATTCACCTGCAAAACTTCACCTACAGAAATTCACCAGCAGAAATTCGCCTGCAGAAATTCACCTGCAAAAATTCACCTGCAGAAATTCGCCTGCAGAAATTCACCTGCAAAAATTCACCTGCAGAAATTCACCTGCAAAAATTCACCTGCAGAAATTCGCCTGCAAAAATTCACCTGCAAAAATTCACCTGCAGAAATTCGCCTGCAAAAATTCACCTGCAAAAATTCACCTGCAGAAATTCGCCTGAAAAAATTCACCTGCAGAAATTCACCTCCAAAAATTCACCTGCCGAAATTCGCCTGCAGAAATTCACCTGCAAGAATTCGCCTGAAAAAATTCACCTGCAAAAATTCACCTGCAGAAATTCACCTGCAAAAATTCACCTGCAGAAATTCGCCTGCAAAAATTCACCTGCAGAAATTCACCTGCAGAAATTCACCTGCAAAAATTTGCCTGCAAATGTGTTGCCGCTTCTTCCGGTCACTTCAAAACAAGAGCATCTGCAGACAGGGTCGGGGCACTAGCTGTCATCAGGTCAGTCAAACATTTCATTCAGTTCCGTTAGATGAAAAAAATACCGAATCTCAAATGGGTGTTAATTACCTGGCGTTTTGTAATAATATATTTTTGGCAGAAAAATCTCATCACTGATCTTCATTAAGCCACTATCCAGCAAACTGTTAAAGAGACTCGCCTCTGCCCAAGGCAATGGTGTGTCACCAAATAAGCGTAATCTGATTGGCTAAAAGACGGTCGACTCGATCGAGTGCTGATTGCTTTAACACCCATCTGAGATTTGGATTTTTTTTTCATCTAATGGAACTGAATAAAATGTTTGACAGACCTGATGACAGCTAGCGCCCCGACCCTGTCCGCTGATGCTCTTGTTTTGAAGTGACCGGAAGAAGCGGCAACACATTTGCAGGCGAATTTCTGCAGGTGAATTTTTGCAGGTGAATTTTTGCTGGCAAATTTTAAGTACAAAAAAAATTCACATACATAATTGTAAAGGATAAAAATTCAGTGTTATAAATTCAATGTCTAAAAAATGTCTGATTCTAATGAGACTATTTTACTTCCATACACCCCTGGACCAGTCAGCAGATCCAATCTGGACCGGTTCCTCAGTTTGGATGTGTTTAATGTCCTGTTTGTCAGGAGGATATGGTTTTGTTAGTTTGTTTTGGGCAGCACAATATCAGGAGAATGTTTCTGTAGCATTTACCAATGTCCCCAACACTATGTGTGAACCTCACCATCTCAGCCACCAAACATCTTCAACAGGTGTGGGCACCAAGGCCAGTTGGTATGAATGCATCAGACCAGCTTCAGATTAACCCAGCAGGGTTATTTAGGATCTTTTCCCCTTTTATGTTGAGACCCATCCAGGCATCGTAGATATTGGCCCATTTATAATAAAATTACCTCTTTATCTAATTGGTGATAAAGTCTAAAGGACACATAAATCTCCCTGATCTTTAATGTGGGACAAAAGTTCCTTTCACAGGACTCTTCAAGGCGCCTTTTAGCTGTTTCCATGTGGTTTGTTAAATGATCGATGCAGCGAGGGGGGTTAGTCCACCCGCCTCTGTTACAGCCCTGACTCGCCCAGTGAGGCAGTCACAGCGTCAGCTGACTGGTGCAGGGGTGAGCCGGCTTCTCAGGTCGAGTGAGTGATATGGTGATGCTGTGTTGTTTGTGCGACCGGTCAGCTGCAAGATTTAAAAGAGTAAACAGGACTGAGAAACCATTTCTTCCAGGAACAGTAAGAAGGTCAGATATATAAATAAAATTTGAATCTTTTGCTGGGACCAGCCATGGAGGAGACAAAACTGAACTACACAAAGAGAACTAAAGAGGCTGGTAAAAACTCTGGCTCCCAGAATGCACTGGATTAACCTGTTTTCATGACAGTTCCTAGGAGGGTGGAGTCACAGCTGGAATCCCAATGATGTCATAGAGCATTTCTCTCCCTTTGCCAGCAGCTCTGCACAGGCTTCAATGGGGAGAACATGCGCGTGAACATCTTCATCAGGAGTAAAAGACTGTGTCTTGGAAGAAACTGTGGATACAAAATAAAGTACAGACTGCTGCTTGTGTATCCGGTGACCATATGGCTGCTGAAAATAAGACTAACTGCCTGAAACTGGCTGTCTGAGCTTCTGCAGAAAGAATCTGAGCCAAAGATTCTCCAAAAGGAGACGGGTTGTCTCTACTTAGGAAGCAACTTTTTCTTCTACTGCACTGAAGAAAACCGTAATTGAAACCGCAGCTCTGCACTCTTGATGGGTGAGCAGACGCTTGCTCTAGCCACTAGACCGAGAGCAGGCATCCTGTCTCCTCTGTTCCTCGGACCTGCTGTGCTCTCCTGTTCATCAGAACGGGTCACAGAAAGAGGTTGCATCTGGGCAGAGAAAATGGGCTTAGGGTTAAATATTGTTCATTTCATTGTGTTTTGCTTTGTTTGTGGTGCTTAACTGCCTGAGTGCTAACAAGCCACTGAGCTCAGGGGTACAAATGTGTTCTGGTTTATGCTTTAAAGTTGCGACAAACTTCATTTCAGTGAGTTGTTTAAACATTGATGGTCCGGTAACATGAGCATTTTCCATTTAATGGGTGTTTTCCCTTCATCTCCTCTCACTAACCTGCATTAAATATGCCCTCTTAGGCCTTATGAATGTGCTAAATCATGTTTGTTATCTCAGCTGCTAAAGCTCTGCTAATGTGAAGCCACCATTGGTTCTGCTGCGTTTACAAGCAGCTTGTTCTGTTTGCGCTGCGATCAGCCAACACGCCGCCAGCGCTCATTCACACATTATTATTTGTGCTAATAGGACTTAGAGGTACATGTGGGTTGCTAAATTTTCTTTGTTGTTTGCTGAGCTGTTAATTCCAGATAAGACGTCGCCACGCCCACCGTGCGTCCGCTAAATTGTGAATCCATAAAGTTTTTCACCGCCATCTTGGTGGTCCATCATTCCATTCAATCAGTCACTGTAATGGGTAGTTAACTCTTCAGTAAGAATCAGTTGTACAACATGTTAATGATTTCTGGTTCAGCAAACGATTTTAAAACATTATTTCATTAAAATCATATTTTATTTTTCATTTCTGCTCTGCATTGTGACCCGGTTGTTTGAACACAGAAAACTGTTGTTCCCTGTTAGCTTCAAAGCTAATTGGACCTAAATCCCAGTTCCTCAAAACAAACCTTGGTTCTTAAACATATTAACAGTGAACTGTGATGTCACTGCATCGATTTATTGGTTTCACTTTTATGTTTTGTTGACTGTAGTATTTTACGTGGAAGTTGAAGTACAGGAAGAAACACCAAACAGCCCAGCTCCACCGTTATGGCTCAGCTGATTGAAATGCCGGGGACCCACATCCAAAAAGAGACACAACCCCCGCACCAGGTACAAGACGTGCTTCACCGCGCCACCCACCCGCGACCACAGCCCCGCGCCAAGGCCGGAGGCCAGAGCGACAGAAGGAAGCATCAGAGAAAGGCCACCAAAGATAAAGACTGGGAACCCCACCCCCGGAAGTGCCCCAGCATGCCGGCGGCACACACTCCCGCACGGCATGCCCCGCCGCACCAAGCAAGCTGGCCGGACAGCCCCTTCACCAAAGCGAAGCCACATTCCAATCACCGCCACACACTGCCCGGCCAAGAGCCCCGCTGCCAGAGCCCCCTCCCACTCGACGGACCGAGCCCCGAAGCCAGGAACCTAGATCCGAAATAATCAACGCCAGCCCTGGCACCAATCAACCCCCAAGGCCCGACTCCAAAACATCAGCTTTAAATGAACCTAAACTGTGTTTGTTGGCATTTCTGCAGATTCTTACTCAGTAAAGGAGATCTGTCCTTGTTCCTGACCACCAAGCTCTTCACAGCTCTCTCTCAGGGAAGCAGGAGGATACGAGTTTATTCCCTCTGGAACACATTCATGGGAAACTCATCAGGACATGAATCACACCTGATTATTAGTGATGAAGTCATGCTTGCAGTAAGTGCACATAGAGCACATTTTTTTAATCTATAGATTTAATCACTGATTCTCTTTTTAACAGGAAAAAATTTAAGAAGATAAATAGCGTAAAAATAAAATGCAGTAGAAAACATAAGGATATAATAAAAACAGCTCTTGTTTGGGTTGTTCAGCAGCAAACATCATCTCCATCAGAGTAACATCAGCCAGCTGAAGCTGTAGCAGATTCACAGATCTGAGTGTTTCCTCCTGTGACCACATGATCTTACTGTTGAGGACGGAGAGGAAGACTCTGAAGAAGCGCTGAATGTAGCCCTGCTCCTCAGCCTTCAGCTGGCTGACGTGGATCAGGTGCTGATGGACAGGTCGACCAGCCAGCTCCTCCACTTGTGTCTGATTGTACCGATCTCCGACTGCCACCACAAACATGGCCACACCTTCACACTTGGCCTTCAGGGAGATGTAGTGCAGCTTGGCCCGGTCCCTGTAGGCTGTCTGGGTGGCCACCACGGTCAGCAGAGCCCTCCTTTTGCGCGCCTGGCCGGCCTTCAGCAGCACCTGGTTCAGGGTGAAGTCCAGTGTTTGACCCAGAATGGAGCTACCGCTCTGCTGCTGCATTTTCTGCATCAGATGTGTCTTCATCAGATCCTGGTTCTGGTAGGTCTGCAGGTTAAACTCCACCTTAGCAGTCTGAGTTTCACTCTGCTGGACCACAGCAACTCTAGCTTGGTTTCCAGGTCTGCGGGGCTGAGGGCTTACAGTCAGTTGCTCCAACACAGAACCCAGCAGCTGCTTAGCACCAACATATTCATCCGCCTGCATCTCTCGGGAGCCGTCCAGAACCATAACAAGGTCCACGTCTGCTTGCTGAGGCGGTGCCGGGTCCTGGATGAAGGAGCACTCGTCTGAACGTCTGCAGGGGTCTGAAAAAGAGGCAGAAAACTTGATGCTGGATTTTCATGGAACCTGGATCTAACCATACAGTTTACATATGCATGATACATTAGTGAATCTCATTACTTTACCAATAAAGGCAAATCCAGAACTAATGAACAGACTAACTAATGAAAGTCCTGATCCAGTCCTCATTTCTATGTATTTTCTTTCACATGAATCTTTTTTTTCACGAGTCTTTTCTGTAATTTTATAAAGGGGTCTTGATCAGTAGCTTTCCATGTTTTCTGAGGGTTTTTCAGAGTCTATATTTGGACCCTGACTGCTTGTTTACTCAGTTTTCATCCAGTCTTGTAGAGAAATGAGACTGAGACATTGGAATTGTTCTGATCATTTGCTTTCTGGTTTAAAACAGGATCAAGCTCAAGGTTCTGTTTTGTACCGTGACAGATTGCACAATTCTTGATCTTCCTCAGGTCAGTAGCCAGGTTGTCCTGCCTTGTCAATGCCATGAAGATAGAATTACCTGAGTCATCAACCTGTGAGAAAACAGCTGCTGTCAGAGCTCTGAGGGGCATATCAGAAAGAATCACGTCGTCGCAAACAGAATTGCATCGTCTGCAGATAGAGTTACATCGGCTACCAACAGAATCTACGGTGGCCGGGAGGTGCAAACCAACATTCCAAAATCTGAAACACTTTTACGAAGCCTTTGAGACAAATTTACATTTCAGAAAACATTTAACAACATGCCAAACACTTTTACAAGTCTCGAAGCACATTTACAAATAACAAAATCTAACGGAAAAGGAATGTACCAACTCCGAGGCTGACCTGGAAGTGATAACGGGAGCACTCATGGCGACCCAAGATGGACAGCAATCGAGTGGCGTTTTGCCCGTTTTGTGGCACACATATGAGTAGATTGTTTTTCGTGTGGTTGGTTCTTAGAATCTGAGAGAAAGCAAGCTCAATTCGTGGCAGTGGCAAATAGAAATGGTTCTTCCGCCACCAGTGGTGCAACAGGGTGCCAGACCAGCTGTAAAAGATGCTGCCACGTCGGCTACCTCTGTTTTTGTGTAAGCAGATGCTGATTATCGGCAAACAGGACGGCATTATAGTTATTAGCTATAGACTGTTAGTCAGTAATTACTTTCAAATGATGATGTCATTATTCATCATTATTTAATAAACTGTGTTAGACCCATAATATAAGGTGGCTATATTTACTTGAGGTGGAAACCATGTCCTAAATAATGGTTTTTTCATAGAGCATGGATGGTTACTGTGATGTTACTCACAGAAAATAAAATGAATTAGTTAAAAACACGCTGGCACTCTGTACAGTCCCTGGGTACGAGGGTGCCAGACCAGCTGTAAAAGCCTTTAAGACGCTGCTACGGTGGTTGCCTCCGTTTTACTGCGGTCAAGGCAGCCTCCACTTCGAAAATAACGGTCAAATCAGCCCTCACGCAGTTTTGTTGTGCGTGAAAACATGAAAAACCGCAGTGACGCTTGCTGAGAACTTAGTGAAAACAATAAGTTTTAAATGAACTGACTCGCGGTGGATGATGTCATTCTTGCTCTTATTTTAATTAGATTTTTAAAGTCCACCCGTGAATATGTAGATATAGAATTTTTTATTTTTGTCACTGTTTAATGTGGTAATTTGTGTGTTCATTGTTTGAGAATGTCCTTTTATATTCCCTAAGCTTCCACACTTAATAAACAAAATTGTTTCCAGTGACCAGTCTCACTTCAGGATGACAGAAGAACACCTCCAGATGTCACTCATCAAATTTCACTTACATCTAAAGTGGAATTTCAAAATTAAAGACCTTAAAAATTAGACATTTTACATTTATTTTCCCTAGGTTTCGGTGTTTATTGCAACAAAACTATTTGTTTAAAGTGATTACTCTTAGTTCATGATGACAAGAGAACACTTCCAGATTCCACTCATCGAATTTCTTTGAGATCTGAAGTGGAATTTTAAAATGAAAGCCCGTCAATGTTAGACATTTCCCATCTATCTTTTACTAAGTTGCCGAATACATTCATGATATTATCTTTAATTGTCCGATCATTTCTGATCTCTTAGTCATCCTTAAAACATATTTCAAGTGCTATCTGCAACTGCCACACGTATTGCAGTCCAGAAAACGGATCACCATGAGCGCTCCTGTTATCACGTCCGGGTCAGACTCGGAGTTGGTACATTCCCTTTCTGGTTGATTTTGTCAAATGTTAATTTGTTTCAGGGACTTGTAAAAATGTTTCGCATGACGTTAAATTGTTTTCTGAAATCTTAATTTGTCTTAAGGTCCGTAAAAGTGTTTCAGACTTCGTAATGTGGGTTTACGCCTCCCGGCCACCATAAGAATCACATCGTCTGCAAATAGAATCACATCATCTGCCAATGAATAACTTCACCTAGCTTTAAAGTTTCTGTCATAAACAAAAATATATAATTCTAACTCTGACTGTGATTAGAAAAGTCTTCTTGGAAAATGTCGCATTCAACAGGTTTAGGAAAAAAATCATTGACTACTATTAGCAAATAAACCTCAGTGCAGCAGAGACCAGAACTGACCAGACGTTTAAATAGCCTGGCCAATTGTTGGTTGGATCACTGAGTGCGGAGACCTACCTCTATGGAACTTCGAATCTCAGGAGCTCTGCTCAGAGAAATAACTGCTGGTATGATGTTCAGGGCTCGGTATTCCATTACAGCGGTCACGATGTCGTTAACCTCCTCTGAACGCCCGCTAGAAAAGAAAACTGCCACCTTCCTCAGCATCGTTCCAGCTCGCACATGTTTGAAAACATTCTGACCCACGAAGCGCATTGAAGCACCTAAGTGCGGCTTGTTGGACGTCCTCTCCAAGGCAATATTTTGTACTGCTTCTTTCAGCTGGGCCTTCCGGCGGTAGTCCTGAAAACGGATCAGGTATTTGGTGTAGCTGCTGAATCCCACCACGGCGACACGGGCGCCTCTTGGACAGTTGCTCTCTGCAATGTTGATGTCCTCCAGCAGAGACAGGAGGGCGGAGCGCTGCCTCTCGAAGGCGTTTGGAGTCACACCATCAGACATATCCAGAGCAAAGACCAGCTCTGTGGGATATGCCGGGCACTCTGAGTGACCTTAAAACCAGCGAAGAAGAATTTGAGTTTAGGAAGGAATTTGTCCAGCAATGATTCATTTCTTTAATTAGGACTGAAGCACATTTATCACTTCAGTAGCTTTACACTTTTAGTTCTGTTGTCATGATTTTACTTTGACTGCTCCTCCTTAGGTTAACTTTCCTGTGATCAGGTTGGAAAGTCCAGCAGGCCCAATTTGTTAAATGCATCAAAACTAAGAAATCCCACCCTGTCCAGTCTGTGTATGAATTAAGCAGCAGAATGTACTGTCATGCTCTTCTTCTGAAGAACTCATATAAAGGTTTGAAGCTGTTGCTGTGATGCCAAAATGGCCAAACATAACGTCCATTTCTTTGAAACTTTATTTTTAATTTTTCTGCAGGAACAAACAAGATGCATTATTATTCACAAGTAACGCCTTCATTTCTGTTGGACTAATTGAGACCCTGCAGCTCATTTTCATGTTTTATTGAATTAGAACTCTAAATATGTCAAAATCAACAGGTCAGAACCAGAAATCGGTACCGGCCAGACTCTAAATAAATAAATAAAGTGGTGCTGTTCAACCAGCCAAGCAGGGATTTTGTGTTGAGGCTGTAAGCACCCAGATTCAACACATGCTGCACAGTTTCCCTTCTCTTCCTCTGCAGATGCTCTGCCTCTTGTGAAGTCAGGAAGGACCAGCAGCAGGTTTGTGACCGTCTGAGTGGAGCTACGTACCAATGGAGCAAGCTGTGAGGAAAGAAGACATGTTTCCGAGATCAGCTGCAAGTTTTATCTCCTGATGTTCTTTGAGGAATCTCTGGAGGAGCTGTGAACTTACCACAGTTGTCTCTGATGTAGGTGACCAGCTGACACTCCTGACAGAACAGACAGTAGGTGTGAATAGTGGCTGCAGCTTTAGACAGAACCAGGTAAGAACATTTCTCAGGTGGACTTACAGTCATAGACTTGAATCCAGGAGGACCTCGGGGACCCTACAGAGATCCAAACAGAGACGATCATAACTTTGTTCTTTATTTGATTTTGTTTGCCATGTTTGTGCGAAAACCTTTCAGCTTAATCTCTCATGTCCTGTTCGTTTACTGGTAATTAATCAGAATATTGGTAACATATGTATAGAATTTCACCTTTATTGAACCTCAAAGTTGATGCGGTTCAGTTGTTGATCTGAAGCTTCCTTGTTATTATCTAATAACTTCTTGTCTCTCTGTGTCAAACAGGGATGGAAAACATTTCAAATCTGTTTTACATATAAATGAAATCTACTGCTGTCGTTGCGGAGGATCTCTGGTCCACTTTTCTGTCTAATGTTGCTTAAGGTTCCTGCTCTGCTCTCTGAAGGACCCACCACAGCATTTTAGTCAGGCCGAGATCTGGACTTTGACTAGGACCATTGGAGCACCTTGATTCTTCTGGTTTTCAGTCATTCTGTTTTAGATCTGCTGTTGTGTTTGGGATCATGGTTCTGTTGATGACCCAGTTTGAACAAAGCTTCAGCTGGTGGACAGATGGGCTCATCTTTGACTCCAGAATGCTTTGGTATACAGAGGACATCATGGTCCACTCTGCAAGGTGCCCGGGTCCTGTGGCTCCGAATCGTTATCCGTCCCCCACCAAGCCTCACATCTGTTTAAAGGTGCTGATCTGCTGTGTTTGATTTCCTCCACCATGGTTATGTTCATTATGGTCAAACATTTGTAATTTGGTACAGAGGACATTGTCCTAGGATTCAACCCTCAGTGTTTTTCTAATTCTCCTATAATGGCCTTTAACCTTTAACCTGCTAACTGAGGCCAGTAACCAGCTGACAAATCTAGATGTTTTTTTTCTGGAAATCAAATATTTTTTCAGACTTTTCAACCTCTGGATACTTTCTTTCTCCACAGGACACAATTCACCATGAAGGTCTGCTGGGTTTAAATTAATTCCCACACTCACTCTGTGTCCTGAATATCCCGGTTCTCCAGGCACTCCAGATTCTCCTGCCAGGCCTGAGTTCCCCTGCATCAATGCAAACACAAAAATCACAGACATCCTAGCAGAAGGAAACCTTTTATTCTGAAGTCCTAATAGGACAGAACTCACCGCTCGACCTCTGTTTCCTTTGCGTCCAGGTTCTCCTTTTGATCCCTGCAGCCCGTCCTCCCCCTGCAGAGAAAAAACCTTTTGTTAACATTTCCAAACATCATCAGGAAGAAGTCGGAGTATCTTGGAACACATCTCATCCTGACAGAGAGCAGCTGCTGCAGGATTTTACGGAAAACTGAACAATGATCCATACATCCAAGGAAAGGTTTTCATCCACATACACCACAGGGAAATAACTGAAGCTGACTGGAACCAAAAGATTCCCACCTGCTAAGGATGTTGGGTCTCAGCTGCTGCACATCAGACAGCTGAAGGTGAGGTTCCTGCAGCATTGCTGCCCTTTAAGCAGCTGCCCCTTTAAGCTCCAGTCTATATTCCAAACTAAATCTGATTCTCCAGTTCACAGAAGAACCTGTTTCAGAATCACCTGATTGGTTCTAAAATCCTGGTTTCTTTCTGGCAAACTGTTATTGTTTATCAAAGAGTGGCAGCCTGGAAGTGAATTAATAAGGAAAAAGACTGGGATAAAAATTCACAACAGGACTGGAGGTCAGTAAGAGTTCAGATCAATCAGCCTCTGATACTGATGGTTTTGGTATTGGATCGGAAACCAGGCTGAGGCTGATCCAGACCTTCGACTCCATGGTCCTGTGCTGCTGAGGACCATTTTCTTTTTTAAAGAATTTTTTTTGGCACTAGAGGCCTTTATTTTTGATAGTAGGCAGACAGGAAGGAGGGGCAAAGAGAGGGGGAGACATTCGGAAAAGGTCGTCGGGTCCGGGACTCGAACCCGGCACAGCCGCTTTGAGGACTATAGCCTCTATATATAACCCCTACACCACCGGCGCCGTGCCCCTGAGGACCGTTTTTACAAATTTTACTCAGTACGTTTAAACCTGGAGCCATATTGTTCTTGGACAGTCAGATGTTAACATATACATAGTAGTTCCATGTACACTACCTGGCCACTTTATTAGGGATAGGATCATCCCCTTTTACCTGCAGAACCGCTGTCATTCTTTGTGGCATGGTGTTAACAATGTGTCAGAGACATTCCTCAGAGAGTTTGGTCCATATTGACAGGTTAGCATCACACATGTTGCAGTTTTCTTGACTGAGGTCTGATAATTAAAGCATTTTCCTCTGGACAGCTGCTGCTAACTAAAACGTTCTCCATTTCCGTCCATTCTCTGTGAACCCACGGGATGGTTGCAGCATCAGATGCATTGAGCTGCCGTCATGTGATTCCCTATCTGTGTTAATATGCAATTATTCTGCTGAACCTACTGAAGGACGCCGTTTTTCTAACCCTGTTGTTAGGATCCAGGGGAGGAGCACTAAAGAAATCTACCCCCCAGAAAGCAACTCTTTGTAGGGAGGATACATTAAATAAAACAAAGACTAAACTTACAGGACACAAAGGAACCAGTAGCAATAGGACAGCAGGGTCAACAGAACCTATACAACTGTAAAGGATGCATATCATGCTGGCACCAGGGCTGCTGTGGGACTTTCTAACCACTCTCTGGTCCATCTCATCCAGACCTACAGACAGAAATTAAAAGCTTCCAACCCTGTGGTTCAGACTGTGAACTGATGAGTCAAAGCAGATGTTGCAGACTTGCTTTGAATGAACAGATGGACTGTTTTTGAAACTCGAGCCACTGATTTAAACCAACTTACTCAGGTGGTGACATCATACATCAGTTTCTGTGAGGACATGTGTGCAGACCAAGACCTTCTGCATATACAGTAACAATAAACCTTGGTTCACTTCTCATCTGAGGCAGCTGCGCAGGGATAAGGAAGAGGCTCACAGCAGTGTGGACCGGGCCCTGTATGAGCAGACCAGGGACAAACTGACCAAGGAGATTAAAGCAGCGAAGAGAAGCTAAAGAAAAGCTTCTCACATGGAGACGCTTCTGCTGCTTGAAATGGTTTGAAAAACCTGACTGCCTACAGGAGACCTTCCCCCAACCCTAAACAGAATCCTCACCTGGTAAATCAGGTGAATGGCTTCTACTGCAGGTATGAAAAGCAGTAGTTCATACCTCAGTCCAACTCCTCCACATCTCATTCAGACACTAATTCTCTCCATACACCAACCACCCCCTACCTCCAGACCCCCTGCCTGCACTAAGGATCTCAGAGGAAGATGTAAACAGGCTCTTTTAGCACCTGAAACCAAGGAAGGCCTCAGGACCTGATGATGTCTCCCCATCATGCCCGAGAGTCCGCGCCGACCAACTGGCCTCCAGCTTCACTGAGATCTTCAACAAGTTACTGGAGCTGTGTGAGGTTCCCTCCTGCTTCAAACGATCCACCATCATCCCAGTACCCAAGAAACCAACCATCACAGGACTAAATGACTACAGGCCTGTCGTCCTGACGTCTGTGGTCAGGAAATCCTTTGAGCTTCTGGACATGAACCTGAAGGACATCACAGGCCCCCTGATGGACCCCTGCAGTTGGTGGGCAAACAGGTCGGCAGATGATGCAGTCAACCTGGGACTACTTTTCATCCTGCAACACCTCAACCACCCAGGAATGTACGTCAGGATCCTGTATGTGGACTTCAGCTCCACCTTCAACACCATCAACCCAGACATCCTCCACCAGAAGCTCATCCAGCTCAAATATGTGTACTCTCCCCACTCCTCTTCTCCCTCTACACTAATGACTGGACCTCATTGGACCCATCAGTGAAACTCCTGAAGTATCCAGATGACACCACTGTTACCGGACTGATCCAGGACAGTGATGAGTCTGCATGCAGACAGGAGGTGGATCGACTGGTACACTGGTGTTGTCAGAACCACCTGGAACTTAACCCACTCCAGACTGTGGAGATGATGGTGGACTTATGGAGAACACCACCCCCACATACCCCTGTCACCATCATCAGCACACTGTGTCTACTGTGGTTCCTAGGAACCACCATTTCTCTGGACCTGAGATGATCGTCACACATAGACAATGTTCAGAAGAAGGTCCAGCAGATACTGAACTTCCTGAGGCAACTCAAGAGGTCAGACCTTCCACAGGAGCTGCTGGTCATCTTCTCCACGACCATCATCCAGTCTGTCCTGTCTTCATCCATCTCAGTGTGGTTCGGTTCATCCACCAAACAGGACAGGTCCAGACTGCAACGAATAATCAGGACTGCAGAGAGAATCATCAGGGCTGACCTTCCCTCCATCCAGGACTTATACAGGTCTAGGGTCAGGAAAAGAGCTGCTAAAATCTCTGCAGACCCCACACACCCTGCACATAAACTGTTTAGGCTTTGACCTTCAGGTGGCGCTACAGAGCGCTGTCTGCTAAAACCAGCCTCCACAGAGACAGTTTCTTCCCCCAGACTGTTTCTCTGTTGAACTCTTGACAGTCAGAGCTCCAGAACAACACCAGGCATACTTGGACTGATCTCATGTTATATTCTATTGGGAAGTCAGTTGTGTTTATATGTACATTTAAAAAGATATTCTTTATTATTGAGAGCAAATTGGATCGGAGTCAAATTCCTTGTTGGCAATGAAGCTGATTCTGATTCTGGATAAATAGACGACCCGGCAATGAGGGAATAGAAAACACAGACTTAAATACAACAAAAATCAGGTGAGTGCAAACAAACACAAAACAGGTGGAGATCATGACATTAGTAGCTTCTGGATGGACCCTGATCTAAAGGTAGAGTTTTGTGGTGGGAGGATGTGAAACAGTTCATATTTTCTATTATCTTTAATTAAAACAAGAGTGATCTTTGTTATTTTTCAAATAAAACATTTAAACCCAGTCACTCATGTTAAATATCAGTGTTTACCTTCAAATATATGAAGAAAATGTTTTAACCTCAATGAAAACATTGATAAACTGAACTAAAAGAAGATCAGACCTCTGCTTCCAACATCTGTGGAGGCTGAGGGAGGAAAAACCATTTCAGGGATTTAAATGTTTTATGATGGTTTTATGTCCGAGATACAAATAAAACTCTTCATATCTGAAGTTACAATGAAGCAGACGTCAGCTGCATTATTACAAACTTCATCTGACTTTAAATTGATTTTGAGTTTCAGGTGGAGCTGCTGTGAAATAATGAGGTGTCTTCAGATAACCAGGTTGTAATCTCGACTGCAGCTCTATTCTCTGTTCTTCTCGCTCCACAAGCAAGTAAACATATCACCCTTTAAAGTTTGTCAAGAGTTGGAGTTTCTGCTGTGACAGAACAACCGTCTCTCCTCGGCAGAAACTCAACAGTTGGGATCGGTGACAATCCTTGGCCTGTAATCCATAACTGATACGAAATAATCTGAGATTAATGCTTTATTGGTCTGTTTTAATCCTAATCTGGACTGTGTTCTGGGAGAAGATCTGTGTCCTCAGATCACTGAAGGTGAAGCAGCAACGCTCCTACAGGAGAACGACCTCCAGGCTTGAAGTCCACAGTGGAAACACCACAGCTGATGAATGGCATAAATCACAAGATTCCATGAAATTAAGTTCAGAGAGAAGAACCTTCTGGGTCACACAGTCCAAGTTCGCCTTTCCAGAGTGTTCTGGATGCAAGTCCTCCCTCAGATCCTTTCACCAACATTATTTCCTCCTTAAAGGTAAAGTCACATCATCACACCACCCTTCACCCATGCGTATGACACCAGCCAGCATTAACACACCACAACAACCAGTAAACAGATGTTCCTCCACATGTTGGATCAGAACATGGCTGCCTGCTCAGAACATCAGAGAGAACCAAGCAGCTCCTCTCTACATGCAGGCAAGCACTGCAGCAGCCCATCAGGTGTGTAGTTGACTCATGCTGCCTTCTTCAACAACAGAAACAATACAAATATTCTGAAGCAAAAGAGCTGAGAGAACATAGCAGAACTTCAGCAGATATTTCAATCCAGGTATCAGCACCAGATTAAAGCCAGTGATGTTTAATCTGGTTTAATCTGATCTGAGGTCAGTGGAAACAGACTCACCATTAGACCAGGATAACCAGGGAATCCAGGGTCTCCCTGTACAAACACAAACATTAACTTATTCATCTAAGCTGAAATAAAATCAGGTTTTCAAAGTGATGAAACAATCAGAGCTCCTGATCTCTCTAGGATCAGCTCTACCTTTGCACCTCGAGGTCCTGCAGGTCCGATACCATCTCTGCCATCCTGACCCTGAAACAGAACTCTGTCAGAACCAGAACCATATTTGCATCATCCACTTTAAACAAGCAGGCGTCTCATACCGGCGCTCCTCTGGATCCCTGTGGTCCTGGAGCTCCTGGAACACCTGGATCTCCTGGTTGGCCCTTGAACAACAGCAACAGCTTGTTATTCATTTAGTTTGATAAGATCATCTCTGATCCATTACACTGGCTGCAGATTCTGCACAGCCGACATATCACTGATCCACTCTGGGGTCAACAGTAGCTGAACCACTGAAATGGTGACAGGCACCTTCAATCCAATCGCTCCGCGACGTCCGACAGGTCCCGATTCTCCCATTGGTCCTGGTGCGCCCTGCAGGAAACCACAAGTAGCAGAGTCAGAGCAGGTGACTGCTCTCTGATTTCAGAGAGTCCCTGAATGCGTTATTAAGAGTCAGAGAGGAGGAAACAGCAGTGAGTTAGCTTGTTGGTCCACATCTGCAGACTGATCCTCTTAGTTCTTGATGACGTATTTAGGAAAACATTTTCATGCTCTGAATCAAATGTTAAGAGACATTAAAACAGTGGGGCCCAAAGGGGCCCCTTGTGCAACCCCCTATTCTTTTTGGGCTGCATATTAATAACATTCTACAAGTGATAGAACTGGGGAGATCTCTAAACAACACAGTGCAGGATGATGCACCTCAGTGAAAGTACCACTTAGGTGATCCAACCACTGAGCCTCATCTGAGCCCACAGAGCTGATGTGTCTACCAGGCATCCTCTGGGCCTGCTGACCTTCACCCCGAGATGCAGATGCTTCAGCCCTCTGTTGGCCGTTTTAGACATGCAGGCTCCAAGTCAGTCATTGCATCATGATCTCTGCATTTCATTAAACCCTTCTTCTACCTGCAGCCTTTATGTTGACCTGAACTACAGAACATCTGCAGCCGTCTCATCTTCTACATCATGCAGATCCCTGTTTAACCCAGTGACTAATTAGTTCACTGGTCTCTAGAAAAGAGACCAGTATACTCCAGGATTTATGATGCAATTAAAGGCAGAAAACAAGCAGACACATCCCATAGTGTTGTCAGGATGATGAAGATCTGGTGACTGAGAGGTCTCTTGAAGTTCACAGAGGAACATGGAGTGGAAATTCCCATTTCTGTTCCAACTCACAAATCTTTGGAAATATTTTAAACATAAAGTCAAGATTAATAATATAAAATATTTGTAATCTTATTCTCATGTTTCCAGAGTTGTCTGTTTAAAGTTGTCTGGATGATTTTATATTTGAATGGTTCTGACCAATTCCAGCTGATTCTTGTTTCTGGACTTCACAGGAACTTCACCTGATTTCACTCTGAGTTTGTTGTTTAGATAATTATTGTTTTGACCGATGATGGGCGTCATTATTTATGAATAAAAAGAAATCATGACAACAAAAAATTCAAATAAAGCAACATAAAATAAAACAAGAAGATCGTTTTAATTTCTGCCTGGATTCATTGAAAGGGAAGTAAGGAATGTTTAATAAGAGCAGCATGAATACATTTACTTGATGAGTGTTTTTAAGAACCTGAGGAAGAAGAAATTATAAAGTCAAAACAAAAAACATGTTTGTTTAAAGTCTCTTTATGAAAGTCAGAGGAAATATCCCAGCTGACCTGGGGTCCAGGAAGTCCAAGGGCTCCTCTCGGTCCTGGTGGACCTTGGACCCCTCCGGGACCCTGCAGAGACAATAGCAATATTACAGAAGCTCACCTTCCAGGTCTCACTCTGAGCACTTCTGAGCACTCTGAACAGTTTTGAAAAGCATCTTTCTTTCAAGAAATGTGTCAGAAACACTAATTTGTAGTCCTGTGTAAATGAAAGGTTTGTAAAATTAGATCTTAGCCTAAGAGGCAACATCTGCAGAACTTGGCTGCCTTAAAAGTTCTAAAACTGGGCAGTTCTCAGCACACCAGGACTGCTTCAGTGGACAAAACATATAAAAGATGCTACCAGCTGGGAGTTGCTGAATGGCTGCGTTCTCACCTGAGGGCCGGAAGCACCTTGGATACCTTGTAGTCCTGGAGAACCACGGGGTCCGGTCGAGCCCTGCAGGAACACAAGCAGTTTTAAATGGGTTTCCTGGTGTGTAAAGCAGCATTGATGACACTGAGTGTTGGTTTTATTACCTTTTCACCTGGATCTCCTCTTCTTCCAGTCTGACCCTGCACAGCAGAGATGTTGGAAGAAGAACTGATGACCTCATGTCAATTTACAGCTTCATGATGTTTCTAATTTCTTATTTTACAGAGCTGGACCAATCAGGAAGAAGGAAGGAACTGATGTGACTGGATTAAATATGGATGGATGGATGGATGGATGGATGGATGGATGGATGGGATGGATGGATGGATGAATGGATGGATGAATGGATGGATGGATGGATGGATAGATGAATGGATGATGGATGGATGATGGATGGATGATGGATGGATGGATGAGGAATGGAATGGAGGATGAGGATGATGGCGATGGGAGATGGATGGATGGATGGATGAATGATGGAGGATGATGATGGATGGATGGAGGAATGCGAGGATGGATGATGGATGATGGAGGATGGATGATGGGATGGATGATGGATGGATGATGGATGGATGGATGGATGATGGAATGTTATGATGGATGATGGGAATGATGGATGATGGAGGATGGATGGATGGATGGATGGATATGATGGAGATGGAGGATGGATGATGGATGGTGAGATGGATGGATGGATGATGGATGGATGTGGATGGATGGATGGATGTGGATGGATGGATGATGGATGAGGATCGGATCGATGGATGGATGATGGCATGGATGATGGATGGATGATGGATGGATGGAATGGATGAGGGATGGGTGGAGTGAGCTGGATGATGATGGATGGATGATGGATGGATGATGGATGGATGGATGGATGATGGATGGATGATGGATGTGATGGATGGGTGATGGAGTGGTGGAGGATGATGGGATGGATGGAGGATGGCTGGATGGATGATGGAGTGATGGATGGATGATGGATGGATGATGGATGGAGGATGGATGGATGGATGGATGATGGATGGATGGATGGATGATGGAGGATGGATGATGGGATGATGGATGGGTGGATGGATGATGGATGGATGGATGATGGATGGATGATGGATGGATGATGGATGGATGGATGGAGATGTGAGGATGGATAGGAGGGATGGATGGATGATGGATGGGGTGAGATGGATGGAGGATGGGATATGGATGGATGGATGGAGGAGGTGATGGATGGTGGATGATGGTGGATGGAGATGGATGAGAATGGGAGGATGATGGATGGATGATGATGATGGATGGATGATGGATGGATGATGGATGGATGGATGGATGATGGATGGATGGATGGATGATGGATGAGGATGATGATGGATGGATGGATGGATGATGGATGGATGATGGCTAGATGGATGGATGATGGATGGATGGATGATGGATGAGGATGGCTGGATGATGGATGGGTGGATGGATGATGGATGGTGGATGATGGATGGATGATGGATGGATAGATGGATGGATGGATGAGCTGATGGATGGATGATGATGGATGGTATGGATGATGGAACGGGTGGATGGAATGATGGAGGATAGATGATGGAGGATGAGATGAATGGACATGGATGGAGAAATGCTGGGATGGATGATGGATGGATGAGTGATGGATGGTATGCGATGATGGATGGAGATGAATGGTGGAGGAGGATGAAGATGGAGGAGTGATGGATGGATGATGGATGGATGGATGGATGATGGAATCGGATGGCTGGATGGATGATGGGAGCGGGAGGATGGAAGAAGGGGATTGATGGATGATGGATGGATGAGGATGGATGGATGGATGATGGGAGGATGGATGGATGGATGAGGTGGATGGATGATGGGATGAGCATGGATAGGATGGAATGGAGTAATGATGGAAGTGGACGGATGAAGGAATGGAGGGATGGATGGATGGATGGGAGGGGATGGAAAGCATGGAGGGAATGGATGATGATGGAGGATGAGGGATGGATGGAGAAGTAGGATGGTGGGTGGATGGAATAGAGGAGAAGGGAAGATTGAGAGATGAGGGCTGGATGGATGATGAAAGGATGATGGATGGAACTGGATGGAGATGGATGGGCAATGATGGATGTATGATGGATGATGGATGGATGGTGGAATTGAGGCTGGATGGAGGATGATGAGGATGATTGGATGGAGATGGATGAGGATGGATGATGGAAGGATGATGGATGGATGGATGGATGATGGATGGATGATGGATGGATGGATGATTGGGAGTATCGGATGGTGATGGATGGATGGATGGTATGGTATGGAATGATGGATGGCTGGATGGATGAGGAGATGGATGATGGATGGATGATGGAGGAGATGGAGGGAGGATGGATGGATGGAGGAGATGATGGATGATGGATGGATGATGGAGATGGATGAGATGGATGATTGTGGATGATGGATGATGGATGGATGATGGATGGATGGATAGGAATGATGTGATGGATGGATGGAATGGATGATGAATGGATGCATGGATGGATGATGGATGGATGGATGATGAGTGATGGATGGATGATGGAGGAGGATGGATGAGGGATGGATGGATGCGAGAGTGGAGGATGAATGGATGGGAATGAGTGGATGGATGGATGATGATGAGCTGGATGATGGATGGATGGAATGGATGGATGGATGGATGGATGGATGATGATGAGCAGGGATGGATGATGGATGGATGATGGAATGGATGGATGGATGGATGGATGGATGATGGATGAGAATGGATGGATGGATGATGGATGATGGATGGATGGATGGATGCATGGATGGATGGATGGAGATTAAAAGGTTTGACATCAGAAGGAAACAACAGGTGTCGGGGAGTTCTGACCAATAGAAAAAGGTTTTTAAAGTAAAACATCCATAAAAACAAATGATGATCCTGTTTTGATTTTCCAACATTTATTCCCGACACCAGAGTTCACGATTGAAATGATTTTAATTAAATCTCCTTTTTAACCAAGAATTCATAATAAGTCTGAGATTGTGTTGCTAGAAAATAGAGCAGAAAGTTTCAAATAAACCAATAAATGTGGTCCGGAACTGATGGCTTCAGTTTCTCACAGTCACACTGGACTTCAGATGAGGAGCCTTTAAATACTGGTGGAGAAAATGTTTGGATCAGAACCTGGTGACTATTCCACTGACTTCAGCTGCATTCTATCCAACACACTGCAAACCGGAGCAGCTCAACTGCTCATAGTTGGTATAATTAAAAAAGAAATATTTAAAAGATGGAACATTTCACAGGATTATTAGAAACTTCAACAAAAAAATTATCTTTTAGCTACACTTCTGTC
The DNA here is from genome assembly GCA_036173005.1 of Crenichthys baileyi. Taxonomy (NCBI): domain Eukaryota; kingdom Metazoa; phylum Chordata; class Actinopteri; order Cyprinodontiformes; family Goodeidae; genus Crenichthys; species Crenichthys baileyi. The sequence continues at coordinate 900,496 of JAHHUM010000303.1, read as the reverse complement.
ACACATGATGGCATTTTCCAGCTGAGGACCAGACGGTGCTGCAGAACTAGCAGAAGTAAACCAAGTCTCACCGGGTTGCCAATAGCGCCGCTCTCTCCTCGCGATCCATCCGGTCCTGCAGGCCCCTGTTGGTTCAGACACAAAACACAGACTCTCTGGACTTAAATGACCCGGAAACATCAGAATGAACAGTTCTGTTCTGGTTCTGCATCTGGGCTGTAAAGTTCACATGGACAGTTTATCCATCAAAGGTATGTTCTACTTTCAGGCACTTCAGGCCTAAACTCAGCAGCTTCATTATTTAAATATATGATTATGTAATTTTCTAATGATTTTCAGGGCTAACAGCAGGAAATGATGTGGGATGAGCTTCCTTTGGCTTTTGAGTCAGGACTCATTTAAGAAGAACTATTTATTCAATTGGTTTCTCCTTGAATATCTCTTTGAGGGTTAAAGATATTTTGTACAGACATTTAGTCATATGGTCTTTTCGAAAAGATGTGATTCAATGTGTTTTAAAATGGCTCTGTACTAGCTGAGTGTGTTGATATAGAGGAAAAAAGCTTTCCGAATGATTAGCCCTTAACGTGCATATTTTGAGGTTATTCTTCCGCACGTTCGTGCTATGACCGTACATAGGAAAGGACGGTAATGTTAATGATGTAGACTCGCTTCAGTCGTATTCCCCTATATAGAAGAAAGTAACAGTATAACTCTGAGCCAGTTTCAAAGTTAGCGTCTAGAAGAGAGCACGATAGAGATTAAGTCACAGACAAAGCTCAGTCAGTAAGCCATGGTGCAGAGAGGAGAGAAAGGGTTAATACACTGAAAGCAAGGGCCATTGGACCGTCGGCTAGGAAGGGTGGGAGCATTAAGGTGCCACAGCGCAGGGACGAATTAGAGAGTAGGAAGGTCGCCGCATGTTACGTCCAGAAAGGGGTGCACAGGGTAGACACGCACAGCGTCAGGCCAAGGTGTAGCAACTATAAGGAAGCGAAAACGCGAAAAGAGACACCGTTCACCAGTGAAACAGATACCAGCCCATAAATACACAACTTAGTAGAGGTAGGTGTGAGACAGAGTAGCACCACGAAGCGAGGAGCAAGTGTGATTTATGAAGTCGACTCCAGCAAGAACTAAGACGATATAGACAGCATCACTGATGAGAATAAATGGTAAAAGAGAGAATAGGCTAACAGGAAAACAGGTAAGCACACTCTAACTATAAGCTTTATCAAAAAGAGGAAAAGTGTTAAGCCTAGCCTTAAAGTAGACAGGGTGTCCCCTCATGGACTATAACAGACTGGGGAGCTGAGGTATACCACAGGAGAGGAGCAGAGTAACTAAAGGATCTGATCCCAGCTTTTTTTTATTTTTTTGTCTAACTTATTCTAGAGACTCTAGGAACACAGTAAGCCTGCAGTCTGAGAACGAGTGCTCTGTTATAGAAACATATGGAACAATCAGATCTCTGATGTATGATGGAGCACTAAATCATTAAGGGCTTTATATTGTGAGGAGGAGAATTTTTAAATTCTATTCTGGATTAACAGGGAGCAATTGAAGGGAAGCTAAAGTAGGGGAAATATGATCTCTCTTTTAATTTTCATCAGAACTCTTGCTGCAGCATTTTTGAATCAGCTGAAGGCTTTTAACTGCCTTTGTGGACATCCTGATAGAAAGAATTACAATAGTCGCCAGCTTAGAGAAACAAATGCATGGACTAGATTTATACAGCGCAACTCCTGGACAGGATATTTCTAATTTTGCGACAATGTTGTCGGAGTAGAAAGATGAAATCCTAGAAAACGTTTCAATAGGATTTAAATGACATGTCCTGGTCAAAAATAAACACCAAGGTTTTTACTTTATTATCGGGAGGTCAAATTTAATGCTATCCAGATAAGTGATTGACTAAGCAGTTCTTTTTTAAAGACTCTGGCCAAAGACGGACAACTTCTGTCTTGTCTGAATTAAGAAGCAGAAAATTTAAAGTCATCCAAGTTTTATATCTTCAAGACATGCTGTAGTTCATCTAACTGGTGGGGTCATCAGGATTTAGGAAAGTAAAGCGGATATCATCAGCGTAACAGTGAAAATTTATTCTATGCTGCCTGATAATTTGACCTATTGGAAGCATATATATAGTAAAGAGAATTGGCCCAAGTACTGAACCCTGTGGTACTCCACAATGTAACCCTGGAGTTTAAGATGATTCTATCATTTACATGAACAAACTGGAATCTGTCAGACCAAAATAAGATTTAAACCAGGCCTAGCGCTGTCCCCATGATCCCTACAGCATATTCCAGCCTTTCTAGGAGAATATTATGCGCGACTGTATCAAATGCAGCACTGAGATCTAACAGAACCAGTACAGACACAAGTCCATTATCTGAGGCAATAAGAATATCATTAGTGACTTTCAGCAGAGCTGTTCAGTGCTATGATGAGCTCTGAACCTGACTGAAACTCTTCAAAACAGTCATTGCTGTGTAAATGCTCACACATTTGATTAGCAACTATTTTCTCAAGAAATTTTAGATAAGAATGGAAGATGGATATCGGTTCTGTAATATAAGTCATTCTCGATCAAGCGAAGGTTTCTTAAGCCAACGGTTTAATCACAGCTACCTAAAAGCTTGTGGTAATACCCATTTACTAAGGATAGGATTAATCATATCAAAATGGGGCTGGTAATCAGAGGGAACACTTCCTAAATAATTTGGTTGGGATTGGTTAAACATACAAATGAAGGTTTAGATGAAGCTATATTTCTGATAACTCAGGGAAGCTCCACAGGATCAAACAGTCCAAACACAGATCAGGTTCTACAGTTACTTCCAATGTGTCTCACTTGTTGAGGATGAAGTAATCATCTGCGGGAGTATTCTCAAAGATTTTCTTCTTAATAGAATCAATTTTATTTGGAAGGAATCCCATAAGCTCATGACTGCTAAGAAGCTAAGGGAAGGATGGAGCTCAAAACAGAGTCATGAATACTGTGTACAGGTTTAAGACAACGTATACTAAAGAAGGGAAAACCTCGGGATACAGGTTTATTCTTGTTCTACTTCTATAAGGATGAATAAAATAAGCTGTTCTAGACTTGGTGAAGGTCTATTTTTATACAACAGTAGGTTATTTTGTTCCAGATTAAGTAGGAACTCTATAGGTGTGTAGGGCTGCCATTTTCTCCCTTAAATTTGTTTTGTAAAACATTGTGCTTTAAATGTACGCAGATCTAAATTAAACCAGGGAGCTGCCTCCTATGAATAATTACCTCTTTTTCAAAGGGGGCTGCATGTCTAATGCACCACGCAATGATGAAGTAACACACTATGAAACAAGAGAATCAATTTGTGAAGGGGAAGAAACAAAATATATGCCTTCCACTGTGTTTTCTGTGATATTGGGAGGATAAAAGTGGAAACAGATTCTTGAATGCCTGCAGGATCTCTGCCATGGTTGGTTATTTGGGTGCTGCTTACTGTGTTTAGCCTCTAGATGGCGTCTGAAATGTGGCAGTTGCCGACAGGTGGTTTTCCAAGTAACCTGAAGTCATTCCTAGAGAGTAATGTAAGGAGCAGGCTGCCAGCAGCTCACTTGCCGAGTGTGTGCCCATCTTAGTGGTACACCAGAATCATACTCTATGACCAGTCTTCGTTTTGCCTGCACCCATCCTGCCGGTACTGCCTTAAAGGTTGTACCTGACTGAGCCACGCACTATGTAGCTTTGAACTCTGGCATTGTCTATTGGGAAAGGAAGGCACTAACCCATGAACAGATGAACTCAAAAACCACGTTGCTCTGGGAATCTCAACGAGAGCCAGCTATCCCATATACTCATGGGATACTCCTCAACGAACCACTAGTCAACCCTCACACGCACACAAGCATCGTACCAAAGTAAAAAGTCGGACATTCTAACTCCGGCAGGAACACGACTACCACAACCATCACTCCGTATATGTCAACTGGTAAAATAATCCTCTGGGTATTTTCTTCCACTCCCACTATGAGGCGATAAATCAATCCACACTTGCTACACACAGATAAGAACGGCTTGTATATTAGGAAACATTCACTGTAACGTTTATCCCTGCAATAACTTTGCTGTATTATTTACCGTTACAAGACTCCCGCACCGTATCCCACAGTTACATAGTCTGCTGAGATAAAAATAGAAATCAACTATAAAAGCCGTACTGCCTGAGAAATAATGCGCAACCTGTTATTCAAATGTATTGTTAAAGAAACCACAATAAGGACACCGCGATTGGAGGAGTGTTACAACTTGTGATAAATGATCCAACATATAAATGACATTCCTTTAGAGGTGTGGAAGAGCTACTGATCAACAGTGAGAAACTAAAGAGAAAAGGTTATTAACAGAACGAAAACATTGAGTCAACAATAAGACAGGACACAGCGTTGTGAGAATCAAATAGTGTGTCTTTACACACACAACAATCCCATACATAGATCAGCACAAATAAAAAGCCCAGAGTACCTGAAGTGACAAGATAGGTGGGTAGGATTTGGTTAATGTTATTGAGCAAAGCCAGTTGGTCATAAGATGGACACTACAAGAGCATATATTTAAGCTATGACACTCACACACAGTATAGTATATGATCAACATGAGAATGGTAAAATCCCCGACCACACAAGCTAAGTACACTTAAGTCGTTGATATTTAACAACTAAATATATCAGAAGCCTATGATATCTCAACATCTCAACCGACTGGTGGCTTACCTGTAAAAAACTGGGTTACACCAGGTTGTCCAATTTGAGAGCTCCTGGAGGGACAGTGTAGTATCAGGTGCCGTGGGTAGTCCACCTGTGATAACTATGGGAAACAGGGAATGTTGAGACGGTAAGTCCCGATGTGAAGTCAGTTGGTTATAAACACTGATAACCAATGAATCACGATGACTTATGCTTTCGTTAAAACTTGCTGGTTTTCTCAGTCTCACACGCCGATCAGAAGGGAAGAGCTTTATACCAAAAGGTAACAGGTGTGATACTGCTTCCTCATCTATAACTGAGGAAGACCACCAAGAAGTACACTTTCTACGTGAACGCATATTGTGTGTGGAACAAAATATGTGGGACCGAGTGACGGAATTAGAGTTAAATGCAGGAAAAGGAAATGAGTGTGGGATGGATGTTTTCTTTTGATAAAAACATTTATTCTGAACATGTTGCTTCTCCTACATGAAGTTCATCTTCGGAAGGAAGATTTTTTTTCCTAAAAAAAAAACACCAAAGAAAGGAAAAACTCAAAAAGTCCCCAGCAGACGGCCATAATTTAAAGAGACATGAGAACGACATGTGATCTATTACGACAAGTACTGGTATATGCTGAAGTTATTTTCCTACCTCTTAACAATCAAAACGGGATTTGGATTTGCCACCCCAGGAAAGCATCCATTATTTCAGTCACACTGAGTTCTGGGATGTTTCTAGAAAGATTCCTGGTTAGCTCCAGAAAAGTGAGTTCTGGATCCTCTAAGTTGAGGGGTAGTATATTATGGGGTGCTATTAAACATCTGTATTTTGTCTTCTCTAACCACACAGGAAGCTTTGTTATATTTTCTTATTCTGATCTTTCTGATTTTACACATTTATATGAATTATTGCATAAAATTATGGTTACAGAAGAGTCCAGTTAGTCTGACTCTAACCAGCTCCTCAGGTGGATCTGCCTTCTGATTGGACGGTTTGTAATGGAGTTGTCACTGTCAGCTGGAATAGTTTCACGGGATGAGGGAGTTAAATTAAAACCACTGAAAGCTGGAAATATTCTGGACTTTCGCTTGACTCCATCTTCATGCTGCTTCTCTGGAGGTTTTAAACTCACCGGATCTCCTCTCAGTCCTCGCTGTCCTTTCAGTCCCAGTTCCCCTCTGATTCCCGGGATACCCTGTGGATGACAGGGTCAGAGGTCAGTGCCTCCAGGTTGACTGAGACCCACCAACCTGAAGGTGAAACACCAAACAGCAGCTCCTCTGATCCAATCAGAGGAACCGAGTAGTTTCAGGGCTCCAGGTGAATTATCAAGTGTATTTAATGAGCTATAAGTTGTTGGTTCCAGGCTGGTTCCTCCAGCAGGAAGCCTGTCTGATGACTTCAGTTTCACTGCTTCATTTCTTTGTTTTCAGTGTTTCGGAATCAGAGATCTGTGTCGAACAGTTTAGAAGTTATTAGGATGAACTATTTCCATAAAACCCGATCGGTTCTGGTGGAGGAGATGCTCTCGTTACTGAACTTCTCCTGGGATCAGTAGATACCTTCTGCTTCTTCTGTTGTCATGAGTCCATTTTTATATGAACATAATTTTTCCTGGTTTCTAACATTTTAAAGGTAATTAACTTTAACATATTGAGCCGTAACTTCAGTTGGAGGAGCTGAATGAAGGAAATGAGGTGTTCAGATGCAATCTGATCCAAACAGAGATAAATTCTGATCAGGGAAGAGTTTACCGGGTTTCCTGGTTGTCCACTTTCTCCTCGAGCTCCACCTTTTCCCGTCTCTCCCTGCAAACAGAAGCAGAAAACCGTTTTAGCCTGAAGAAATCCCTCCAATCAGTTTGTTTCCTCATTTAATCAGAGATGAAAACAGAACAGAGGGCGACTGTATCTATGATTCGCGAGAGGCACCACCCGTGATCCGGCTGTTGTCCTCTCAGTGTCTTCGTTTCTCCTCAGAGATCATTCAGACAGGTGACCACGCCTCAGCATGGTACATCTGATCCACACACCCAGCCCAGCTAACAGAATGAGTTCTGAAGATTTCCACACAGAGAACAGAAGTCTCTTTTGGAACCAACTGGGCTTTCAAACCTGACTGAGAAGCTGAATTTTTTGTTTTTATTGCAATAATCATAAAACCTTATTGTTTTACAATAAACACATTGAGGATACACTTTCAGTGTTTAACCCTTTCTCTCTCCTAGACATAGCTACTGACTGAGCTTCTACTGTAACTAACTCTGTGCTCTCTTCAGACTCTAACCTTGAAAACTGGCTCAGAGTTTATCTGTTCTTTCTTTCTAGGTGAAACGACTAAAGGAGCTACATCCATTAACATTTACTTTTCCTTCCCATAGAAAGTACTCCTGGATCAGTGCTTCTTTGTTCTCTTTGTGTCTCTGCTCTGTTCTCTCTAACCCCCAGTCGGTCGTGGCAGATGGCCGCTCAGTTGGAATGTATGAACCTGACTTTGTGAAGAGCCTTGAGACGACATGTGTTGTGAACTGGCGCTATATAAATAAAACTGAATTGAATTAAACTTGGTGGGAATTGTTGTAGGTATGATATGATTAATAATTTAATAATTAACCTTCTACTACTTCCTGTTGTCTTCTATGTCATCTATGAAATTTCTCTGTGGCTGACAGATGTGGTGTCAAAGTGTCTGGACAGAGACTTTTGCCTCTGATCAGCCTGTAAATTGAACCTTTACTGTCAGAGTATACAGTACAGACCAAAAGTTAGGACACACCTTCTCATTCAAAGAGTTGTCCTTATTTTCATGACTATGAATATTGTAGCTTCACACTGAAGGCATCAAAACTATGAATTAACACATGTGGAATTATATACTGAACAAAAAAGTGTGAAACAACTGAAAATATGTCTTATATTCCAGGTTCTTCAAAGTAGCCACCTTTTGCTTTGATTACTGCTACGCACACTCTTGGCGTTCTGTTGATGAGTTTCAAGAGGTAGTCACCTGAAATGGTTTTCCAACAGTCTTGAAGGAGTTCCCAGAGATGCTTAGCACTTGTTGGCCCTTTTGCCTTCACTCTGCGGTCCAGCTCACCCCAAACCATCTCGATTGGGTTCAGGTCTGGTGACTGTGGAGGCCAGGTCATCTGGCGCAGCACCCCATCACTCTTCTTCTTGGTCAAATAGCCCTTACACAGCCTGGAGGTGTGTTTGGGGTCATTGTCCTGTTGAAAAATAAATGATGGTCCAACTAAACGCAAACCGGATGGAATAGCATGCTGCAGCAAGACGCTGTGGTAGCCATGCTGGTTCAGTATGCCTTCAATTTTGAATAAATCCCCAACAGTGTCACCAGCAAAGCACCCCCACACCATCACACCTCCTCCTCCATGCTTCACGGTGGGAACCATGTAGGCATGTAGAGTCCATCCGTTCACCTCTTCTGCGCCGCACAAAGACACGATGGTTGGAACCAAAGATCTCAAACTTGGACTCATCAGACCAAAGCACAGATTTCCACTGGTCTAATGTCCATTCCTTGTGTTCTTTAGCCCAAACAAGTCTCTTCTGCTTGTTGCCTGTCCTCAGCAGTGGTTTCCTAGAAGCTATTTTACCATGAAGGCCTGACTCACACAGTCTCCTCTTAACAGTTGTTCTAGAGATGTGTCTGCTGCTAGAACTCTGTGTGGCATTGACCTGTTCCCCCTAATCTGAGCTGCTGTTAACCTGCGATTTCTGAGGCTGGTGACTCGGATGAACTTATCGTCCGCAGCAGAGGTGACTCTTGGTCTTCCTTTCCTGGGGCGGTCCTCATGTGAGCCAGTTTCGTTGTAGCGCTTGATGGTTTTTGCGACTGCACTTGGGGACACTTTCAAAGTTTTCCCAATTGTTTGGACTGACTGACCTTCATTTCTTAAAGTAATGATGGCCACTCGTTTTTCTTCACTTAGCTGCTTTCTTCTTGCAATAATACAAATTCTAACAGTCTATTCAGTAGGACTATCAACTGTGTACTGCATCCACCTCCTGCACAACACAACTGATGGTCCCAACCCCATTTATAAGGCTTGAAATCCCACTTATTAAACCTGGCAGGGCACACCTGTGAAGTGAAAACCATTTCAGGTGACTACCTCTTGAAGCTCATCAACAGAATGCCAAGAGTGTGTAGCAGTAATCAAAGCAAAAGGTGGCTATAAGACATATTTTCAGTTGTTTCACTCGTTTTTGTTCAGTATATAATTCCACATGTGTTAATTCATAGTTTTGATGCCTTCAGTGTGAAGCTACAATATTCATAGTCATGAAAATAAGGACAACTCTTTGAATGAGAAGGTGTGTCCAAACTTTTGGTCTGTACTGTATGTGTGAGCTGGGACATGGACAGTGCTGCAGATTGTTTATGCTGCCTGCAGTACTCTTTCTTAACAGTAGGGGTCACTGTGGATAACTGCCACGCAGCAGGAAGGACAGCAGAATAAAACATCTAGAAAATTAATCTAAGTCGACATTCTGAAGTTATCAGCGGCAGTTTTTAAAGCCGTCGCTGATCTCAGGTGTCCTTATGTCTATTTGGAGATACCAGCTCCCTGCTGCAGGTGTTAAATCATTTTCAGGATCTCAGTTATGTACATAAGCTGAGAGAACATCAGGAAACCCTGAAGAGGACCAAGAATTGGACCTACATGCTTCTGTGATCTCAACATCCCTGAATAACAGCTCTGAGGTTCTGTTCTGTCGTCTGGGTTTGGTTTCCCATCCCAACAGTTTTAGTGCCCCCCATGTAACCAGCTCTGACTAAACGCCTCTGATCCAGAGCAGAATGTTCTGTCTTCAGATGTAACGGCCTATTTAAAGTGATTAAAAGCTGATTCGGTGTAGTAATGACTGATAACTGACCTGTTTTCTCGCTTTAAACTGAAAACGTCAGAAAATGTTAAGGTCATGCTGCCGCAGACCTGCTTCTCTGGTCCAGATCCAATGTGAGACTAAAAGTTCTTGAGATGACCTGAAATGTTTAACTCTCTCAGCATCTGCAGATCCCACAGAACCTTGATGCTGCTGCTGTGAGGTGTGATGTTGGTACCTGTTCTCCATCTACTCCATTCAGTCCATCCTCTCCATTTTCACCCTGCAGCATTAGAAACACAGTCCTCTAATGAGACTTTATCTGGTTTGAAATGTTTATCCAAACATTCCTGAGTCCGTGCAGCTCATCCTATCGCCTCCGACATTCCAGCTGCTCTGAGTCACTCACCCTGTTTCCACGAAGACCTCGTCCACCCTGCAGAGACAAGCAGCTGCAACAGTCAGTTCTGTCAGGGTTTACAGAGATTAAAACTCAGAAGACTGCACTGAGATCTGTTGTACCTTCTGTCCTCTGAGTCCAGGACAGCCTTGGACTCCCGGAGGTCCGCTGGGCCCAGAAGGACCTCTTTCACCCTGCAGAGACAGGGCTGATTCAGTCCTGGTCATGTCCATGCAGGCAGCATGATAGCGTCCACATGTGGGAACATGTAGAACTTAGAGGTTCTGTGAAGATTCTTCTAGCTCCAACATTAGCTCAGCAAGTTTGGACCAAATACAAAAACTGAGAGCGATTTTAACCCACAGCTCACCAAGTTCGGTCTCTGTTAGACACTCTGGGTTACAGGACACTTAAATGCAGCAATATTTAGATTCATATGGACTCTTTGTTTGAGAAGAAGAAGGAAGAAACATGATGAGACAAGATGAGCAGAAAAGGGACAAAAGTGAAAAAAAAGACAAGAAGAATCCTGACGAGATGGGACACATCAAGAAAAGACAAGACAATCGGGGATAAATGGACAGGAGATAAGACGAGACAAGAAGAAAAGAGACAGGCTGAGATGAGCTGAAAGATGATGGAACATGAAAAAAGAGACAGGAGAAGACAGCTGGACAGATCAGAGCGCAAAGCTGAATTTAAAAGAGAATAAATGAGAGTAAGAAGGCTGAAAGTCACTTACAGCGACACCTTCCTCTCCTGGGAAACCCGGGTACCCCTTCTGTCCCTGAACGCCCTGGTTCATGAAGACACACCACAGAGTTAGAGACAGAAATGTCCATTGCAGCTCATAGAAGACAGAAAGCTTCATGTCTCTACATGTAGTACCTGCATCCTCTAATAATACACACGTTACAGTTTATCACCATTCAGCACAGAAATCTTCATCCTCAGCAGGAAACTAACGAACAGAAGAGCCACTGTAGCTAAAGCATATACAGGTGTCATAAATCCAAGATGGTCACACTACAGCATATTCTGACTTTCTATACAATTTCCATTTCATTAAATAGACAGACAGAGGCTTTAAAACGGCTGCAACCACAGACTGTAGGGCTGTAGCAGGGATCAAAACTTCCACCCACCAGTTTATGGTCTAAACATCAACCGTCCACAACATTACCAGGACCGGTCCTCCACCTCAGAGCTGGTCCAACTATCTCATGCATCTACAAGCATCTTCTGTGTCTGACTGTGGATGCTTCAGTGACTGCCTGATAAGGTTATCGCTCCACTCATGATGCCACTACTTCTGCTCTCTGGTGGTTGTTTTAGACATCAGGTCGGATCTCTAACATCCCCATCGCTGTTCCTTTGTTCCTGACAGTGAAGGATTTATAAAATGTGAATATATATAATCCACAGGATCTATCAGAAACCCAGACAAACATTTTGTTTCTGAATTTCTCGTCATTTGAATGAAAATGTTTCCAGAAGCAAAAGGCTCAGGAACTTTCCATTCCTGTGAATTTTCTAGTAAACTTCAGGGTTATCTGCTGACTCTTTGCAGTGCTGCTGCAGGTTTGAATCATTGGGACAAACATTCAGAAATCTGTCCTGCTTCTCTTTGAAATATCAGCTGCAGGTTTCTGCTTTGATGTTTCTGACACACATTAAGTCTGGAGTTCAAATGTGTGCAGCCCAGTCACCTTTGGCCCCGGGGGGCCCCGTGAGCCACGGATTCCTTCTGGTCCTGAACATTTGCACATGACGTTGCAGCACTCTCTGTCCGACACCGAGTCCTGCAGAAGGGACAGGAAACAACACACAGGTTGTGATCTCATATCTAAGTCATGAGGCGTGAAAAATAAAAACAGGCGTCTGCCGATTTTATTCGTTTAAATTCATATTTAAATCTTCCCGTAACACATAGAATCTGTATCTTGTTGGTAACAAATACAAAGTCAAATTATTTGCAGTGTTTTTAAAAACCTCTAATAGCAGATTTCTGAAGAGGAGATCTCTGACTGTTTCAGGGATTACAATGAAGCTTCTGGTTTTTACCAACAAGCTGCAGAACAGAGTTACTGCATGCATGCAGACCATCTCCATCTGGACCTGCTACAGATCATCAGCGTTTATATGGATCCTGCACATAAACTCTGCACTTCCAACTCAGTGATGAAAGGATTCTGTAGGACCTGATGTGGCTGAGATAGTTGCTGCTGGGAAGAGGACACCATCAGAGGGAGACCCTTTCAATAGGAACAGTGAGCAACAAAATTATCTGGACTGGGCTGTAGGAACCGGGATTCCTAACTGGAGTCGTTCAACAGCTGCTGCACCAATCATAGGTTCTCTTCAACTGTGAGAGGCAGAATCTGATTTTTAAGTAATTAATCAGCATTTTATTTCAGAACTTCAGTAGAATCCCAGCTCTCTCAGGCCTGTTGGTCCTTCTTTAAGAAGCCCTCCTGTTCTCCACTCATTACCTGGATTAACTGCACCTGTTTGAACTCGTTATCTGTGTAAAAGACACCTGTCCACAAACTCAATCAAACAATCTCCAAACTCTCCTCCATGACCAAGACCAGAGAGCTGTGTGAGGACATCAGGGATAAAACAGTAGACCTGCACCAGGCTGGGATTTGCTACAGGAAAATAGCCAAGCAGCTTGGTGAGAAGGTAACAACTGTTGGAGCAATGATAAGGAAATGGAAGAAGTTCAAGATGACGGTCAATCTCCCTCAGTCTGGGGCCCCATGCAAGATCTCACCTGGTGGGGCATCAATGATCATGAAGAAGGTGAGGGATCAGCCCAGAACTACATGGCAGGACCTAGTCAATGACCTGAAGAGAGCTGGGACCACAGTCTTAAAGAAGACCACCAGTAACACATTAGCATGTCCAAGCTTAAAAAATTACTTAAAATCACACAATGTGATTTTTGTTTTAGATTCCGTCACTCACAGTTGAAGGGTAGATATGATATAAATAAAGACTTCTACATGCTTTGGAGGTGGGAAAACCTACAAAATCTGCAGTGTATCAAATACTTGTTCTCCCCACTGTATGTCCGAGTAAGAGGTTTCTGATGGTATCCATCAGGGACTCCGCAGATTTCTGTTCTTCTGTCTTCATCAGGTGGAATATCAGAAGTCTGCAGACAATGCTGTTCACCCTGCTGATAGCTTCAGTAGACTATGGTCTAAGGTGGTGTGGAAGGAGCTGAGCTGAATGGAGAAAATCTAATGCTTTATATCTATGGCCTCCCTTTGGAAACTTTTCCAGACATGTTCCACTGAGAAGAGACCCAGACGAGGAGCCAGAACTCTCTTGAGAAGCTACTTGTCTCTTCTGGTTTAAGAAGACCTTGAGATCCTTCAGGACAAAGTGTGTGAAGTCATAATGAAAAGCTCCTGGTCATCATGGCTCTGTGGGGATTTTTGTTCTCCTCGTTGACTCCTTTGGTTGTTATTGGAACTCCCAGAGAGCCAACATCAAAGTCAACATCTCCACCTACAGACCTTTTGTTTAAGAAACTATTAAACCAAAAGCTTGGTAGATGGAGCTGCCGAGGGGTTCTGCAAGAGTTTAACTGGTCTAGGATGACACCCACCTCTGTTTACTGGTTTCTCTGGTGTTGTGTCTTTGCCAGTGGATGTTTGGTGAAAAATCATTAATGTTTTCTAAAGTAAACGAGACCCTGAGGGTTTTTCCGTATCTGATTCTCAGAAATAAGACACACCAGGACAGGAAAACATTTTGCTGCCTCTTCATCCAACTGTGGTCTGCTGGAGTAACCTTCATAAATTGGGTACAGGTGTTGGATCAGAGGCCAAAATAACGCTTATTTACATCATCTTCTGTGGATTTGTTGCAGCAGCTGTTGGCTGGAGAAGATGTAGCAAGATCTTGCCTTTATTAGTGATCTGCAGGAGAAAATGTTTGTTTTCCTCAACCACAGCTGCTGATCTGTCAAGAAGAGATGAATATTTGAATGCAGATCACAGAAAGACCAGAAAGGTGGGATGACAGGTTTAAAACTGAACATCTTCCAAAAATACTTTGTGTTTTTTTAACCACTTTTATTTTAACATTTACAGTTATTTTAGAGGGCTGCATGGAGGAGCTGTTGTCTCTTTGTGAACTTCAGACTCTTCTGAATGTCAGTTAATGTACCCTCAAACAGAACAAAATGGATCAGGAATGGACTATGGTTTGAGGTGTTAATTTGGCATCCAGGTTCCCCTGATCTCATTCCATCCGAGTATCTGTGAGATGTGCTGGAGAAACAATTGCATGGAAGCCCCACCCCACAACCTGCAGGACTTAATCCAAAGTGCTGAAGTAGAGGACAATTGGACATGTTCTCATCAGAGAGGAGTAAAAGAAGCCATCTATGTTAAAGATAAAAAAACAACACTAATCAGAGGAGGTGAACTCAGGTTTCATCTTTCAACATCTACAGTCGAGCCTCAACTCATCGTGGTTTTACATCAAGATACGTTACCAGAACAAATCACATGACATCGTTAGGGACATGTTTGGACCTTCAAGTGACAATGACCCAAACACTGAATAGAAGGCCAGTGACTTATGTGATCATAACAGCCCTATAAGTGACCTTAACGACCCTATTAGTGACCTTAACAGTCCCAATAGTAACCTCAATGGTGCCATTAGTGGCTTCAATAGCCCTATTGGTGACTTTAATGGCTGTATTAGTGTGATTATTCTGACCACAATTTATAAGGTTCTTCCTTTTGGAGAAGAAGCCCGGCTTCATCTATCCATCAGACTCCACTTAAGGCACAGATGGACCCCTGACCATAAGGAAACATTATTTTCCAAACCCCTGGAATGCCAGTTGCCTGGCAGGATCAGGGCCTGGATGTAATGAGTCCTTTGTAAGGAAAATGCATTCGAGGACTCATTGTATGAGCTGCTTCTCCTATTGACTCTTGTTTGGGTTAGTTTATTGGATTGAATTTAAATTTCAAGAAACAATTAAATAATAGATTAATTTGACAAACAGGGGCCTTGGGATTGCGTGGAAGAAACGTACACAACCCCAACATGCTGGTCACCAGCTTGGTCACACACTACTGTGGGAGGCCATCACATTCTTCAACCAGCATTTGTTTCAAGTCAGTCAATGGGGTTCTGTTGGTCAGTCTCTGACATGACAGCAGCCCCAAGCTGATCCTACAAGTGTCTAATGGGGCTGAGGTCAAGACTGCAGGGGGACCACTCCACCCTCTCCACTCCTGCAGGTAGTTTCTGGAAGTTCAACATATTGTAGGACAGAGTTTAAACCCTGAGAGTGGAGATATGGGATTGCCGCTGGTTTCATGATCTCATTTTGCTTTCTCTCTACTTTTAGATTGCTACCAATGATAGGTTTTGTTTTTCCAGTGAGCGAGATGCTGCTCCACACCATCACACTTCCTCCTCCAAAAAGTTGCTGTGATTTGGCAAATTTTTTATGGGTTTAACCCACCTACTGAACTCTGCTACTCAATCCACAGATGCATCTTCCTTACAAATGTGGCTCCATTCAAGGTAAATAAACAGTTTCCAACGATATTAGATTTATTGCCACGAAACATTGTTTCAACAGAGAAGAAAATACACCAAACACAAATGATCTCATGATTGCTAAATATAGACAGAAGATGATTCATTAAGGTCAGATAAAAGCTGCTCTCCAACCTAAATATGGATGTTTCCACTATAAATGCTAATGTGCTGGAGTGTTTTGTTGTGAACTGTGCAGCTGCGTCACCTTCAGTCACAGTAAAACATGGACAGCTTACGATCTGTTTGAGGATGGTGTTGCCGATGCTCGGCATGCCGATGCTCAGAGGAAGTTTGTATCCGAACCCCCGGCCAAACTCAACCATCTGCAGCTGAGCGGCGTTACGAATGCCCTCCAGAGCGACAATGAGCAGAGAGCTGATCCCTGCAAACAAACGTACAGATAATTAATTTACAGTTTAATAAGTGTTACCATGGCAACGGCATCATTATTCTGTGTCCATGTGTACCAGACTGCCGCAGCTTCTCAGATTCGTTCTCCAGAGTCATGACATCTTCATCAAGCCCATCTGAAAAGATCACCAGCACCTGGGGGAAGATGTTGGTCAAAGGTTAGACCACCTTCATGAGGAAGAAAAACTACTCCTCATCTGCAAACTCAGTGCCTTTGAAATTAAATCAGGGACACTGATACCCACAGTCTGGAGTTGTAACATTAAAATACTCCATTAAAGGAAAACATTCGAACCCTGAAGGGATTCAAAACTTTTTCTTTTGTCCATTTTGACACAGTTTCATTTCAAGATGGTAAGTGGCGCACTTGTATAGCGCTTTATCCAGTCCCCCTAATCCACAAACCCTCACACTGACAGTGATGTGAGCTAGATGGTAGCCACAGCTGCCCTGGAGCTGTCTGACCGAAGCGATGCTGCCATACAATCTGCACCACCGGCGCCCTCTGACCACCATCAGCAGGCAAGGAGAGTGAAGTGTCTTGCCCAAGGACGCAATGACTGGGACTGACAGAGCGGGGTTCAAACCCGCAACCCACTGGTTACAGGACGAAGCTCTGCCACCGTCACCCCTCAAGACTCAAAGACAAACTTCATTTAGATTTGAAAAGATCCTCCAGAACAATCATCAGAGCTGTTTCCTTTAGTTTCAGACAACTAATTATCACTCTGCAATAATTTTCACAGTTTATTTTATCCACCTATGGAGACAAATTTGTGTTCTGGTATCAAAACCAGGGACAATCACATTCTGAATGTTTAAAAACCTGCAAACATCAATAAATAAAGGATTTTTTTAAAATGATGCAAAATAATCAAACATGCTTCATCAGTCAAACAGATAACAGCAACACTGATTGTGTGACCTCCTCCGGGAGCATCTCCACAACCATAAATCTGATTGGCTGACAAACATTTTTAAGCTGCTCAGCTTTGTTTACCTCAGCAGGACCACGGAGACGGTTTATGGGACAAACTGAAGTAAAGACAAGTAAAGACATGTTGATGACAACAGTGATCACTGAGGTTTTTACTTTGGAAACAGTTGATCAGAGTTTAAAAAAAAAAAAAACCCAGTTACAGTCAAGAAAAAAGAAAGCACACCCTCTGTCAATTTTACCTGTTAGAACAAAGCAAGTATTCTTGTCCAGATTCGAAATTTATTTGAATCTGATCTCAGGTGCACAAAAAGACATAACAGATTCCACACCGGCATTGTTTATGAAACAGACAAGACAAAATGTAAAACTGTGTATGAAAAACTAAGTACACCCCTGATCCATCAGCTTGTAGAACCTCCTTCAGCTGCCATTCGGTTGTAGACCCCTCTTGGTGCAGCTTATGTTCTCGGTTCTGTTACTGCTAGCAGTCACTCTGTGGTGAGGGATTTGGGTTTTATTCTGGAATTTTCTCTCAAGTTAGGTAAAAAGATGAGTGCTGTTATTCATGCTTTTATCACTTCTTATCTGGACTGTTGTAACTCTTCATACGGCAGGCTAGATCAATCATCCCTGCAGCGTTCACTAATAGTTCAGAACGCTGCAGCTCGTCTTTTAATGCTTTTCTGATTGTTGTTTTGCCTCACTTATCTCACAGTTTGACAACCATGGATGTAGAAACCTCCAGTCCAGATTAGTCCACACTGTGTTTTTGTGCAACTCTAAGATGGTTTTAACGAGAAAGAGAAAGGTGTTTTCACAAATATAAAAAATATGTCATAAATCTCAAAGTGTGCTTTAATGAATGCTAAGTGCAATTTTCTGTTTCAGGATTTTAGGTTTTACACAAGTGTAAGACTGTGAAATAGCTCTTTAGTTTAGCACCTAGAAGAAGCTTAAACTTTTCCTTGTTCCACTGAGTTTCCAAACTGCAACCAAACAAACATTTTAAGAAATAGTGGAGGTTTCTTCAAAGCACCTGTAGCCGATAAGGACCTATTAGCTGACTGCATCATACAAACAGACACAACTCAACAACTACATCCTGCCTTCCTTCAAAATAGGAGCCTCAAATATAGAGACATTGTGTTAAGTGTAAAGCACACTCCTTCATCAGCCATTAAAACATCAGCCAATGTGTGTGACAGTAATTCTGACCCAGATTGATAGGTGCCAAACAAATTATCTGTATAATGATAACAGTTGTTGCGTCAACAAACTATTTGGAGTGCGAGAACAAGACGGACTCACTCAAGGCAGAGATGAAGTAATGTTTTATCCCCACAAAGGATGGTGTAAGTTCTCACCCACAGACTCCACCCTTCACCTTTTAAACAAATCATTGTTTTCTATTGTATAAAACATGTTTGGTGATCGATGCCTCCTCTTTGGGATATTGCGTGCGCCTTAGCACGTGCAGTTGGTAAAACACAGGAGGCAAACAGCAAACAACTACATGTTGCTTTGCAAGACAGACTTCTCTCTGACCAGACATATTGTGAAGTTTTATCATCACAAATCTTCTCCTCCAAGATCTCGTTAAAGCCCTGGTCCCCAAACAGAACCGAGTCCCCTAGGAAAAGGATTAGGAGGTCTCCAGTGTCTCTGACTCACCTTTACACCTGCTCTGGACTCAGCCCTGAACTTCTCCTCGAAGGATCTCAGCAGGGCCGTGTTGAAGTAAGTGGGCTCCCCCAAACTGGAAGTCATGACCTTTCTCACCACGTCCTCGTTGTATCCCTCAAAGTTGAAGTCATACAAAATCTGTCCCTCCCTACCCACCAGTCGGTAGGCCAAGTTGGGCGTGATGGGTGTGTTGGTGCAGCACAGACGTGGCACTGAAGAAAGGTAGAGGGCAATCTCTGGCAGGAAGACCTGGAGCTTGTTTTGGCTGCTGACTAAAGTCTCACCACTTCTTCGAGAGATATCAAACCCTATGGCAATGTCGATGGTGCAGTCTGCAGTAAAATACAGTTCATGTTTACTTCTGCTGCACAAACATTAATGGAAAATAAATCAGAGGCTCAGATTGAACGTGTAACTCACCAGTTGGATCTAAGGGAGGTTTGGACTTGCATATGGTGTCCACTACCTTCTGTTTGATGGCATCCAAGCTGCCAAAGTTCTGCACAGTGAACAGCTTCCTGGGATCACCAGTGATCTGCAGCAGCTCCAGGTCATGGACGTCACCAATGCCAATGGCAAACATCTCAATTCCCAAAGCTCTGAGACGATCAGCTGGATCCTCCACGTCATCCTGTGAATCTCCGTCTGTGATCAGTATCAGATTCTGCGAGATTCCTGAAGATCTACGGCTGCCACGAGAAGCTTCAAAATATTCCCTGATGGAGTCCAGAGCCAGTCCAATGTTGGTGCCTCCACCCACCTGCCTCATGTTAAAGATGTGGCTGGATACCTCCTTCTCCTGGTAGAACTGGTTGAGGTAAAACTCATGCTGGAAAGAGCTGCTGAACTGGGCGAGTCCAACGCGAACCAAATCCTTGCTGACTTTAAAACTGTTCACCAGTGCAATGGTGAAGTTCTTCATGACGGAGTAGTCATCGGTGTTGATGCTGCCAGACTGGTCAACAAGGAAAACCAGGTCAGCCTGCTGTTTCTCGCAAACTGCAGAAGCAAGGAGAGGAAATGTTGTGAAGATAAAGACTGCACATATCAAAGAGTTCAATGTTTCGTTTTCAGGTCTGCACCACAATGAGGTCAGGTAAGGCAGAGATGAGGAGGATAGAGATGGATCAGGAGTTTGATCTCTATCTGGGAATCTCCGGACTGATACATGGAAACAAGGAGATTCAGAGCAGGGGTGGAATGAGGACTGAAGTGTACTCAGAGTTCAGAGCAGAAACAATGTATGTGAGTTCATACTGTATGTGCATTATACAGTTTAGAGTGTCTCAGCACGTCAAGACTTTAAAACCATCTTTTAACCTTATCTAGGACTGGGTCGCGGGGGCAACAGACTAAGCAGACACCTCCTCCAGCTCCTATGAGGGAAGTCCGAGGCGTTCCCAGGCCAGCCGAGAGACATAGTCCCTCCAGCGTGTCCTGGGCCATCTCTTGGGCCTCCTCTCGATGGGACAGCTGAAGGCTGACGGCATCCTCCTTGAACTGCCACCTTAACGTGGTGGAGGGGTTTGAGTACTTCAATGATCCTAGAGGCTATGATGTCTGGAGTTTAAATACCCCTGGTAGGGGGCAAACAGGCTCTGGGTGACTGGTCAGACGATGAATGGTTCAGAAGCCTTCATGAGAACTATCACAATGAAGCATATGATGTTGCCCAATACGCCAGAAACGGGGCCCCGCCCTGGAGCCTGGCATGGAGTCAGGACCTGTTGGAGAACACCTGGAGGCCGGGTTACTCCTCGCGGGACCTGGCGAACGAGAGATGAGAGGCCATCCCCCAATGGCCCCAACACCTGCAGAGGGAACCATGAGGGACCCGTGCAAAGAGGATCAGGCAGCGGTTGAAGGTGGGGGCCTCGACGACGAGATCTCCAGATGCTTAAACTGGCTCTTTTAAAGTAAAGTTAAGATTTCTCTTTTTCTTAATCTGTCTCTGTTGTCTCTAATGAATTAACTTTTTATCTGGGAGCGAGGTGGCCTCCATGACTGTTTAGGTACAGAAGCATTAATAATCAGTGGACTGCATACATTAAGGCTGAAGGCCAACGTCTCATCAGAAATTTCCTGACTATTCTTCTAAGGCCACTGTTCCTGCCCAGATCTCATATCAGTATGGGAATATTAATATTTTAATCATGCTTTATAAGTTTGTCAGTGTTAGAAAACAGTGTGTTAATTCAAACCTCATTATTATTGAGCTCCCTTAAAAAAGATGTTTCCATTTTTGCTGAAACTTGCCTTAAAACTGGTACTGGTTTCAGTTCTTAGTTTTATTTAGGTCGAGCTTTGAAGTATTGGAAGCTGTATTTCGCCCTATTCTGGGAGGTATTATAAGGCCCACAAAGGCTCTGAAGACTCTAACTCTCTTACCTGGCTTGGTGGAGTAGCAAAGCACCTGCGTTATATTCTTGTAGAGAGTTTCCAGGGCTTTGAAGTTGTCCACGTAGAAAACCTTGGATTTATCATGACCCGCCATGATCTCCAGCTGGGTCATGTTGGCTCCTTCCACTCCGATACTGAACACGTGGACTCCTTTGTTCCTCAAAGCCAGAGACGGTTCAGCCAGACTGAAAGGGTCAGTAGCATCTCCATCTGTGATCACCATGAGGATCTGAGGCACTTGCAGCTCTGCCCGACCTCCATGCTGAGCACTGAAGAACTGTAAAGAATACTTCAGAGCCTGTCCAGTGTAGGTGTCTACAAATGGGGACTCCAGGTCTGCTATTGCTTTTACAACCTCCTGTCTGGTGCTGTACTGATTCAGAGTGAAGATAGACTTGGGGTTGTTAGAGTAGAGGATCATACCAAAGCGAGTCAGGTCTTTACCAACCGTGGTTTGGTTCACCATTGACTGCATGAACTTCTGCATGCTTCTAAACTTGGACAGGGTTATGCTCATGGAGCCGTCCACTAGGAAAATGATGTCTGCCTGCTCGGTCTTCTTACACTCTGGGAATGAAAGGGGAAAACTGGCAGATGAAAGAAAAAACAACCTGGCACTACATATGTGAAAAAGTAATTACACCCCTTCTTAAATCATGATTTAACTGTGATTATTCACATTTTATTGTTCAGTTTCACATGTCGCACCCAGGCCTGATAACTGTCTGACCTGTAGAATCAAGAAATTACTTAGACAGAACCTGTCTGACAACATGAAGTAGGCTTAAAGATTTCAAAAAGCAACACATTATGTCCCGATCTAAAGACGTTCAAGTTCAATACTGAAATGGATCAGTCTGGAAAGGGTTAAAAAATTCTTTCTGAGACTTTGGTACTCCAGAGAACCTTAGTGAGAACCATTATCTACTCATGGGGAAAAACGTGGAGAGCTTTCCTAGGATAGGCTGACTTACCAAAATTACTCCAAGAGCTCATCAGCGACTCATCCAAGAGTTCACAGAAAAACCCAGAACATCATCTAAGGCTCTGCAGGCCTCACTGCCTCCGTTAAGGTCAGAGGTCATGGGTTAACGATAGAAAAGAGAGACTGGAGAAAAATGATCTCCAAGGGGGAGTTTTAAGGAGGTGTTCCCTCTGATTACCAGCCCCATTTTAGATATGATTAATCTATCTTTAGTAAACGGATATGTACCACAAGCTTTTAAGGTAGCTGTAATTAAACCTTTACTTAAGAAACCTTCGCTTGATCGAGATGACTTGAAAAATTACAGACCGATATCCAATCTTCCATTCTTATCTAAAATTCTTGAGAAAATAGTTGCTAATCAAATGTGTGAGCATTTACACAGCAATGACCTGTTTGAAGAGTTTCAGTCAGGTTTCAGAGCTCATCATAGCACTGAAACAGCTCTACAGAAAGTCACTAATGATATTCTTATTGCCTCAGATAATGGACTTGTGTCTGTACTGGTTCTGTTAGATCTCAGTGCTGCATTTGATACAGTCGATCATAATATATCATATTGTAGTGCAAAAACAAAACCAAAGAGCAAAGTGTACCGGAGTCAAATTCCTTGTTTGTATGTACAAACTTGGCAATAAAGCTGATTCTGATAATATTCTCTTAGAAAGGCTGGAATATGCTGTAGGGATCAGGGGAACAGCGCTAGGCTGGTTTAAATCTTATTTGTCTGACAGATTCCAGTTTGTTCATGTAAATGATAAACCATCTTTAAACTCCAGGGTTAATTGTGGAGTACCACAGGGTTCAGTACTTGGGACAATTATCTTTACTATATATATGCTTCCAATAGGTCAAATTATCAGGCGGCATAGAATACATTTTCACTGTTACGCTGATGATACTCAGCTTTACTTATCCATAAATCCTGATGAGCCCAACCAGTTAGATAGACTACAAGCATGTCTTGAAGACATAAAAACTTGGATGACTTTAAATTTTCTGCTTCTAAATTCAGACAAGACAGAAGTTGTCGTCTTTGGACCGGAGTCTTTAAAAAAGAAACTGCTTAGTCAATCACTTAACCTGGATGGCATTAAATTGACCTCCGATAATAAAGTAAAAAACCTTGGTGTTATTTTTGACCAGGACATGTCATTTAAATTCCATATTAAACAGGTTTCTAGGATTTCCTTCTTTCATCTCCGGAACATTGCCAAAATTAGAAATATCCTATTGTTACTTCAAGGCTGGACTATTGTAATTCTTTACTATCAGGATGTCCACAAAATGCAGTTAAAAGCCTTCAGCTGATTCAAAATGCTGCAGCAAGAGTTCTGATGAAAATTAAAAAGAGAGATCATATTTCTCCTATTTTAGCTTCCCTTCATTGGCTCCCTGTTAAATCCAGAATAGAATTTAAAATTCTCCTCCTCACATATAAAGCCCTTAATGATTTAGCTCCATCATACATCAGAGATCTGATTGTTCCATACGTTCCTAACAGAGCACTTCGTTCTCAGACTGCAGGTTTACGGGTGGTTCCTAGAGTCTCTAGAAGTAGAATGGGAGGCAGATCCTTTAGTTATCAGGCTCCTCTCCTGTGGAACCAGCTCCCGGTTTTAGTCCGTGAGGCGGACACCCTGTCTACTTTTAAGGCTAGGCTTAAAACTTTCCTTTTTGATAAAGCTTATAGTTAGAGTGGCTTAGGTTATCCTGAGCTATCTCTGTAGTTATGCTGCTATAGGCTTAGGCTGCTGGAGGACATAATGACCACTTTCACCCTCTTCGCTACTTTCTCACACTACTCTCCAATTTTGTATTATTTGCTGTTATTTTAGCTTTTAACTTTGTTCTCTCTCTTTTCTCTTCCTAGAAGCTACACCTGGCCTGACTCTGTGTCTACCTATGACACCTTTCTGGAGAGGGGCATCCTCCAAGCTTCTGCTGGCAACAACTTAATGCTCACCCTCTACCGATGATCCACATGGCCCTGTCTTTCAGTGTTTAACCCTTTCTCTCTCCTAGACATGGCTACTGGCTGAGCTTTAACTGTGACTAACTCTATGTGCTCTCTTCAGACTCTAAACTTGAAAACTGGCTCAGAGTTTATCTGTTCCTTCTTTCTAGGTGAAACGACTAAAGGAGCTACATACATTAACATTTACCTTTTCCTTCCCATAGAAAGTACTCCTGGATCAGTGCTTCTTTGTTCTCTTTGTGTCTCTGCTCTGTTCTCTCTAACCCCCAGTCGGTCCTGGCAGATGGCCGCTCACACTGAGCCTGGTTCTGGTTCTGCTGGAGGTTTCTTCCTGTTAAAAGGGAGTTTTTCCTCTCCACTGTCGCTACATGCATGCTCAGTATGAGGGATTGCTGCAAAGTCAACCCCAGTGACTGTCCACTGTCTCTACATGCTCATCCAGGAGGAGTGAATGCTGCAAGTCACTGACTGGATGCAATCTGCTGGGTTTCCTTAGATAGAAAAACTTTTTATCCAATTTGAATGAATAACTGAATCTGACTGCACTGTTCAATGATTAGGACTAATTGGAATGTATGTACCTGACTTTTGTGAAGTGCCTTGAGACGACATGTGTTGTGAATTGGTGCTATATAAATAAACTGAATTGAATTGAAAATTTAATTAAGGCCATAACCACTGCTGACCCAAAAGAACTCAAAGGTTAGTCTCACATTTACCACAAAACATCTTGATGATCTTTGGGAGAACATTCTGTGGACTGATGAGACACAAGTGGACCTTTTGGAACCTACTACGCCTAGAGTAAAACTAACAGCATTTCAGAAAAATAACATCATATCTACAATCAAACATGGATGTGGTAGTATGATGGTCTGGGCTGCTTTGTTGCCGTACTTGCTCCAATTCTCTGGCCATCATTTTTTTTTAACCTTAAAGTCAGTTCAGACAAAACTTAATGAAGGTTCTGAAGTGGCCCAGTAAAGTGGACTTAAATCTGAGCTGGTGTGGCATGGCCATAAACAGGTCGCTCATGCTGGAAAACCCTCCTGTGTGTCTGACTTAAACAATTGAAAGCAGAGCGGATTTAAATTCCTTCACAGTGATTTTAAAGACTCATTACCAGTTATCACAAATACCTCATGACAGCCGTTGCTCCCAAGGGTAGAACAACCTGTTATGAGGTTTCGGGGGGAATTAGTTTTTTCACACATTTTCGTTACTTAATAAATGAAATCATCATTTGAAAGCTGCTTTTTGTGTTCAATCAGGTTATCTTTCTCTGGTATCAACCTTCGTTTTATGAACTGGGCAAGAAAGCAAAAACAGAAGAAATCTTTAAGGGGGTAAATCCTTTTCATAGCACGGTATGAAAAAATAAGCCTGGAGACAAATATTTTGCTCACCCCTCTCTGGATCACACAGCTCCAAGGACACCTGTCGCTCCAGATCCTTCAGAGCATCAAAGTCCTTCTCAGCGTACATCCTGTCTGGAGATCCGCTGATCTCCAGCAGCTGGGTGGTGTTGGCGTCCTCCACTCCAATGGCGTAGACCAGAACTCCCCGGGCCCTCAGCGCTACAGCAGGGGCTTTAACTTCGTCTTGGGCCTCCCCATCGGTGATCACTACAAGCCTCTGCGGCAGGTCTGGACGTCCTCCTCTGGCTGGATCGAAGTACTGAGACACCTCTGAGATGGCTCCACCTGTGAGCGTTCCTCCACCAATCTGATTCATGCCATCAATGGCTGCTATCATCTCTTTTTTGGTAAAGTAGCGATTCAGGGGGAACTCTAGCCGCTGGGCACTGCTAAACTGCATGACACCAACGTGAACCTCATTCTGGCCAACAAAAGACTTGTTGATGACAGATTTCATGAACTCCTTCATTTTGTTGTAGTCCTTTGCGTAAATACTTCCAGAGCTGTCGATGAGGAACAGCAAGTCCCCTGGTACATCTTTACAAACTGTAGACAGATAGGCAAAGAAATGGGATGAGAAACATCAAAGTGGCTGAAAGTTTAAAAATATTAATAATGACCTCTAAAGATCCACTAAAATCCACCTAGAGACTTTTACTGAACATTTTACATCAAACTTTTAGGGAAGAGATCAACTTTCCACTGGCCATGAAAGATTTGAATCCTTTCCAAATATAATTGTTCTGCCCTTTAATCTTACCGTCTGTAGTACAGATGTCAGTGATTATATGGTCCTTGATTAAATTCAGAGCATCAAAATTGTTGACAAAGAACGTCCTCTTTGGGTTGCCAGAAATCTCTCCCAGCTCCCCCACTTCCGCCTCCTTGACCCCGACGGCATAGATGGTCACACCCTGCAGCCTCAGAGCCTCTGCAGGAGCCTTGACTTTATCCGCTGACTTTCCATCAGTGATGACCACCAGGTACTCAGGAGCTTTATGCCCGCGGCTTGTCTTGGCGGTTGTAAATAGCGGACCCATGAACTCCAGGGCTTTCCCAGTCTCTGTACCGCCTCCCAACTGTTCAATCTCCTGCACTGCTTTCTTCAGCGTGTCCTTATCCTCGTACCTCGTCAGATCAAATTCCATGTTTGGTGAATCCGCATATTTTACAACTCCTAAACGGACGTATTGTGGCCCGATACGGAAAGTGTCAATAAACTCAAGGATGAACTGCTTCATGTCCTCAAAGTCTGATGGGTAAATACTTCCCGAGTGGTCGATCAGGAAGAAGATGTCTGCTTCCTCTGTTTGAATGCAGCCTGTGAAGGAAACACAAACATGAGTTTTGTTCCGATTGGGTTAACAAAATGCTTGATGACCTGCAAACATTTCAAAGTAGATTTTATTAAGAATCTAATTGCAGATCTTATGAAACAGTGTTGCAGACCTTCCTTGATGCCGGTTCTTCTCACACTGACTGAGACCGCCTGGTGGATGATGTTGTAGCAGAGGGTTTTCTGCAGGCTCTGCTCCAGGGATTTAAGTTTGGCAAAGCTGTCCACGATAAACACATGTTTCTGTGGAGGATAAGAAGCCATCTGCCTCAACTCGTGCTCGTTAGCGTTTTGGACACCCACGGAGTAAACAGTGACTCCAGCACGTCGGAGATCAGCTGCTGCTTGGATCACATTGTCTTGAGACTTTCCATCTGTAATTACAACAGCTACCTGCTCCACACCTTTATCCTTCCTGCTCCCTTTCTCCGTGATGAAGACGTTCTCACGCGAGAAGTTCAGGGCAGCCCCTGTATTTGTACCACCTCCATTGTAAGGCAGGATGTTGATAAAGTTTAGCAGTTCGTCTTTCTTCTTGAATGTGTTGAGGTAAACCTGTGCTCTAGGTTCATTGTTGTACATGACAATACCCACTCGGACTCTTTTTGGACTGATCTCCAGGCCGCTGATGATCGAATACAGGAAGGAGCACACCAGCTGGAAGTTTTGGTGTCCGATGCTTTCCGACTCATCAACGATGAACACAATATCGGCCAGTTTGGCAGCTCTGCAATCTGCAGAGAAATCAGAAATTATTTCAATCAACTCCATTTTCAAACGCTCACCTTGGCATATTGTGGAACCGTATTAAATAAACTGACCTGACCAAGACTGTAAATTAATCAAACTTTCATTACTTTTGTTCATCGTTTATAAAACAAAATATTTTTATTTTATTTTGGTTTAAATCGAAATTAAACTGGATAAAATTCACCCTTACAACAAGCTAACCTTTTTGTTCTGTGTACATCCTACAGAAATATCACAGTAGATGTTACTGATGTTACAGAATCAGGTAATGCAAAGTAGGGCTAAGGCACTGAAAATATGACTGTGTGTTTTCTAATTCAGATTTTGGATTTTCAAGTATATAACTACAGTTCAGAGCAGGAACGGCATCATCCGGCAGGAGTGCTGAGAATGATTGATGAGCAGACAGACGGATGGTGGGTCCAGTAAACCACTGAGCCTCACCAGGAGTGCAGCTGATTTTAAAGGTATGTTATTCATTACAGCACAAAGAGTGAGGAGTGGCACAGTAACTTAACATTAAAATGTAACGTGATTCAGATCTACATGTCCTCCACTCTGTTTATGCATTCTGCAGAGTGTTTAATGTTTGTATGTTGGTATCCCTGCTGAAATCAATCAAACCCAAAGTTCTTAAGACGGTCTTGATGCTCGTCACTGATTATTTCAGCCACTGAATCCATGTTGGCATCCATCATAATTTTGGATCAATCCATGTCAGAATTTGTTCAACTTTGGACGTCCTGCAGAGCATTTTCCATAAAGGCAATAAATCCCAATTTGCTTCTTTGTGTCAGTTTTCTTCATGACCAGTTTTTCTGGCTGACTCCTGTCTGTTCTTACATTCAGAATCAGACTCAGCTTTATTGCCCAGTTCGTACATACAACAAACAAGGAATTTGACTCTGGTACACTTTGCTCTCTGGTTTTTTTTTTTGTGTTATAAGATATATTTTGCATATAACTTTATGTCCTTAAATACATATATACAATATACACATATACAATGTGGAATTGCGACTTCAGTATGAGGTTGTTTGGTAAAAACTCATCAGAGAAACAGCCTGGGGGAAGAAACTGTCTCTGTGGCGGCTGGTTTTAGTAAACAGTGCTCTGTAGCGACGGCCTGAAGCTAAAACTCTGAACAGTTTTTGTGGTGGGTGTATGGTTTTTTTTATCACATCAGGTGGCATACTTTTTGAAAACTGTGGTTTTTGATGAAAGCTTTTGTTGAAGAAAATGAACCTATAGCCTTTTACCTTAAGAAACTGTTTTGTATTCTTGCTGACAGAAGAACAGCTGGAGAAGAAACACCAAGTTTGAGTTCAACCCTAATTCCAGTGAAGTCAGGACGTTGTGTAAAATCTAAATAAAATCAGAAAACAATGATCTGCTAATCCTGCTCAACCTCTATGAAACTGAATCCACCACAAAGACAAGATATTTAAGGTTCAAACTGATAAACATTATTGTTTTGTTGCAGTTATTTCCTCATGATGAATTTTTGCAACACGTTCCATCAAAGCTGGACCGGGTCATGTTCATCACTGTGTTTCATCACCTTTCCTTCCAACACTCAGTCAGCAGAGGAATTGGGTTTGGACCTTGCATTTGTTGGGTCAGTCCA
Source organism: Crenichthys baileyi (assembly GCA_036173005.1). Classification (NCBI taxonomy): domain Eukaryota; kingdom Metazoa; phylum Chordata; class Actinopteri; order Cyprinodontiformes; family Goodeidae; genus Crenichthys; species Crenichthys baileyi. Next base: position 871,398 of record JAHHUM010000303.1, on the reverse strand, counting down.
ACAACATGATTTGCAAATCATTGTATCCTGTTTTATTTACATTTTACACAACGTCTTAACTTTATTGGAATTGGGTTTGTACCTTTAGAAATCTCTCGAGGGGCTAAAACTGCAGATTATTTGTACATGAACCGATCAGATTCACGGACGATACTGTCAGAGAAGACACCAGGCAACGTCTGAAATCTTTCCTGGATTAACTTCAGCAGCAGGTAACCAAGTTACAACTAAAACCAAAAAAACTAACCTCCAGTTAGAAAGGTCTCCGGTTCCTCGGATATAAAGATCCGTTTGAGCACAGGAACAGTAATGGCTTGGACCCGGTAAATATATGGTGTAGTGGCAACCACGCGTAGCTCTTCCATTGAAGCTCCAAGACTTATTCCCACCACAGTGATGCCTGCTGACTTGATCAGACGGGATTCCTTAAACACAGGGTCATTGGAGTCTTTTCCACTCAGAACAACCAGGAACTGTCTGTAGCCTTGATCTGCTCGGCTTCCCGCCGCTGTGGTGAAAAAGTTATTGCTGGCGTAGGCCAAGGCGGCGCCCAGGTTGCGTGGTTCAGTAGATGAGAGTCGGAGATGCTGGAAGCGCTTCACCGCAGCCTGGGTCTCTTCTTTGGTTTGGTGCTGGTTGAGGAGAAACTCCAACTGCACGTTTTGACCGTACTGAGCCAAGCCCAGACGATGGGCTGAAGCTCCAAAGTTGAGCTGATTGGAGAGACGGGTGAGGAAAGTTTTGACCTGCTGGAACTGAGCTGGTGTTATACCGCCATCCAGGAGGAAGAAGATGTCCGCAAACTTCTCCGCCAAAGCTGAAAGAAACAAAAACGCTGACTGAGTTCTGCATTCAAGGTCAGACATGTTTAACTGGTAACTTTCAACAAACAACTCTGTACTGGAAATAATAAAAGAACAACTCTGGCACCAATTACTGATTTAAATACCAAAGAACCAAAAAAAAGGATTTGCGTCTGTTTCATTCTGCAGATTTTCAAATGCATCAAAATATTGTGATATTTTTGGCTGTTTTAAAAGATTTTAGAGATTTCTTCTAATAAAACAGGAAACCAGTAGTGTCTGTGCTGAATAATGGATTCTTCTGCTTTACATGGACCATGAACCTGGACTGGTGGTGAAGTTTGAGGCTGGAGAACAGTTACAGTGTACTCAGTTCAAATATTTAATAATTATTAGATATTTAATCATGAAGGTTGTATAATTTAGGCTGCTGACCTATCAGTTTGACCTTGCAGCTCTTTGCCTCACCTTGTCTTTGATCCTCCATGGAGACACAGACAGTTTGCAGCAGACCCCCCGTCAACTTCTGCAGTGCCTGAAAGTTGTCGATGGTGAACAGGAAGCGCTGTGAAGGCTGGTTAGCGATGTTCTCCAGCTCCTCCAGGTTGACTTTTCCCACCCCAATGGCGAAGACAATGACCCCCTGCTGTCGTAGTCGCTGGGCGGGCTCCTCTACATTGTCTGTCGAGTCTCCGTCAGTGATTACTATGGCGATTTGAGGCACTCTCTGACTCGCTCGGCTCCCTGCCTCCTCCGTGAAGTACTGAGAAATCAGGAAGTCGATGGCCTTGCCGGTCTGGGTGCCTCCAGTCCGGTAGGGAAATTTGTCTATTGCAGTCAGCAGAGACGGAGCCTCCAGGTACTCCTTCAATAAGAACTCTTTGTGAGGCTCGGTACTAAACTGAGCCAGGCCGACCCGGACTTTGTCTGGGCCGATGTCAAGGCCCAAGACGACGCTTCGCAGAAATAACCTAACTTGCTGAAAGTTAGCGAGTCCGATGCTGGAGGAGCCATCAACCAGGAAGACAATGTCGGCCATGCTGGCTTTGGCACATTCTGCGAAGGAAGAAGGAGAAAGTCAGAAACTGAGAAACCGAAACCGAGTGTTTCTGAGCACAGAGTGTTTCTGAGGACGAGTGTTTCTGAGGACGAGTGTTTCTGAGGACCGAGTGTGTCTGAGCACCGAGTGTGTCTGAGCAACGAGTTTTTCTGAGAGCCGAGTGTGTCTGAGTACCGAGTGTTTCTGAGGGCCGAGTGTGTCTGAGTACCGAGTGTGTCTGAGCACCGAGTTTTTCTGAGCACCGAGTGTTTCTTAAGGCCGAGTGTGTCTGAGCACCGAGTTTTTCTGAGCACGGAGTGTTTCTTAAGGCCGAGTGTGTCTGAGCACCGAGTGTGTCTGAGCACAGAGTGTTTCTGAGGACCGAGTGTGTCTGAGCACCGAGTGTTTCTGAGCACAGAGTGTTTTTGAGGACCGAGTGTGTCTGAGCACCGAGTGTTTCTGAGGACCGAATGTTTCTTAAGACCGAGTGTCTTTGAGCACCGAGTATTTCTGAGGACCGAGTGTGTCTGAGCACCGATCACATTTTATAGTGGCCATTTGGGTTTTCTCTCCATTTTTCTTTGCAGTAGAAAGTGCTCCTGGCTCAATGGTTCTGTGTCTGTCTGGCAAAGTTGATCACGCTGGCAGTTCAAGGTGTTTCTGGGTCTGGTGAAGCTTTCTTCCTGTTAAATTGGTTTGTTCCTCTTCACTGTCACCCTGTGCTTGTTCAGAATGATAGATTACAGCAAAGCCAAGGACTGCAATCTGCTGGTTTCCTAGGACCAAGTTCTACTCTTATATGTAGAAGTAGGTGGGACTGAATTGTTTATAATATGACTTTAGATGAAATTGTTAGAATTAAATGGATTGAAGGAAATACATTTGAATTGAGCTGAGTTCTATATACAGTCCTGCAAAAGTATTGACACCCCCTGAGTTTGTCTTTGTTTTGTCACGTTCCAATCTCAACCTTTAACGTATTTAAGTGCAGAAAAATAATTTATGGTTTTTTAACAAGTGTGGCATGAATTTGTTTTCAGCCCCCGTGAGTCAATACTTTGTAGATCCATCTATAGCTGCAGGTCCAGATGCAGATCTTTGAGGGTGTTTAATTTCTGCTCATTCTTCTTTGTCAAACAGCTCAGGGTCAGTCAGTTTGGATGGAGAACATCTGTGATCAGTTTTCAAGTCATGCCACAGATTCTCAGTTGGATCTTTAACTGGGCTTTGACTAGGCCCTTCTACCACACAAATCTGCTTTGATTTAAACTATCTCATGATATCTCTGGCTGCATGTTCAGGGTGGTTGTCCTGCTGGTAGGTGAACCTCCACCCAAGTCTCAGGTCTTCTGCAGCCTCTAACAGGTTTTTTTCCAGGATTGTCCTGGATTCACCTCCATCCATCTTCCCATCATCTCTGACCAGCTTCCCTGTTCCTGCTGAAGAAAAGCATCTCCACAGCATGATGGTGGCATCACCATGTTTGACTGGGGATGGTGTGTCTATGATGATGATGTGCAGTGCTAGTTTTCGTCTGTAGGTTTTACCTGTAGACCTAACAGTGTAATTTTGGTCTCCTCTGGTCAGATTATCTTCTCCTACATGTTTGCTGTGTCTCCGACAAGTCTTATCACAAACTGCAAACATGATTTCTTTAGTTTTGTCTGTGAGGAAAAATCCTAATAAAAACGTATTTGTGGTTGGAAGAAGACAACATGTGGAAAATGTCTTGACATGACTTCTGTTGTGATTTTGCCTTGTATGAAGATGAGGACTGATCCGATCACATAATCAACCTGAGGAAAATGAGGATGGAAAGTAAAACATCTGTGAAGACAGCCTGAAAGAAGAACTGGTGGACGGAACGTCTTCACAGATAGTTGATTAAGACCTCAGAAATCATTTTTTATCTGTTGGGTTAAAAGCTTTTAGGGACCATGAGATACAGCTTAAATGGTTTCATTCTTATGAAAACTGACCACTCAAAGCTTTTTCTGTGAACTTTCAGTTAAATGTCTAAAATCATACCTCTGGATGTGCAATCAGACCCATCTCTGTGACCTGCAGCACTTTACCTTGAGACAGCTGCAGGAGTTGTCTCTTGACTTCCTCCACGGTGGTGCAGAGCGTTTGGACGATGTTCTGAGAAATCCCCTGAAGGGCAGTGAAGTCTGACACGCTGTGGACGTGCTGGCTGTGCGGCCTGTTCGCTATTTGCTTCAGCTCATCTTTATCTGCATCTTTGATACCAATAGCATACAAACTAATTCTCTTGTTCCTCAGCTTCTCCGCATGGAGCTCCACTTCGTCCTGAGATTTGCCATCGGTGATGACCACGGCAATCTGTGGCACGTTCTGCTCTGCACGGCTCCCGGCTGCTTCCACAAAGTGGTTTTTCAGCATGAAGTCCAAGCCCTTCCCAGTGTTGGTTCCTCCTCCCCGGTAAGGTAAGTTCTTGATGTATTCCAGGATCCCCTTCTTGCTGTGGAAGGTGTTGAGTTTGAACTCTGTATGTGGTATGGAGCTGTACTGGACCAGGCCGACCCGGACATGATCAGGACTGATGTCGAAGCTGTCAACCAGGGTGTAGAGAAACTGACGGATCTGATCAAAGTTCTCTGAGCCAATGCTCCACGAGCCGTCCACCATGAAGACCATGTCAGCTACGGCCTCTTGGGTGCAGACTGTGGGTGGGGTAGAGGTCATGGAGAGGCCTTACAGAAACAACAGAAACAAATTGGACCCGAGCGTCCCACTGTATCAGCCGCAGGTAAGGAAGTGTCAGCATGATTTCAGAAAGGAGATAGTGGGGTGATTGTGTTGTAAGAAAGCTGGAGGAAAAATAAGCAGCGTGATGCGTGATCCGATCCAGCTCTGGATAGTTTCTGGACAGCCGCAGGTGTCTCAGCTAAAAAGTGTGATGAAAACAAGCTTCCAGGTGGTGCTGACATCTTTCAGACACCAGTAGTGAAACACTGACAGCTTCCCTCAGCTTTAACTGCTTCTTCACATCAGTTCATATTACTACTTTATTTTAGGTGAATCGGTGTGGACTTTATGGAGTAACTCTGAGCAGACAACATCCTACCGTCAGCAGACGGTAATCAGTCTGATTTCAGTTTGGAAAATCAGTTTTTTTGACAAATAATCCAAACTGGTGCAAAAACCAGAGATACCAAATTCTCATAATCTTAACACAGACCTTAAACATTTACAGCAGTGTAAGCAAGCTAGGACACATTTGATTCAAAGCAGCACAGTCTGCAGCACAAAGCTGACTGAAATCCTTACATTTCAGGTTGCTTCAGTGGTCAAGGATTCAATCCTCTGTTATTCTCGGAGGACTCCTCCCTGATCCTGCAGACTGGGACTCCTCTGACTGGGATCTACAGCAGGAAACATGCTGACTGCTCAGTGCCACACCAGCTAACCCCACTTTAAGCCCGTCTGGGTTAGTATCTTTGCTCCTAAAGCTCAAAGTGAAGCCAAACCTAGCTCACCACATGGTATTGGTAGGCTAAGTGTTGACAGTGTTTTCTGCTACATGCAGGTCAGGCTGAGTTTATTACTCCTGTTGATGTTATGGCTCGGTGTGATGTAGAAGCGTGTGCACTTTCTCACGTGAAGCAAGGCAGCGTAATCGCACCCACCTGTCGTCTGAGCGGCGTTGCCATGAAAAGACACTGCTACAACAAGGCAGAGCAGTAGACTCTGCCTCCTCTCCATGCTGGAACAACTCTCAGGTTCTTCTTGAGCTGAAACAAACACACAGAAGACTGTAGGTAAGGAGGAGCAGTCTGCTCAACATCTGGAGGGGGAAGGTTCAACCACAGCTGAGGGGAACGCTGAGGGACTGACATCAGAACATCAAACCATACCTCACTTACCAAAAACAAACTGAATCACACATCAAATAATAAGTTTCTACCTTCTCAACCCTGAAGCACCATAAGCCGAACAAGTTCAGGACTGTAGGACATCCCCTCATGAAAAACTTTTCCCACTTTGTAATTATCCCAGGATTGAGGAGGTCCTCGAAGTAATCCTTCCACCGCCCAATAATATCCTCAGTTGAGGTCAGCAGCTCCCCACCCCCACTACAAACAGTGTCAGCGAAGCACTGCTTCCCCCTCCTGAGACGCTGGACAGTTTGCCAGAATCGCTTCGAGGCCAACCGGTAGCCCTTCTCCATGCCCTCACCGAACTCCTCCCAGGCCGGAGTTTTTTTTTTCATCCAGCAGCGTCGACAATGATGCGGAGAACATGGTCCACTCGGACTCTATGTCTCCAACATCCCCCGGAATCTGATTGAATACAGCCAGATGTTCGCCAGATGTTCCCAGCAGACCCTCACTATGCGCTTGGGCCTGCCAAGTCTGTCCGGCTTTCTACTCCTCCAGCGGATCCAACTTCGAGGTGCTCCTCAATCCTGCCATCACACATTCCATGGTGGAAACAGAGGCTGGGGACTCGGGGTTGGACTCTTTCATCACCCAGGCTGAAGTCACCGAGGTAGTTAAAAAGCTCCGCGGTGGCAAGGTGGATGAGATCCGCCTTGAGTACCTCAAATCTCTGGATGTTGTGGGGCTGTCATGGTTGACACGCCTCTTCAACATTGCGTGGCGGTCGGGGACAGTGACTCTGGACTGGCAGACTGGGGTGGTGGTCCCCCTTCATAAGAAGGGTGACCGGAGGGTGTGTCACAAGTACAGGGGGATAACACTCCTCAGCCTCCCTGGTAAGGCCTACGCCAGGGTATTGGAGAGGAGAGTCCGGACGATAGTCGAACCTCGGCTTCAGGAGGAGCAGTGTGGTTTTCGTCCCGGCCGTGGAACACTGGACCAGCTCTATACCCTCTACAGGGTACTCGAGGGTTCATGGGAGTTTGCCCAACCGGTCCACATGTGTTTTGCGGACCTGGTGAAAGCATTCGACTGTGTCCCTCGTGATGCCCTGTGGGGGGTGCTCCAGGAGTATGGAATCGGGGGCCTTTTATTAGGGGCCATCTGGTCCCTGTACGAGCGGAGCAGGAGTTTGGTCCGCATTGCCGGCACTAAGTCTGACCTGTTCCCGGTGCATGTTGGACTCCGGCAGGGCTGCCTTTTGTCACTGGTCCTGTTCATAACTGTTATGGACAGGATTTCTAGACGCAGCCAAGGGCTGGAGGGGTTCTGGTTTGGGGACCAGTGGATTTCGTCTCTTCTTTTTGCAGATAACGTGGTCCTGCTGGCCCCCTCTAGCCAAGACCTACAGCATGCGCTGGGGCGGTTCACAGCTGAGTGTGAAGCAGCTGGGATGAAGATCAGCTCCTCCAAGTCCGAGGCCATGGTTCCTGACCGGAAAAGGGTGGCTTGTCCTCTTCAGGTTGGAGGGGAGTTCCTGCCTCAAGTGGAGGAGTTCAAGTATTTCGAGGTCTTGTTCACGACTGAGGGAAGAATGGAGTGGGAGATCGACAGACGGATCGGTGCGGCTGCCGCAGTAATGGGGGCGCTGTGCCGGTCCGTTGTGGTGAAGAGAGAGCTGAGCCGAAGAGTTGCAGGTGGAAACACATCTTCAACAGTCATGTCCTGTTTCTAGTTCTCCAACTGCTCGGTATCAGCCAGTCCAGCAGCTGTACCCTCCTCTTCCTCAGCCAGGCCTTTGCAATAGGGGGTTCCATCATCTTGGTGGAAAATATCTATATTGATTCTATTCGACTTATTTCAGCTATTAATTCTGGTTTCTGAATGGAAACTAAAAATCTTGTTTTATTATTTCATTATTTTTTATTCCAGTTTGTGACACTAAGATATTCGTACTCGTCGTTTACACTAAGATAAATGAGGTTATTTAAAGCAGATATTAAACTGTGAAAGAGGGCGTTTGTAAAACTGTCTCAGTGACACGTCCCAGCCTCTCCCACAGATTAAACACTTATCTTCTGGTTGCTTCATCATATTTCAGACCATAATGACTTTCAGCATCCAAATAATTACCTAAGTTAAGAGTCGCTGATCTAAGACAGTACCCACAGCTCAGAGACAGAGAGAATAAATCAGCTGCCGAGGCACAGGAAGTAGCTCTACAACAGCGGGAGATGATTAAACCTCAGACTGCAAGCAAAGTCTGTGTGCGATACACATCGCTGAAGGTGCCAGGTCCATCAGTCAGATCCAGGTCTCAGCCTCTGAACCTCTGTTCCATCATCATGATATAAATCCAATAGAGCTGTTTATTTTGTAATTTGGAGTAAATGTTGCTGCTTTGAGGATCTGCTGCAGAGGATCAGAGCTGCATCTGGCCATCTGTGCTTCAGAAAGATCGCCAACATTCACACTCTCCATCGTATTTATTGATATGTTCTGGTAACTTAAATGTTCCTGAATGGGAAATGCTATTTCATGAGATTTAATGTGATGTATTTACTGATTAAAGCGGACATATCATGCTTTTAAATCCTTTCTTTTCACCTTAAACCATCCAGTTGTGGTCTATATAAAGTAGAACCTCAATGCTTTGGTCTGAACTCCTTGTTCTTGTAGCTCCTCAGGCTCCTCTTGTACCTGTTCTGAGGAGCTTCTGAGAGCAACTCGTTTTGGGGCCATCTCTTTAAATGCTGCTGAGGCCCTTCACATCCCGCCCCAGTACAGGTCACCAAGCGTTTTACTCCACCCAGTTTGACCATTTTTGTAGCTGGGTAACAGAGATACAATTATCTAGATGCGCAGAAACAAAACAAAAACAGCAAAAACATTGAAACCTATTAATGTAATTATAATATTAAAACATGCAGGCTGGTTCTGTCCTTCAGGAGCTAAAAGCAGCACACAGCGCTAACATCAGCAGAAGATCCGATGCTACTGCTATCAGAACCATGTCCAGGATGTCACATCGTCTATAAATGATTAACTGTACTCTTAGCAGCTTGAATTTGTCACTCTGAAAATACAGTCTTTGAGGAAACCTGCATAAAATGAGCTACAACAATATTTAATTTCTCTTTGGGATTAATAAACTAATTTTGAGTTGAATTTTAAATTTAATAAATGGGTTCTCCTGAGTTGCTGGATGGTTGTGGTCCTACTTTCTATGAAAGGAAAATGGTTAAAACAAGACATCCAATGTTTTCCACTTTACGAAGGTTTTAATTTTTTATCTTTTTTGAATGACAAAAAGTATAACTGTGTCAACTGCTTGTGCTTGTAACCAAGGTTATTACTGAAATATGGTGAGGGGCCACAAAAAATCCTTCTGAGGACAACTGGCCCCCAGACCACACTTTGGACTCCCCTATGAAAACCCAGCACAATATACAGGGGTTGGACAATGAAAGTGAAACACCTGTCATTTTAGTGTGGGAGGTTTCATGGCTAAATTGGACCAGCCTGGTAGCCAGTCTTCATTGATTGCACATTGCACCAGTAAGAGCAGAGTGTGAAGGTTCAATTAGCAGGGTAAGAGCACAGTTTTGCTCCAAAAAATTGAAATGCACACAACATTATGGGTGACATACAGAGTTCAAAAGAGGACAAAATTTTTTGGTGCACGTCTTGCTGGCGCATCTGTGACCAAGACAGCAAGTCTTTGTGATGTATCAAGAGCCACGGTATCCAGGGTAATGTCAGCATTTCCACCAAGAAGGGACGAACCACATCCAACAGGATTAAAATGTGGACGCAAGAGGAAGCTGTCTGAAAGGGATGTTCGGGTGCTAACCCGGATTGTATCCAAAAAACATAAAACCACGGCTGCCCAAATCACGGCAGAATTTAAAAATGTGCACCTCAACTCTCCTGTTCCACAGAACTGTTCCGTCGGGAGCTCCACAGGGTCAATATACACGGCCCGGGGGCTGCTATAGCCAAACCTTTGGTCACTCATGCCAAATGCCAAACGTCGCTTTCAATGGTGCAAGGAGCGCCAATCTTGGGCTGTGGACAATGTGAAACATGTATTTTTCTCTGATGAGTCCAAACCTTTACTGTTTTCCCACATCAGGGAGAGTTACGGTGTGGAGAAGCCCCAAAGAAGCGTACCACCCAGACTGTTGCATGCCCAGAGTGAAGCATGGGGGGGGATCAGTGATGGTTTGGGCTGCCATATCATGGCATTCCCTTGGCCCAATACTTGTGCTAGATGGGCGCGTCACTGCCAAGGACTACCGAACCATTCTTGAGGACCATGTGCATCCAGTGGTTTCAAACATGTATCCTGAAAGGCGGTGCCGTGTATCAGGATGGCCCAATGCACCAATACACACAGCAAGACTGGTGAAAGATTGGTTTGATGAACATGAAAAGTGAAGTTGAACATCTCCCATGGCCTGCCACAGTCACCAGATCTAAATATTATTGAGCCACTTTGGGGGGGTTTTGGGGGAAAGCGAGTCAGGAAACGTTTTCCCTTTCCCAGTATCACGTAGTGACCTGGCCACTATCCTGCAAGAAGAATGGCTTAAAATCCCTCTGACCACTGTGCAGGACTTGTATTTGTCATTCCCAAGACGAATTGACGCTGTATTGGCCGCAAAAGGAGGCCCTACACCATACTAATAAATTATTGTGGTCTAAAACCAGGTGTTTCAGTTTCATTGTCCAACCCCTGTAGATGCCATTGGCTCCATTTGGCTCGGTTTCGCTCCACTTGGTCCACCTTGCGAACATTTCAACTACTGTTTATTCAGTACCGGCACCCAGTTTTTTGGTCCCTGCTCCTGCGCAGGTCCAACCAAGGCAGAGTCGGGACCACATGTGACGTGAACAGACTGCTGTTCACTGATTGGCCGTGAGACCAGGAGAAATGAGATGGTTTTTTAAGAGGTAGCGCAGGGAGAAGGTAAAAAAACAACATTAAAGACCACAATGGCCGGAGCGGGTCAAACCCAAATATAATTTTACTATTTACTAACCATGAACCAGCCTGAAGGCTGGAAGAAAAGGAAAAGGACACATCAGCTTTCTGAATTACACGCAGGTAGGGGGCGCTGTAGTTAATAACATCCTAACCTGATCACACATGAAATCAGCTGTTCAGACACACAAACATTTCCTCCAAAACACACAAAACAAACCACCATAAAAGAGCAGGTTTGGTTCTGACATTTAGTGACGGTCCTTCAGAGAACCACCGTCTGCAGGAGGAGGGAGCAGGCAGAGAGCAGCTGCCCGTAATCAGACTGCCTGCATCGGGTCAAACTGGAGGAAGACCCGCTTTATCCATGGAGCACAAAGATCTAACATCCAACCTAAAACTAACTTCACTGTGGTCAGAAGTCTGTGGTTCTGGGCTTTAGAGAGAAGAGCTTCCTTAAAAAGCACAAAATATTAACTTATTCAGTCAAACTTTGGAGCTTCACCATCCAGACAGCAGCGTCTGTCCTCTGTGCTCCTCCTGCTACCCCCCCTCAGATCAGAAGCTCTGAGCCTTATTTCATAAGTTCTGGCTGGCCTGTGGTCCAGATAATAATTATCCCAGTGGATCATTTCATAAATGAAAAAAACATATATGACATTTTTGCACATACAATAATACAAACATTATTAGTAGTAAGTTTATTTATGTATTTATTTTCTACTTATTTATCATTTTTATTGTTTCACGCAGATTACTTTAATGAGACAATGTCACACAGTAACAGCAGCATAGCTCCAGCCGTTAGTGGGTCCATGCAAACATAACAGGGACCGTCCCAAGTACAGCGAGACCCAGTGGACCGCACAGCCTTAATAGAGCCAGTGGAAAAGGGGCATAATTGTATTGAACAATACCTTCTATACTTTGTAGAACCGTCTTTGGCTGCAGGTCTTTGAGGATTTCTGCCCCAGCCATGGGATAAAATAACCAAAGGTTAAGGAATCATCTGCTGTTTGAGCATCCAGCGTTCTTGCTAAAAGGGTAATAAAGACAATCTGTTCTAAACCTTTCTTTCTGAGCTTCTGCAGAAAACGAATTTGAACCAGAGATTTTCCCAGAACAGACGGTCTCTAATCGAAGCGGTCTTCCCCAAGGCCTGAAGAAGAAGGCATCGAAATTGCAGCTCTGCATGGTGATCCAGCATAAGCTGCTGTTTTGCCTTTGTGTGTGTTGCTAAAGGTTGAACAATATGAGTGCAAGCAGGCTAATGCAAACAGGCCTCTAAGTTTAAAGCCAGTCTCTTTATTCTATGTTGTGTTTTAAAGTTCAGACAATCCTTATTTCAATCAGATGTTTTAAACATTACTGGTCCATTAATGTGAGTTCGTACTCGTACTCGTCATCTTCCGCTTATCCGGGACCGGGTCGCGGGGGCAGCAGACTCAGCAGAGACACCCAGACGTCCCTCTCCCCAGACACCTCCTCCAGCTCCTCCAGGGGGAGCCCAAGGCGTTCCCAGGCCGAGAAACATAGTCCCTCCAGCGTGTCCTGGGCCATCCCCTGGGCCTCCTCCCGGTGGGACGTGCCTGGAAGGCGTCCAGGAGGCATCCGGTATAGATGCCCGAGCCACCTCAACTGGCTCCTCTCGATGTGGAGGAGCAGCGGCTCTACTCCGAGCCCCTCCCGGATGGTCGAGCTCCTCACCCTATCTCTAAGGGAGTGCCCGGCCACCCTACGGAGGAAGCTCCTTTCAGCCGCTTGTATCCGGGATCTCGTTCTTTCGGTCATGACCCAAAGTTCATGGCCATAGGTGAGGGTAGGAACGTAGACCGACTGGTAAATCGAGAGCTTCGCTTTCTGGCTCAGCTCTCTCTTCACCACAACGGACCGGCACAGTGCCCTTATTACTGCGGCAGCCGCACCGATCCTTCTGTTGATCTCCCGCTCCATTCTTCCCTCACTCGTGAACAAGACCCCGAGATACTTGAACTCCTCCACTTGGGGCAGGAACTCCCTTCCAACCTGAAGAGGACAAGCCACCCTTTTCTGGTTGAGTACCATGGCCTCTGACTTGGAGGAGCTGATCTTCATCCCAGCCGCTTCACACTTGACTGCGAACCGCCCCAGCGCATGGTGTAGGTCTTGGCTAGAGGGGACCAGCAGGACCACGTCATCTGCAAAAAGAAGAGACGAAATCCACTGGTCCCCAAACCAGACCCCCTCCGGCCCTTGGCTGCGTCTAGAAATCCTGTCCATAAAAGTTATGAACAGGACCGGTGACAAAGGGCGGCCCTGTCGGAGTCCAACATGCACCGGGAACAGGTCCGACTTAGTGCCGGCAATGCGGACCAAACTCCTGCTCCGCTTGTACAGGGACCAGATGGCCCCTAATAAAGGGCCTCTGATTCCATACTCCTGGAGCACCCCCCACAGGGCATCACGAGGGACACAGTCGAATGCTTTCTCCAGGTCCACAGAACACATGTGGACCGGTTGGGCAAACTCCTATGAACCCTCGAGTAATCTGTAGAGGGTATAGAGCTGGTCCAGTGTTCCACGGCCGGGACGAAAACCACACTGCTCCTCCTGAAGCCGAGGTTCGACTATCGGCCGGACTCTCCTCTCCAATACCCTGGCATAGGCCTTACCAGGGAGGCTGAGGTGTGTGATCCCCCTGTAGTCTGAACACACCCTCCGGTCACCCTTCTTATGAAGGGGGACCACCACCCCAGTCTGCCACTCCAGAGGCACTGTCCTGGACCGCCACGCAATGTTGAAGAGGTGTGTCAACCATGACAGCCCCACAACATCCAGAGATTTGAGGTACTCAGGGCGGATCTCATCCACCCCCGAAGCCCTGCCACCGCGGAGCTTTTTAACCACCTCGGTGACTTCAGCCTGGGTGATGAAAGAGTCCAACATTGAGTCCCCAGCCTCTGTTTCCACCAGGGAATGCGTGATGGCAGGATTGAGGAGATCCTCGAAGTACTCCTTCCAACGCCCGATAATGTCCTCAGTTGAGGTCAGCAGACACCCACCCCCACTATAAACAGTGTTGGCGAATCACTGCTTTCCCCTCCTGAGGCGCTGGACGGTTTCCCAGAATCCTCCTCCAGCGGATCCAACTCACCACCAGGTGTTGGTCAGTGGACACCTCAGCCCCTCTCTTCACCCGAGCGTCCAAAACATGCGGCCGAAGGTCTGATGATACGACAACATAGTTGATCATTGACCTCCTGTCTAGGGTGTCCTGGTGCCAAGTGCACTGATGGACACCCTTATGTTTGAACATGGTGTTCATTATGGATAATCTGTGACTAGCACTGAAGTCCGATAACAAAACACCACTCGGATTCAGATCGGGGAGGCCATTCCTCCCGATCACGCCTCTCCAGGTGTCACTATCCTTTCCCACTTGGGGGTTGAAGTCCCCCAGCAGAATAATTGAGTCCCCGGGAGGGGCACTATCCAGCACCCCCGAAAGGGAAACACCAAGAAGGCCGGGTACTCCGCACAACCGCTCGGCCCGTAGGCCGAAACGACAGTCAGAGTCCTGTCCCCAACCCGAAGGCGCACGGATGCGACCATCTCATCCACTGGGGTAAACCCCAACACGAGACGGCTGAGCTTGGGGGCAACAAGCAAACCCACCCCAGCCCGCCGCCTCTCCCCGTGGGCCACTCCAGAGTAGAAGAGAGTCCAGCCCCTCTCGAGGAGATGGGTTCCAGAGCCCACGCTGTGCATGGAGGTGAGCCCGACTATTTCTAGACGATATCTCTCGACCTCCTGCACAAGCTCAGGCTCCTTCCCCCCCAGCGAGGTGACATCCCACGTCCCTAGAGCTAACCTAAGCATCCGGGGATCGCTCCGCTGAGGTCTCCACCTTCGTCCGCCACCCAATCCTCTTTGCACTGGTCCCTCACGGTTCCCCCTGCAGGTGGTTGGCCCACTGGGGGATGGCCTTGCATCTCTCGTTCGGGCTTGGCCCGGCCGGGTCCCACGAGGAGCAACCCGGCCACCAGGTGCTCTCCGGCGAGTCCCGACCCCAGGCCTGGCTCCAGGGTGGGACCCCGGCTCCGCCGTACCGGGCGACGTCACGTGCCTCGAATTACTAGTCCTCATCAAGGATTCTTGAACTGCTAATATGAGTTTGCTCCATTTAATCTGTGTTTTACCTTGATTTCCTTGAACTAAACTGCTAAAAATAGGTTTAAATATTGCTTAAAACATGCTGTCTCTGCTAGCGACTAACAAGCTAATAGCTCTGCTACTACTGCACGGTAGACAGCTTTGTTCACAACAGAGCTCTTTCGTTTGCTCAGTAATTGACCCATTTACACATTAATATTTGTATTAATAGTATTTCAGGCACAAGTGAAACTAAAAGGGTTGTTAAATAAATTTTCCTTTGTTAGCTAAAACCGCTAACTGTTAGTGTTAGTGCCAGGAAGGTGAAATATTTACATCCAACTCATCGCCACGTTGTGAGAATCCATAGACATTCCTCTCCACCATTTTAATAGTCCATTACTCTATGTGATGGCTAGTTAAAACAAAAGATTATTCACTTCTAATACAGCAAATAATATTTCCTTAAATATTATTTTACTAAAATAAAGGTGTCTATCTAAAACAACATTGAAAATCAATTATTAAAAAGCTTACTGACTTCTAGTTTGGCCTATCATTCTTTAAAATATTATTTTATTAAAATCTTGCTTTATCTACTCTTTGTCATATCCATGGTGGTTTGTGTGCTGTGTTTTTTTCTGTGCAGGGTGTGACTGGCAGGTGCTGCTGCACAGGTGTTGCTCATCTGAGAGCAATAAGCTGGGCTTCTTATGGAGTGGAAACCCAGAGGGAGGCGTCAGCTCGTTTTCTCACTTGGCGTGGTAACAGCTAGACCTCTGCTTCTCTGCTGTCCTGCTTCTAAGCAGATTTCTCTGATCTCCTTGTT
Source organism: Crenichthys baileyi (assembly GCA_036173005.1). Lineage (NCBI taxonomy): Eukaryota > Metazoa > Chordata > Actinopteri > Cyprinodontiformes > Goodeidae > Crenichthys > Crenichthys baileyi. The sequence goes on along the minus strand of JAHHUM010000303.1, from coordinate 855,767 downwards.
TTTCTGGATTAATGCATGGATGGATGGATGGATGGATGGATGGATGGATGGATGGATGGATGGAAAGATGGATGGAAAGATGGATGGATGGATGGATAGATGGATGGATGGATGGATGGATGGATGGATGGAAAGATGGATGGAAAGATGGATGGATGGATGGATAGATGGATGGATGGATGGATGGATGGATGGATGGATGGATGGATGGATGGATGGATGGAAAGATGGATGGATGCATGGATGGATGGATGGATGGAAAGATGGATGGATGGATGGATGGATGGATGGATGGATGGATGGGAACCATCTCAGAGGCTCTCTGACCCAGTCTGCAGTGGTTAGGGTCAGCAGAAGATAAGAGGAACCAACAGTTTTAACGACTGCTGACGCCAAACATTTGACTTCTTGCTGGTGAATCAGAGAAGCGGTTCCGGCAGTTTCTCCATGGGAGCGCAGCAATCTGCAGCATCTGGCTCTACTTACTGCCAAACTCTGTGCCCTCAGACAGCAGCTGGCCACATCACAGCCAGGATGAGCTGGAACTTTTTTACTGTCATTAGATTCGACTCGATGGAGAAGTTCTTCAGATGGAGCAGCTCTCTACTGGTTGCCCTCACTGCTGCAGTCAAAACATCTCTGCTGCTCTAATTCCAACCTTTTCACCACTTCTGTCTTTCTGAACTCATTCGAACATCAAGACACACTGGAACAAGTCATTCTCAAAGGAAACACATCTGCATTTTATTACATAGTTGGAAACAGAGGTTTAAACATCTCAGATAGCTGCCAATCTTCTCAGGAGTGGACGTCCCAGCAGATCCAGCCTAAGGTCAGAGCGTGAAGCAAGGAGAAATTACCAAAGACACATCCATCTCAGACTCTCCAGGGTTCAGTTAGCAGGTTAAAGGGTAAGGGTCATGACACTGAACCAGTGTGGCTGCTCAAAAGGGTTGAAGAAGAAAGCCTCTTCTCTCTAAACAAGATGGCAGCAGGACGTAGGTCAGAGGACAAGTCTTCTGGGACAATGTTCTCTGCACCAAACATCAACAGGACAATGATACAAACACAGACCTATAACTAAATGGCAAAAGACAAACCAAATCAATGGGTTGCAATGGACTAGTCAAAGTCCGATGTTAGGGTTCTCCCATAATTTACCCTCCTGAGGTGACCTCCCCCTTTTAGCTGAACAGAAAGCCTTGAATCAAACGATTCTGTGTTCAGATTTGAACTGAATACGCTTAAAGAGCAACGAGAAAAACTGATTTTCTTTGAATATGAGAGCATTTGGCCCGTTTCCATCAGTGTGTTCATGCATCACCACATGTGCACGGATGCTGCGCTCTCACAAACATACTTCATGCCTGTGTTTAATGACCTGCCAGAAAGCTGGGCCCCAGGGAGGAGGGAAAGGCTTCTTCTAATGTGCAGCATCTGAAGCCAATCACAAGAATGAGGGTCTTTAAGGGTCTCTGCATCATTTAACCATCAGCTCTATTTACAAGAACCTCCACACGGACCTCCACTCTATAGTTATGTAGTCCTAGTTTGGGTATTTCTTTCTCCTTCGGCTCCGTAGATGGACTGTTTGAAGTTAAAGAAAGAGGGGCCTCTCTGTTTGGAGTCCTGGTCCAAACAGAGAGAATCTGAAGGACATTTCAGATGGTTCTGAGGCCAAATTAATGCTCTACAGACCCAGAATGAGTTCAACTTAAGCAACAGTCCCAGCTGAGTATCCCTCCTGCTTTATTCCCGGCTCTGGTCCAAACTAACACAGGTCCAATTCACTGAGAACAGATCCAGCAACACAGGGGGCATTTAACTGTTCACTCATTTAAACCCAATTATTCTTTCTAGTGTAATAACCTCGGCTCGATTTGGCTCGGTTCAGCTTGGTTCGGCCCGGAGGCTTCACTGGTTCACTGCATGGAAAAAAAGTAATGTGAACAATGCTGAGCAGCACCAGCAGCACCAGCATCACACCAGCCATACAGTGTTTCCATGTCTCCAGTGGGAGATCATGTTCAGCATCAGCATCTAAAGTTAGTAGGATGTTGGATGTGACAATTAAAGCCTTTGTGCAACACTGGATGACAAATAAAACCCGTTTAGTCTGAGGGGTTCTGTTCGGGGCTGCTGACCGTCTCCCATGGCGACTGTCTCCACGTCAACCTGCTGATGTAGATTCAGAGCTGGAGGTAACTGTTGGACCTACAGCTGTGAACATAAAGGTAGGAAACGCTTCGGACTGAATTTTTCTCAAACATTTCACAAAAAACCTTGAAATCTTCATCAGCTTGGGAAAAACCTGCAATACGTCTTCAGAAGAAGAGACGTAAGCAGTCCTACAGGGTGCAGAACTCAGAGTTCTGTTTAATGCTTGTTGAGGCAGATTAACCGTAACCAAACAGAACACATCAGGATGGGTTTAGGCCCAAACAAACCCGTCTACCAAAGAAATTTTACAGTTTAGGGGTTTACCTCCGATCCCATCACGTTTGGAACCGGACGCAGCACAGACAGGACAAAGAAGACCAAGTTCAGAACCAGCTGCTGTAGATGAAACCTTTCCTCACACTGTGGCTGCCCTGAATCCTCTCTAAAACCTGATGCTTCCTGCAGCTTCACAGCGTTTCATTTCACTCAGCATGGAGGAAATAAGGTCTCAGACTGCTGTCTTCCAGGGATCTCCAGCACAGCTGGAACAAATTCAACTCCTCTGAACTCTGGGTTCAATTTCCTGGTTAAATTTCACAAGGAGAACAAAAATCTGGGCATTTAAATGTTCCCAGAGCTGCTTTCTCTGTGTTTGTCTCGAGCTGTTGGAGGAGTAATTTCTCCAGACCCACCAAGAGGAAAATCTGCCGCTGAGGCCCACCAGTTCCTCTTAGGAACAACCACGGATGAGGCAGAGATTAGGCCGACCTCCACGCTGAGATCATTTGTCAGCACATGTTTGAGCAGACGGAGTTCCCCTCTCTGCTCAGTCAGATCATCGATCACATGTGGGAGCTGCTGATTACAGACCTGTGTGAAGCAGAACCTGGATGACTGCAGTCTGACCTAATCCGGATCAGAACACCACACCTTCCTTCTAAACTCCAAAGCAAAACTTAAGTTCTTCAGCAACACATGGACCAAAGTTCTGCTTGCACCAAATCAAAGCAGATAATAAAGGAAATCCTACAAATATCAAATTAATGCTTAAAAGGAAAATAAATATTATACTTCTGGGAAAATTTGATGTTTAAAAAGTTTGGATTCAACATTTTTGTATTTGATCTGAATCTAAACAAATTTCAATGCATTAAAAACTACGTTGAATCTGCTCGAGTAGCAAGAGGCAGTGATGCTACAGAAACGCAATCAAACAGGTCTGGTTCTGATGACAAACGGAGCACCCAGCCCACTGTTGCCATAGAAACACATGTTGCACAGAACCGATCAGCTGTCCACATTTTCTCTGTTCAAATTTGTCAATGAAACAGAAATGAGTGGCTCTGCTGAAGAACCGTCCAAACCCAGCACCTGCAGGACAAAATGAACCAGAGACAGGGGGATCAGTTCAGTTTGGGTCAGCAGTGTTGAAGACTAACATGTGTCTGTGTTCTGTAACGTCTCTGTCAAACAGCAAGGGCCCCTGGTTGGGCCCCAGCTGATGTGGACTCCCCTGAGGGTCTCTGATTGGACCGTTTGAGGGACAGATGTTTGTTCTCTGGATAATCTAAACACAGATTGTATAGAGCATATACGGGACCGTCTGTTTGGAGCGGCGCTCAGAGTAAACTGCTGTCAGGATGTGATTTATACCTGAGCTGTGAGGTCCAACAGAACCAAATATGTCCACCAACATGCTGAGGTTCCAGGCTGTGAGCAGTGAAACATGAGTGTGATCATCCTGATCTAACACAGATGTTTCTGATTCTGTTCTAAGATACCACATCACAAAGAGAGTTAAAATGAAGTCACACACAAGAAGTAATCCCAGCTGTGAGAAGGTGACTGAGAGGAACCGCACTGAACTAAAAGCATCAGAATTTCACTGATTTGCGTCCTCGTCCACAGCCTGCAACGAGGCCGGCTTTACGCAGCGGCAAAAGAGGGGGCAATGCCCCCTCAAACAGATGCCTGACCCCTCGAATCATTTCAATTCTCAATCACACAAGCCTCCGCCTTGCCTCTCTCTCCTCCTCCTGCTACACTTAATATGAGTAAAAACAAACATTTTGAGATTTTACTTTTACTGATACTTTTCTGCCACCAATAACAACTATTTTGATATAATTTTCCCAGGATTAATTTCTAAAACCCCTCCAAATGTAGTGAAAGCAGCCCAAATTTTAACAACCCGCCCAAAGCTATTTTTTTCCATCCCAACGTGTTCAAAAGAAGCCCAACTGAGGGAAAACAGGTGCAGTCTGGCAAATTGCACAGCACTACACAGTTTACCCCAATCCCATAAAGAAAAGACTAATCAACAACAACAATAAACATGTTGGAGCATAATGTGCACGCATGATGATGCCCCCTTTACATTTCTGCCTAGCCCTCAAATATGCATGCCCAGAACCGGTCCTGGTCTGGAACGGTACAAACACTGACTGACGTGACAGGAGAGCTGACCTGCTTCTTCTGGGATGTCAGTGTAAAAAAGTCCCACCTCCACCTCTCCTGTTATTTACCTGAAATGTGTGAATGGGTGACTGAGTGAATGGGTTAATGTGACCTGTTAGGTTGAGGCTCTTTGAGAACTCTTTATCTTCTAATCCAGATGTCCTAACAGTTGTTCAACATTCAGACCAGAGATGAGGTTAAAAATTACTTGAATTCAATTTACAAGTACTTAGCCAGGTAGATCCAGAACCAGCAACAGAGAGCATTAATGGTGGCTTCAGGAGTGGAATGATCAGGAAGTTATCGGAGCATCTGACGGCAGGAGGTAGCAGACACAGAGCACATTGCTGCCCCAGACCACTCTCTGCAATGTGGGCTTGGAAGAAGCCTGGTGGTCTCAGTGTGCTGCTTCTCTGTTTGAGGAGATATGCAGCTGATGTTGGAAACAGAGGGTAGTAGATCATGATCACCTGGCCTCATGTCACATGGTGGTGGTACCAAAGAGCCGAAGATGAAATATAGATTTTATTCTTTGCTCAACAGAACCCGGTTCTGAATGACTCACAGGTCAGAGTTGAATTCATCCCTCTTAAAAACATCAGGAGCTGGACTGAAACTGAGTAAAAAAAGGCCCCTAGAAAGCCTGGAGAACTGTTCATCAGAACCACTTTTACAGATTAGAAGAAACTCCGGATAACAGGAAGGAAAACAGAATGAAATGAGGACAGTCTGCTCAATGAGGTTCTACAGACTGATGCAGGTTCTACAGGCCGCTGAAGGAGGTTCTAGAGACTGCCCAAGGAGGTTCTACTGGCTCCTGGATCAGGGATGTACTTAGTTGGTTACTTACATCTTGGTTTTATAAATGATGAATTGAATCCAATCCAAACCTAATCAGTAGATTACAGATATAATGTTCCCCTTCTGTGTTTTTCAGTTGTTGAGACCAGAGTTGCTGTGTTTGATTTGTTTAATCTGGACTCAGAGAAAAGCGGTCAGGCTGTGTTCTGCTTTAATGACTGGAAAATATTCAGAGTGTAGTTCTGTTTGTGCAGCTTTGTGTTTGGGTTTATTCTCCCATGACAAAGAAGAATATGAAAACAAATTTGTGTGGAATAGGGTGTCTGAGTGAAGCATGTTAACTCTGGCCTGCAGAAGGAGAACAATCTGATGAAACATGCTGCTTTCACACCAGCTCAGTTCGGTCCATTTTAAACAGACTGAAGTTTGAACCAAACCAGCCAATTATGGTCCCCCCGCAAATGTAGGTCTCAGTTAACTTGAAGGAGAACCTTGATGCAGTTTGCCTTCTGTGAGAAAACAAAGAGACCATTCAAGGTACCAAAGAGAGGAAATGACAACTCCTGTTTGTATGATTTATGGACAGATCTGAGAACCCAGCAGCATACCGTAATCTTTACTGCTTCGTTTTCTCCACACTGCTTCACCGGGTTCGATAGCCTGCTGTCTCATTATGGCAAGATGTTTTATTATATTTATTAGCCAGACAGGATCTTTAAATCTTTTAATTCTTCCTAATTAAGAAACAGCTCAGATATCCAGAAAGGCACTCTTCCTGTCCAAAACTACTTCAGATATCTCTAATTCAAATGGTAATTAGCGAGAGGTGTGTTTTTAGTTAAATTTAAATGGCTTGCCATATTTTTGCTGCTGATACTCTTCAGTTTCTCCCCAAACCAGCAGCTGTTGTATCTGCATAATGTTACACAAGTGGTTTGGTCTAATTTCCAAAGCGTGAAACCAAGCTATGAAGAGCTCCTTCTGCTTGACAGCTGGAACCTTCAGGCAGATCAGGGGCTTTGGATCTCTGAGCTGACCTGAAAACATCCCAGATCCCCACACATTATAACCAGGAGTTTAAATGGATCAGCTCAGTTCCCCAAACACAGAAAACAGGTGGAAATATTTTAAATGTGTCTCAAATGAGAGACACATCAGTTTGTGCAGCTGTTAAACAAATTCTGGGAATAACCAGCTTCAGCAGCATGTAAGGAGGAAAAGGAGATCATTTTACACACAGACCATAAAGTGAGGATGTTTTTTCTGACCAGAACCAGGAACACTGTACAAGTCTGAAGATGTAAGTTTGAATGAACTTTAAGATGCAGGTTGGTCCTCAGGACTTATGTTCTCTACGTGCACAGCTGATTTAAAGATACCATCCTCTGTTGGATTTAATGAAATAATAAATAAAAACACAGCTGGGTTATGAAGTATGGATTTTCACCGTATGATTTCACAAAGTTAAGTTTTAAAACTGACACTGAAAACAAATCTGCCAGTTCTCCTGTGTGTGTATTTGATGACATCACGAGAGGCACAAGAACCAAACTGATCAGCTGGGATTGGTAAACACAAGGCGAACCGATTCTGAAGCTTTCGACTTGCATTTGAGGTACAAAGCATCCAACCTTTCATGTCTGAGTCTGACCTCCAACCATGATGGATGCTGCCGTTGAGGCTGAAGCTGAAGCTAATCTGTTATTTTTGGTTCAAAATGTGCATTTTTCTGTAGCTATGCATTTAAACACATTTGAGTGTGAACTTGATTGAAAGCAGTTGAATAAACAACATAAAAAACAGAAATGGAAGAACTCTGACCATTTACCTCATACCTTGTGTGATGTCACCAGAGGCAGGTGGTGCAGAGATGTTTTGAGCAGGGAGATTTGATCTTTATTGAACGATTGCTGTTCTAGGATTAGATGAATCAGTTATGTTGGACTGGATCTAAAGCATGCAGAACACCACCCACCTGGACCAGAGCTGGGAACCACTGGTGTAGGTGATAGAAGTGAAAACTGTACCTGGTGCAGGTTCAACGTCTGGCTCAAAAGCACTTCACCAGGACAACAGGAGACTCCAACTGTCCTGCAGGACAAAACCATACAGCACCAGTTAACAAATAAGATCCCAAACACTGGATCAGATCCACATGCAAATGTATCGGTTTAAATGGTGAGATTTCTGAAATATTCGCTTTTATAACATTTATGCTGTAATTAACTGCACCAGTCAGTGAAACTCCTGAAGTTTGCAGATGACACCACTGTTATCGGACTGATCCAGGACAGTGATGAGTCTGCATTCAGACAGCAGCTGGATCGGCTGGTACACTGGTGTGTTCGGAACCACCCAGAACTTAACCCACTCCAGACTGTGGAGATGGTGGTGGACTTTCAGAGAACACCACCCCCACATACCCCCCTCACCATCCTCAGCAACATGGTATCTGCTGTGGACCACTTCCGGTTCCTAGGAACCACCATTTTTCTGGACCTGAGATGGTCCTCACAAATAGACAATGTTCAGAAGAAGGTCCAACAGAGACTGAACCTCCTGAGGCAAGTCAAGAAGTCCAACCTTCCACAGCTGGTCATCTTTTCCACTGCCATCATTCAGTCTGTCCTGTCTTCATCCATCTCAGTGTGGTTTGGATCATCTACCAAACAGGACAGGTCCAGACAGCAACGAATAATCAGGACTGCAGAGAGAATCATCAGGGCTGACCTTCCCTCCATCCAGGACTTATACAGGCCAAGGGTCAGGAAAAGGGCAGCTGACATCTCTGCAGACCCCACACACCCTGCACACAAACTGTTTAGGCTTTGACCTTCAGGTGGCGCTACAGAGCGCTGTCTGCTAAAACCAGCCTCCACAGAGACTGTTTCTCTGATGAAGACTTGACCAACATGCATCAATCAACATGCATGCTGTTGGCTGAGGCTTTTCTGGACAGAAAAGGGTCGCAGTTTTCCTTTTTCTTCGTGTTATGGGGAACAGAAAAAGTTGAACTTAATATTCTGAGCTGCAAAGAACTGCTCTCCATCAAAAATTCAACCTTTCCTCAAAGTGTCACAGAGAGTCAACATGACAGAAACACCTGAAACAAGCATGTGAACAGATCCAGCTGGGAACCATCAGGGTTTTGGTGACTAATGTTACCCAGGTGAGCTCTTTAAAACTGTAAATAACAGTGAGATGAAAACAGGACCTAAACCCCATGAACATGGTGTTTAAGTCTCTAGAATGAAATAACAGCTGTTGTTAATGAAGAAGCTGAGGGTAACACGGTTTTAATGAACCACAGAAAGTGAAAAAAACAGAAAAAACAGGAGATAACTGGAGGCAACTGCGACAGAACATGCAACAGCAACAAAGCAAGATTCAGAGAACAGTCTTTAAGCCCTCATTCACACAAACTCTGTCCTCTGTGCGTCTTGCTCTCCGTCACAAATAGAAACCGATTAAATCAATATGATATTTCACATTGGGGTGCTGCAGCGTGATGGAGAGCCCTCCTCCGACGCCAGAGATAGGGACTGGGCACATTTTTGACAAGTAATGGAGCTGTTGCCAGGTGCATCAATGGATCCTAAGCACACAACACATCCAGAGTAAAAGAGGGGTAACTCTTTACTTATCCTTCCAGCTCCTCTCTTTAGGGGATCTACAGCAGAACATTTGCATCTATCTCTTCCTATCCTCTTTTCAGCTAACCTTCCGATCCTTCCTCTTCCTCCATGTCCAACACCCTTCATCTGATCAGCAACTAACCAGTTCAGTTTATTTATGCAGCACCAGTTCGCAACAAATGTTGTCTCAGGACGCCTCACAAGAAGAACAGAAATATATGTAATCAGGTCAGCCCAGTCAAACAAACATCTAAAGGCACTTCCATACGTTCCAGTTTGATCCAACCTGTGAAGCAATGCAGTCAGATTCAATTTAATATTCCAGTACTGACTTTACAGCATTCCCTTCTCCTGGCCAAGCATGAGGGTGCAGAGGACTGGAACAACAGTCCCACCTCTGGACACCTCATCTCCACACTGAGCTGTCCTCATATCCTCATCTCCAATCCTGTCCTTGTTGGTTCTTCCCAGTGACACTATGAACCCCTTCAGGACCTCCATTATTCACAGCAGATATCACTAGCATAATGCAAACCTTTTCTTTTACTCCTGCAGTTCTCCTACTGTTTCAGATCCCCTCACATGCTCCTTCACCTTCAGTAGACCTACTCCTGCAGCTTTACACCAAGAAGGAGCCCAGAGCTGATCCCAGAGCTATCTATCACTGCTACCTCACACCTCACCGCAGTCTCACTGTCCTCGTACATGTCCTGCACCGCCCTCACATACAGAACAAATTGGAAGATCTCAAGTTGTTGACAAGTGGAAGTACGAAGGAAGTTCTTCAGGCTGATGGGACTCAGGGTTCCTACACACCTTCCTAAAATTCAACACCTTTCCAAAGAAGAAAGTGTCAACAATTTTGGGCATTTCCTAAACATTTGAGTCTAAATTTATAGCTAGTTGAGTTTTATTATCCGTTTGTTGCTTGAATCCTGACCCAACATCACGCTGGGGTTGGCTTGAAACTCAGCAGTGTGGTAAAGGGTCATTTTCCTGCTCTTCTAGCATCTGAACTTAGATCAGCTGGAGTTCAAAATGCAACACTTTTATAACGGGATTGGATTATCCTCAGCTAAACACATAATTCATGACATTTTTGTTCTGTTTTCATATATTTGTTTTTTGCTGCACTAGAGGCCTTTATTTTTCATTTTTCAACAGTTGGTAGGCAGGAAAGAGGACAAAGAGAGGGGGAGACATTTGGCAAAGGTTGTCGGGTCCGGGATTCAAACCCGGGACAGCTGCACCGAAGACTATAGCCTCTGCACATGGTCGGGCACTTAACCGCTACACCACCAGCTCTGCACCCATTCTGTTTTCTTTTTTGAACTAGTTTCCAGATTCTGTTTGGTACCTGAACTCTGCGTCAGTTAAAAACCCCAGATTTCAGATTTTCGACCGGGTGTTTATTTATCTCTAAGCTCTCTGTGGTGAATCATTGGAGGTTTTTTAAATAAATTCCTGATCAAACTATAAAAAAATGAAAGAATATGCATTTTGGACTTTGGATCTTAAGAAGGTCCTAATAGAGCTAATAGAAGAAATGGGAGCAAAAAATAGAAGAAATGGGAGCAAAAAAACCCAACAATTTCTGCTCAAATATTTGAGCAGAAATTTTATTGCCAGCTGCATTTAAACCCAAATGTGCTTTTGTCAGTTTAAGACCACAGGCCCCTTGTCATTTTCTGTCGGGTATTCACACTGTGAGAACCTCTTGATGGCAAAGGCAGAAAGCTCTCTGTCTTTGAACGTGGCAGGATGGTTGAGCTGAAGAAGCAAGACCTCTCACAAGCTGCCATGGCTGCTGAGGACAAACGCAGTAAGACAGTCATTTCAGATTTCCTAAAAGATCCTGAGGATTATGAAACAAAAAGGTCTAGTGGCGGACCTAAAGACATTTCACCGCCGCTGAGCTGTATCCGATTGGGTGTCCTTCAAGACACGGGTCGATCCTTGACCCAAATTAAGGCCTTTACTGGTGCTGATTGCCCAGTAATCATCAGGCAACATCTGCGAGGGAAGGGCTTCAAAAACATCTTTAAACATCTTTAAAGGCCACGTCTCCTTCAATGCCACCAAATGGCCTGTTTGGACTTTGCAAGGAAGCACCAAACATGGAGGAAGAATGCTTAATTCTCTGAGGAGAAAAAATTTCACCATGAAGACCCTTATTGCTTCCAACATTACTGGCATGATAAGGAGATCCCACCTGAGATGTTTTCTACGTGGCACAGTGGAGGGAGCATCATGATTTGTGTTGCTTTGTCCTTCAATGGAACAATGGAGCTTCAGGTTTGCAGGGGCGTCAAACATCAGTCGGCCATGTGGAGATGTTGCAGTGGGCCATCGTCTGTGTGGTGATGTCTGGGTTTTTAATTCTATTGGACCATGCTGCAGTTCACAATGTCCGCCTGACAGAGAACTTCTTCCAGGAGAAAAAAGTCACTCCTGTGGACCATTCTGTGTGTTCCCCTGATCTAAATCCGACTGAGAACATTTGAGGATGGATGGCAAAGGAAGTTTACAAGAATTGACATGAATGGCAGACAGAACCTCTGTGGACAGTGGATGCCCTTCGTGAAGCCATCTTCAGCAACGTTCCCACTGGCCTCCTAAGACTCTTGCATAAAGCACGCCTAAACAACTGAAGTCATCAATGAGAATGGTGGAGCGTCTCATTACCGAGTCCTTCTTTCACCCTTTTGTTTTGAGGGTTTTCATGTTTTTGGAGCTGTGGTCTTAAACTTTTGCTCAGCTGATGAACAGCCTGTTTCAATTAAAATGAGGTTGTCAATATATTCCCTGCTCAGATGTTTGGTTTCTTGCTCCCATTTCTTCTTTTAGCATTTTAGCTCTACTTGGAACCTTCTTAAGATCCAATAGTACAAAAGGCAAATTCTAGCAACTTCTTAACTGGTCTTTAGATTTTGATCAGAGGTGCAATAATCATGACAGAAATACAGATTTCAGGGATTAATCTCTCATTATGAGGGTTGGAAACTGAATTCATGATAAAAAGGAGACAGTGGGTGAGGTCCTGGTTGGACTAAAGAGGACAGAATCAGACGTCCAGCTGCAAACCTTCCCAGATTATTTCCAGCACTGCCTCATATTTGCTGCTCGTTTTCGTCATCAGAGAGCTAAATCAGCATTTGGTGCATCTGTTGCACTGAGGGACCACAGCCCAGAAGTTCAAGCTCGCAACCAGAGATCTTCTCACCATCTAAGATGATCCTACAGTGTGAAGCCAACTTCATTTCTTTCTGCTGAACATTTTCTACTCCAGTTATTCCACCGACTGTGGCGCAATTTGCTTTTATTCAGCAGTAATTCATGTGTTTATTTTCAGGCTCCTTTCATGACTAGAAAGTGCAAATTAAATGAAATTCTTTTTAAAACTCAGACCTTGTGTTTAAAGGAAGCTGAGGATGTGTTATCACACATGCTGCAGACAGTAGTAACACGGTCTTCTCTCTGCTTCTGGACCACCTGGACCAGAGTTTACAGTAAACAGCATCATCTTTGCATGTAGACCCCCCCCCACACACACACACTGAGCTCTTCTGACAGTGTTTGTGCTGATCCATCAGTACTTCTACACAGCAGGCACTCAGAATGCAGAAAGTGTTTATCAAAAGTAGAAAAAAGCAAAGCGTCTTCCTGCCCTGAGACAAGTGTCCTCCCTGAGAGCAGATAAACAGGAAAACGCACATCAGACAGGGAGACGTCTGCTTTGTGCACATTACATTCACATGTGACAGCTTGACAGTGTCCCTTACTGCCGGTGTCCAACATCAGGTTCGGGGATTGCCGCTGCGACAGGCACTGCAGACGTTAAGGCCACAGCTACAGGCAGCAGCATCGACAATAGATGCGGAGAACATGGTCCACTCGGACTCTATGTCTCTGTGTGGTAGACACCGGTAGTAAAGGACGCTGTCAAGCTGAAGAAGGAGTCCTATCGGCTGTCGTTGGCTTGTGGGACTCCTGAGGTGGCTGACGGATACCGCGAGGCCAAGCGTGCCACGGACGGGGCTGTGGCAGAGGCAAAAACTCGGGCCTGGGAGGAGTTCGGTGAGGCCATGGAGAAGGACTACCGGTTGGCCTCGAAGCGGTTCTGGCATACCGTCCGGCGCCTCAGGAGGGGGAAGCAGTGCTTCGCAAACACCGTTTACAGTGGGGGTGGGGAGCTGCTGACCTCGAATGGGGACATGGTGGTGGAAGGAGTACTTCGAGGATCTCCTCAATCCTGCTGTCACGCATTCCATGGTGGAAGCAGAGGCTGGGGACTCGGGGTTGGACTCGTTCATCACCCAGGCTGAAGTCACCGAGGTAGTTAAAAAGCTCCGCGGTGGCAGGGTTTCAGGGGTGGATGATGTCCGCCCTGAGTATCTCAAGTCTCTGGATGTTGTGAGGCTGTCATGGTTGACGCGTCTCCCTGGTAAGGCCTACGCCAGGGTATTGGAGAGGAGAGGGCAGCCGATAGTCAAACCTGAGCTTCAGGAGGAGCAGTGTGGTTTTTGTCCCAGCCGTGGAACACTGGACCAGCTCTATACCCTCTACAGGGTACTCGAGGGTTCATGGGAGTTTGCCCAACCAGTCCACATGTGTTTTGTGGACCTGGAGAAGGCATTCGACTGTGTCCCTCGTGATGCCCTGTGGGGGGTGCTCCAGGAGTGTGGAGTGGGGACCCTTTCTTAGGGGCCATCCAGTCTCTGTACAAGTGGAGCAGGAGTTTGGTCCGCATTGCTGGCACTAAGTCGGACCTGTTCCCGGTGCATGTTGGACTCCGGCAGGGCTGCCCTTTGTCACCAGTCCTGTTCATAACTTTTATGGACAGGATTTCTAGGCGCAGCCAAGGACCGGAGGAGGTCTGGTTTGGGGATCAGTGGATTTCGTCTCTTCTTTTTGCAGATGACGTGGTCCTGCTGGCCCCTTCTAGCCAAGTCCTACAGCATGCGCTGGGGCGGTTTGCAGCCGAGTGTGAAGCGGCTGGGATGAAAATCAGCTCCTCCAAGTTTGAAGCCATGGTACTCGACCGGAAAAAGGTGGCTTGTCCTCTTCAGGTTGGAGGGGAGTTCCTGCCTCAAGTGGAGGAGTTCAAGTATCTCGGGGTCTTGTTCACGAGTGAGGGAAGAATGGAGCGGGAGATCGACAGACGGATCGGTGCGGCTGCCACAGTAATGGGAGCACTGTGTCGGTCCGTTGTGGTGAAGAGAGAGCTGAGCCGAAAAGCGAAGCTCTCAATTTACCGGTCGGTCTACGTTCCTACCCTCACCTATGGCCATGAACTTTGGGTCATGACCGAAAGAACAAGATCCTGGATACAAGCGTCTGAAATGAGCTTCCTCCGTAGGGTGGCCGGGCACTCCCTTAGAGATAGGGTGAGGAGCTCAAAATAGAGCCGCTGCTCCTCCACATCAAGAGGAGCCATTTGAGGTGGCTCGGGCATCTATACCGGATGCCTCCTGGACGCCTTCCTCGGGAGGTGTTCCAGGCACGTCCCACTGGGAGGAGGCCCAGGGGACGGCCCAGGACACACTGGAGGGACTATGTCTCTCGGCTGGCCTGGGAACGCCTTGGGCTCCCCCCGGAGGAGCTGGAGGAGGTGTCTGGGGAGAGGGACGTCTGGGTGTCTCTGCTGAGTCTGCTGCTCCTGCGACCGGTCCTGGATGAAGTGGAAGACGACGAGTACGAGTATGAATATGAGTATGAGTACGAGTATGAGTACGAGTAGGAGAAAATTCACATGTGAAGATCTAAACCCCATCTCAGCTCCATCTGGAGGATTACCTGCTAACTGGGAGAAGAATCCTGCACGTTATCTCAGCTTGTTCTCAAACAGCTGACTCAGATGCTGAGAACAGTTGCAGACTGAGATGTTTGGGCTGGGTCTCATCATGAAGGAAACGATCACAGCTGAAGAAATTAAAACCAAACCAACAAGCATCTCTGGAGCTCATTTCTGGACAAGATCTGGTTGGAGTGGGAGCAGAAACAACAGAACACGGACAGAACGGCTGTCTGAGTTCAAACTTCAGAAGATTCATGATTACAGAAAGTTTCTTCTGGCTTGGTGTGCCACCAATGGACTTCAAACACATAAAAACAGACTTCACAGCCAGATAAGGCTGCTTATGAGAGACAAACCCCACAACCAGTGGTCCTTTTATTCAAACCTCCATCCCTCCTTCCACTGAAACTTCTTCTGTCACCTCCAGATCTTTCTAAAGGAAAAATCCTGAAAACAAAGATGCTTTTATGGGATTCAGGGTGTTACTTGGTGAAACAGATGTAACTTCTTGCATTCAAGGTGCAGAAATAAATGCACATCTTAATGAACTTGATCCCACAGAAGGAGACCCGCTTCAGAAACACGTCAGGTCTGAACATCAGTAACAGCAGGCAACTCGGAGCTCGTTCTTTTAGAACTGACTAACAATTCATTTAAATCACCTAAATGGACTTCAGACGTGGAGAAAATGTTGGGTGGATTTAAGAAACTTATCAGGTTCCTTCTGTCTTCTGCAAATTGTTCGGAAGAAAATCAGAAAACGTTCCAGACAGCGAGCAGACGGTGCTGAATGATGGGAGTGACCTTCATCCTGAAAGATCAAACAGCCCTGATCCTAATCTGATCCTCTGATTGGTTCCTGGCTCCGCTGATGCTCCCTGCTAATGACTGAGGGTCTGAAACTGTAAACTCTGACCAAACAAAGCCCCTGACACACACACACACACACACACACACACACACTCTTGTTTTGCTATATGTAGTGAGGACCATGTGTTGACTCCCATTGACTTCCATTCATTTTCAGTCATTTTCAACCCTTTCTATGCCCTAACCCTGACAATAACCCTAAACCTAACCATTACCAGTGCATGCCTAACCCTAACCTTAACCTAAACTCAATTCACACCTTAGTCCTAAACCTAACCGTTAGCAAAATAGGTCATGAGGACCAGCAAAATGTCCTCACTTTGGTACCAACGGTCCTCAATTTGATGGTAAAATCGGGAAAATGGTTCTCACTGTGATGCCAAGACTGGAACACACACACACACACACACACAAGCACAGGAACAATGCAAACAATTCATGAAATGGGAATACCACTATGAAATAAACAGATGCCAGATAAAACTGCCAGGACAAACTGACTCGACCTGAAGGTTCTTTTGAAAGGAACCAAAGCTGCAAGAGATGCTTTAACTACAGGAGGGCCTGTGCTCTGAAGAGGCTCCATTTATAGAATCTGCACAGATGACTTATTCCAGATTAAGAAATCTTTTAAATGCCACTTTTAGTCCAGAGAAAAGATCAGCGTCTTATACATTCTATGAAGACCATCATGCAGACTTCACTTCTATGGCCTCAGAGGCTTCTGGGATGGACCTTCACACAGTAGCAACATGGATCAGATGGATCAGTTGCCCAGATGTTTGTTGGAGCATCCAGCCTTTTGTCAGCAACCAGTCCCTGCAGCCAGGCTCTGTGATGGGAGAAGGTTGCATCATGTTATGGGCTTGGATCATTTCCTTTTCTCTTTGAAGGCAGCATCGATGCAGAAAAGTCCAACAGAGATTTTAGAGCTTTCTGGACCACATCTTTTCCAGGGACGATCATGAATTTTCCACCAAGACAATGGAAAACCACATTCCAAAGACAGAGGAAGAGGAGGGTACAGCTGCTGGACTGGCCTGTCCCCAGCAGAGAGTGTTGCCAGACAATGAAGACAAGTTTGCAGGAATAATGGGACAGAAAAAATACCCGAAACACTTCATGCTAGGTGTCCTCAGTGCCAGAACGGCTGGGAGTGTTGAGAGAAAGAATGGGAACGTTAGCAAGGTGGGAAAATAGGGACAGGTTATTCTTCTGCAGGCGGCCTAAAATATAAGATTGGATGATATTAAGAGATGAAATGAAATAACAAAATAGTTGAGATGCTCCAAAGCTGCCCAAACATTCCTCATAAGGAAGTTTTTATTTCTTATTTCCAGTTTCCAAATTTGTTTTCTGTCGTCTGACTGAAAAAAATGGGCGGAAAGCAAACAAAGAGCCTCCAGAGAGAACTGTGGTCAAAGCAGACGGTGCTGGGTGATACTGATTTATGATCACACAAATATGCTGAAGCTGCCAAGTAAACATGATTTGGCGCCATGGTTTGGGTAGAAGGCTGCTGCTTCAACGTGATTCCCCTGATAGAAGGAAATTTCAACCTAAACAGATGAAGAAACGGAAATAAATAGCTCCACTGCACAGGAGGAACCACAGTCAACTTGTCTGAAACTGGAGCTTTTTAGCTATCAGTTGACCAAAAAAAAAAAAAAAAAAACTAACTCAACAGCATCCAATTAAGCAGTGGAAGCAAATAATTGAGATTTTCCAATGAAACTGAGTCACTGAATGAAGAGGAAATGACTGTATAAAGTACTCCTGGTCCCAGTGGGAGCAGAAAGGCAAGAAACTGTGGAGAGTGTTGTCCAAGCTGGATGGAAAGCAGATGATGCACAGATAGAGAGAGCAGGTTCTGTTTTTATTCAAATGCACATTTAAAAGCAATGATCTGGATCATAGGTGCACAAACTTCTGGCTGAGAACACCTCATCAGGTCACTGACCGCACAATCAGTTCCAGACAGAGGAGCAGTAAATTAAAGACGAAGAACAAGTAAATCTTATTTATGATGTAAAAGCTGAGAGTAAAGAACAAGAACAGTCCGACTGATGCAGTTTAGTTAGTTTATACCTGCAGCCTTCAGCTGGCAGGAAGATTGACAGCAGGAATAAGAAGAGCAGCAGAAGAAAAAACCCAGATTTATGCACGAATTCTGAATTTTAGAAATTAGAATTATATGAACACAAATGTGTCTGCTGCTGTTTCACATAGAAGATCTTTCATGTTTGAAGAAAATCCAGCAGCTTTAAGGGGATTGGCAGTAATCAATGTAGGTAAAGTCATTCAAAAAGCTTCAGCAGCCAGAAGATATACAGACACAACATTAACATTTAACATGTTTTACCTTAAAAGGACAAGAGAAAAGCTGCCTCACTTTAATTAGCCTTACATTGCCTGCAGAATTGAACCTTTAAATGTGTTTAAAAAAGAGATTATTTACACTGAAAACCTTCAACTGGTTTAATTATGCACATAAAAGTATTAATTTCATAAACATTTTATTTAAGTGTTGAACATAAAATTCTGCAGGTTTAAAGTCGAGTCGGTAACAAACACACAGCTGCACCTCGTTCTGCAGCTTAGAACCAGTCTCCTCTGCAACATTCTTCATTCAAAAAGTCCAGAGTTACTTACAGATGTGCCGCTCTGCATCCGCTCCCTCCACACACCAAACACCCGAGTCCTACAGCCATGTAGGGAGGTTCAGGCCTGATTATGCAGGAAACACCTCCAGCCGTCTGCTCCTCCCTCTGCTCTGCTCCCTGAGCTGCTGTAGAGCTGGAGGAAAAAATCCGGAAAAAATCCGCCAAACGTCCAAAGATCAGCGAGCAGCTGCAGCAGGGCTGCATGGAAAACATACACCTGCTTGCAGCTGCTCTAATGCAAACTTTAGTTTCTTCAAAGGTTGGAAGGTTCCATCAAGAATGTTTGTAGTATATTAAATTGGACATTTTGAACTTCTGCAGGACATGATGCTGATCCTGGAAAACTTTCGAGTATAAAGGTCTGAGACCATCATCATCATCATTACCAGAACAGTCAGCTGCTGCATCCAGAAATTCTTCCTGAAACTGTTTTAAACAAAGACTCCTGCTTGTCCCTGTGGGACAGAGAGACAAAGGAGATGTCCTCTGTGGACATGATTGTTGTAAATCCATGTTCTGAGGAAGACATCCACGTGTGGATGGAGAGCGTCCTCCTAAAGCAGCTGGAAGAACCAAGGGGGTTCTGGTTCCCAGTATGAATACCAGCGGAGGTCATTTCAGCAGCTGATTGACTCTCCTTGAAACAGACCATATTCATTACACCAGGTTCTACAGAATGGACCACACAGATGTAACCGACAAATCAAACGGACCCTCAGCTTCCAGCAACAACCAGAGAGAGGAAGTCCAACTCTGCAGCACTCGCAGAGGCTCTGTCTGCCGATACCAGTAAGAACTCTTCATTGATCTGGCAGAAGTTGTCTTCAGTGTTGAAAATCATTTTATTCAGGATATGTTTTTTTGTGTCATGCAGTAAAAAATAAGGTTTGATTTGTCTGTCAGAATGAAAGCTGATGAAACTGAAACCAACTGAACTGGAAACTGACGTTTGAAAATGTGATAAAACGAATTTTATAACCTATTTAATTGCAGATTTATGGGATCTTAATGGATAAGACAGAAATGTGGAAACTGAGTTAATTTCCTCTAGTCTCTAATAATTCAAAACAGACAAAGATCTTTTTTTTTCACGCAGGATCATGTCAATAACTTAGAATATCTTTAAAAACTTACTTTATTCAAAAGTTGTACTGGAAAAGTGAAATAAATGTAAGATTTATTGCACACAGAGTGAGATATTTTAGGCATTTTCATTTACGCAAAATTTCCACACAGCAGATAATCCAAGCCCAAACACCTCTAGATCGTTACAAGATGGAGGAGACAGAATGAGATGAAGACATCTGCTTCAAGTTTATGTGGCATCAACCCAGAGGGGAGAAGGAAAAGCTTCACTCAGTGAAGCTGGTCTGGAGGTCACTTCCACACAAAGAAGAAACATCCCACTGCAGACCACTGAAGCTGCATATTCACACTCACCAGGGATAGTAATAATTTACTCTAGACTCAGAGTCTCTGTAAACATGTAGTTTTGCCACATCCACATTAAAACCTTAAGTGATGAATAATTTCCTAATCTATGGAAGCCGAGAGCGGTCGTTTTCCGCATATACATTTTCCCGATGGTTTTCTCAAGATAAGTTAATTTTCTTCTTATCTAAAGATAACGCAGACTGTTTTTTCGTGATAACGAGATGATTATTTGGCTGCTTTGGCTTTGATTTGTCAGAGGCTGGACCTCTGGGTAACGTCACTTCCTGTTTTCACTATTGCACTTGGTGAATTGTTTGGTGTGTGAAGGCTCTCTCGTTTGATCTGATTTCTCTCTACTGTGATACTTCTTACTTGTTCTAATACATAAGCACGTTAAAACACATACTTTCTGTTGCTGTATTTAACGTTTGGCGACTCCGTGTTTTACACGGTTTTTTCTAGTAGTGGTAAGGGGTCGCTAGCTTAGCGTTAGCTTTAGCTCCACCATGGCTACCCGTTCTGCTGTTTCTCTCTCTGAGTCTCCTCCTCTCTCCTGCTCTCTGTGTCAGATGTTCAGTTACTCCTCTGCCCCCTTTAGTGATAATGGTACGTGTAATAAACGTAGCATTTTTGTAGCTTTGGAGGCGAGGGTGTCGGAATTGGAGGCCCGGCCACCAAGGGTAGCTCCCCGTAACAGTCCTCCAGCAGAGCCATGCAGCCGCGGCCTCAGGTCGGCTTGGTGACGGTACGTAGAAAGCATAGTCCTAGATCCCAGCCCACAGATCACCACCAAACCGTCTGCGTTTCTAACAGATTTTCCCCGCCCAGCGACACACCCGCTGAGAAGCCAACTCTGGTAATTGGCAGCTCCATAGTCAGAAACGTGGCACTAGAGACACCAGCGACCATAGACAAATGTCTGCCAGGGGCCAGAACGGGCGACAACAAATCATACCTGAAACTGCTGGCTAAGGATAAGCGTAAATACAGTAAGTTTTTATTCACGCTGGCGGTAATGACACCCGGTTACGTCAATCGGAGGTCCCCAAAAATTAGTGTTTCTTTAGTGTTAAGTTTGCCAAAACAATGTCAGACTCCGTAATTTTTTTCGGACCCCTCCCCGATCTGACCAGTGACAACATGTTTAGCCGCATGCTGTCATTCAGCCCCGGCTGTCTAGGTGGTGTCCAGAAAAAATGTGGGCTACATTGATAATTGCTGAACATTTTGGGAAAAACCTGGTCTGATCCGGAGAGACGGCATCCATCCCATTTGGGATGGAGCAGCTCATCTTTCTAGGAACTGGCCGAATTTATTAGTTCCCCCAAAATCTGACAACCCAGGGTTCAGACCAGGAAGCAGGGTCGTAGTTTAACACTCCTCTCTGCAGCTTCTGTACTGCTACCCACCCATTACCCTATAAGACAGTGTCTCGCCCACGGCCCAAAAATTTGAATAGATTCAAAAAAAATCAAAAAGGAGGAAATCAGGAAAATCTCATAAAAAATAAACACAAATCAGACTAAAAAAAAAATAAAAAAAATTAAATGTGGCTTACTGAACATAAGATCTCTCTCTTCAGACATTGCTAGTTAGTGACCTGATTTGTGACAATCAGATTGATTTTTTTTCCTCACAGAAAACCTGGCTGCAGCAAGAGGGTTATGTTACTATAAATGACAACTCCTACTAATTATTTAAATTTTTTTACATTCCCCGAAATACTGGCGAGGAGGAGGAGTAGCAAAACCATCTTTCAGTCCGATTTATTGACTAGTCCCAGACCAATCAAAAGCTACAACTCTTTTGAATATTTAATCCTTAGTTTTCCTCATCCAAATTGCAAAGCACTAAAACCACTTCTGTTTGTTTTTTTGACCGTCCCCCAGGCCTTACTCAATATTTAGATCAGTTTTTTAGACCTTTTATCTGATTTAGTGTTAAATACAGATAAAAAAAAAAGTTATTATAGTGGGGGATTTTAACATTCATGTTGACACTGAAAGTGATAGCCTAAATATAGCCTTTAATGCTATCTTAGACTCAATTGGATTTGCTCAAAACATTAACAAACCCCACCACCTTTGTCTTTATTCTCTGGACCTTGTGCTGACATATGGCATTGAGTGTAAAGACATAACAATATTTTCCCCAAACCATCTGACCATTTTTTAATAACCTTTGATTTAAATTTAACCGAGTACTCCACACCTGAAAGAAAATGTCATTATAGTAGATTATTATCAGACGATGCTGTAACAACTTTAAAGAATCTGTTCCCCTTTTAATCTCCCCAATATCACAGAAAACACAGTGGAGGGCAATAATTTTTTTCTTCCCCTTTCACAAATTTGATTCTCTTGTCAGAGTGTTACTTCATCATTGCATGGTGCATTAGAAATGCAGCCCCCTTGAAAAAAAAGGGAAAATTATATAGGGGGCAGGCTCCTTTGGTTTTAATTTAGATCTGCGTACTTTAAAAAAAATGTTAAAACATTGGGGAGAGAAAATGGCGCCTCTCCCCTAGAGGATTCCTACTTAATATGGAAAAATAGCCTACTGTTGTATAAAAAGCCCTTCACCAAGCTAGAACAGCTTATTTCTCATCCTTATTAAAAGAGAACAAGAATAATACCTAGGTTTTTCTTTTTGTACAGTTGCTAAACTTACACAGAGTCATAGCTCTGTTGAGCCATCCATTCCCTTAGCTCTCGGCAGTCATGATTTTATGGATTCTTCCTAAATAAAATTTATTCTATTAAGAAGAAAATCTTTGACATACTCCCGAAGATGATTACTTCATCCTCAGCAAGTGAGACAACATTGGAAATAACTGTAGAACCCCGATCTGTGTTTGGACTGTTTTGATCCTGTGGAGCTCCCCGAGTTTTTCAGAAAAATTTAGCTTCATCTAAAAACCTTCAACTTGTATGTTAGACCCAATCCCAACCCAAATTTTTAAGGAAGTGTTCCCCCTGATTACCAGCCCCATTTTAGATATGATTAATTTATCTTTAGTAAATGGGTATGTACCACAAGCTTTTAAGGTAGCTGTAATTAAAACCCTTTGCTTAGAAACCCTTCGCATGATCGAGATGGACTTAATAAATTACAGACCCATATCCAGTCTTTCCATTCTTATCTAAAATTTTTGAGAAAATAGTTGCTAATAAATGTGTGAGCATTTACACAGCAATGACCTGTTGGAAGAGTTCAGTCAGGTTTTCCGAGCTCATCATAGCACTGAAACAGCTCTGCTGAAAGTCACTAATGATATTCTTTTTGCCTCAGATAATGGGCTTGTGTCTGTACGGTTCTGTTAGATCTCAGTGCTGCATTTGATACAGTCGATCATAATTTTCTCTTAGAAAGGCTGGAATATGCTGTAGGGATCAGGGAACCAGCACTAGGCTGGTTTTAAATCTTATCTGTCTGACAGATTCCAGTTTTTTTCATGTAAATGATAAATCATCTTTAAACTCCAGGGTTAATTGTGGAGTACCCGGGGTCAGTACTTGGGCCAATTCTCTTTACTATATATATTTTCCCCAATAGGTCAAATTTTTCAGGCAGCATAGAATAAATTTTCACTGTTGCTGATGACACTCAGCTTTACTTATCCATAAATCCTGATGAGCCCAACAGTTAGATAAACTACAAGCATGTCTTGAAGACATAAAAAAACTTGGATGACTTTAAAAATTTTCTGCTTCTAAATTCAGACAAGACAGAAGTTGTCGTCTTGGACCGGAGTTTTAAAAAAGAAACTGCTTAGTCAATCACTTAACCTGGGTGGCTTAAATTTGACCCCGATAAAAAGTAAAAACCTTTGGTGTTATTTTTGACCAGGACAGGTCATTTAAATCCCATATCAAGCAGGTTTTAGGATTTCCTTTTATCATCTCCAGAACATTGCCAAAATTAGAAATATCCTGTCCAGGAGTGACGCTGAAAAAACTAGTCCATGCATTTGTTACTTCAAGGCTGGACTATTGTAATTCTTTACTATCAGGATGTCCACAAAATGCAGTTAAAAGCCTTCAGCTGATTAAAATGCTGCAGCAAGAGTTCTGATGAAAATTAAAAAAAGGGGATCATATTTTTCCTATTTTAACCCCCTTCATTGGCTCCCTGTTAAATCCAGAATAGAATTTAAAATTTTTCCTCCTCACATATAAAGCCCTTAATGATCTAGCTCCATCATACATCAGAGATCTGATTGTTCCATACGTTCCTAAAAGGCACTTCGTTCTCAAACTGCAGGTTTACTGGTGGTTTCCTAAAGTCTCTAGAAGTAGAATGGGGGGCAGATCCTTTAGTTATCAGGCTCCTCTCCTGTGGAACCAGCTCCCGGTTTTGGTCCGTGAGGCGGACACCCTGTCTACTTTTAAGGCTAGGCTTAAAACTTTCTTTTTGATAAAGCTTATAGTTCGAGTGGCTTAGTTTATCAGGGGGGGAGCCTTCCCCCCCCCCCCTGTTGGATGGAGTAAGGGGGGAGTCAGGTTTAGCCCAAAAACCCGGCTTTTTTTTAGGGTTGAGGTGCAAACACACCCTCCATTTCTGCTACCTGTATGCCCCTTCTCTTTCCGTGGTTATAATCAGTCTGACAGAGAGAGGTATCCCAACCTTGGGGGTTTTTAGTTATAAAAATGACCCACAGTGGGACCTTTGTGGGGTCCTTGAGACGACATTTTTGAAAATAAGCGCTGTTAACTAAATAATCTGAACTGAAACTTTTTCTGTAGTTATCTGCTATTGGCTTAGGCTGCTGGGGGGACATAATGACCACTTTCACCCTTCCCCAAATTTTCACACTACTCTCCAATTTTTATTTTTGCTGTTATTTTTGCGTTTAACTTTGTTCTCTCTCTTTTCCTTCGTAGAAGCTACACCTGGCCTGACTCTGTGTCTACCTGTGACACCTTTCTGGAGAGGAGCATCGTCCGAGGTTCTGCTGCAACAACTTAATGCTCACCTTTTAGTGTTTAACCTTTTCTCTCTCCTAGACATGGCGATTGACTGAGCTTTTACTGTAACTAACTCTATGTGCTCTCTTAAGACTCTAACCTTGAAAACTGGCTCAGAGTTTATCTGTTCCTTCTTTCTAGATGAAACCACTAAAGGAGCTACATCCATTAACATTTACCTTTTCCTTCCCATAGAAAGGACTCCTGGATCAGTGCTTCTTTGTTCTCTTTGTGTTCTCCTCTGTTCTCCTAACCCCCATCCCGTCGTGGCAGATGGCCCCCTCACACTGAGCCTGGTTTGCTGGGGGTTTCTTTTTCCTGTTAAAAGGGAGTTTTTCCTCTCCACTGTCGCTACATGCATGCTCAGTATGAGGGATTGCTGCAAAGTCAGCGCCAGTGACTGTCCACTGTCTCTACATGCTCATCCAGGAGGAGTGAATGCTGCAAGTCACTGACTGGATGCAATCTGCTGGGTTTCCTTAGATAGAAAAACTTTTTATCCAACTTGAATAAATAACAGAATCTGGCTGCACTGTTCAATGATTAAGATTAATTGGAATGTATGTACCTGAGTTTTGTGAAGTGCCTTGAGACGAGATGTCTTGTGAATTGGCACTATATAAATAATTGAATTGAATTGAATTATTTCCATTATCTCAAAAAAACATTAATTGTTCTCTCGAGATAACGGATTCATATAGTTTTTTCTTGAATGCTCATGATCAGTTTCTCAGTGTTCTTGCAAACTTGCCAAGAACGGACTCAAGCTGAAAATGTCAGATTGTGGAGAAAATGGCATTGATCAATGTATCAGACTTTACTTCTCTCGAGGTCTAACTCAGGCTGAAATAGCTATTTGTCTGTCTTGTAGAGATAACTTTTATGTCAGTCCTCGTCCTTTATGGAGACGACTGGGCCAATTGCAGCTCAGCAGACGTTTACTCTTAAGTGATCCTGCCGATATAGTAAACTTACCCTTATAAGCCGTCTCTCGCTGTTGTGGCATGCCTTTGAAGGATGGAATCAAGTTTAACACACACGCAAATTATCTCGTGATCTTGAGAAAATGAAGTTTGTTTTCTCAAGATAAATCATCCCTTAATCACGAGCAAATGGTCTTCCTTAATCTTTAGAAAACGAGAAAATTTACTCGTTATCTCGAGAAAACCATCGGGAAAAAGTATATGCAAAAAACGTACTAATCAAATCTAATTGAACTCAAACCGCTTTAAGTCCCATTCACTAAACACTGCAGTGTTTTGTTGAAGGATTGTAGCAGTGAGGAGGGAACAGAGAGGGACATCAGGTGATACTCAGAAGGAACTCAGAGGGAACTCAGAAGGAACTCAGAGGGAACTCAGAAGGAACAGAGAGGGAACACATAGGGAACTCAGAGGGAGCACAGAGGGACATCAGGTGGTACTCAGAGGGAACTTAAAAAAATATTTTCAAAGTTCATACGGAACAACAAGGGTCCCAGACCTTCTCTACTATATTTATGGAAGGTGATAGAGATGATAGAGAGGGATTATGTCTGATAGACATGGACTGGTACACCTGGGCAGCTCAACTCAGAGCAGAAAGGTTGAGGAAAATTACCCCCCAGCTTGGGTCCTAATACAATTACACTTAACAATATAAACAGTCTGCTACCATGCAGAAATTGGCTGGAAACACCAGGAATCAATTCCTAAAAGCTCTCTGGTGGTTTGTTGTAATGTACTTGCATTCTTTGAAGAAAACACAAAATTATCACAGTTCTCTCCCAGCATGGCAGGGGTTAAAAATATGAAATATGGGCATTAAAAGCATAGCCAAGATAATTGATCTTTATATTAAAGTTACATTGGTTCCTTTGAAGAACTTCAATCAAAATTTGGGATTCCTACCAAACACTGTTTCAAATATTTGCAACTTAGGAGCTTCATCCTGTCCTCTTTGTGGGGCAGATATTATTCCATCGGATGTTGGAGGATAATTCAAAGGAGTCATCGCAGTCAAAAATTCATTCCTTTCAGAATAATAAAAGGTGTTTAAGCAGACTGTGTGGACATAAATGTGTGAAGGTCTTAACTTCCTTGTAGGGGAAAACATTTGTCCTTGATAGATAAAACTAAAAGTTTTCTTTGGAACTGCATGTGAGTCAGACTCTTATTTTTTCGTCTGAAACTGAGAGAGAGTTCATGTTTTCCCATCAGGATTAATTCCTGCAGATGTGAACTCACAGGGATCTTCTGAAGGACTGGACTTGGCTGCAGAGGAGAAGAACAGGAGTAAATGGCGGGAAAGAAAAAGGGAACAAGTCTCTCGTCAGGCTTGATCATGAGAACATGTGACTTTTTAAGAGAAAATAAACTGTTCTTCAGTTGCGGGTAGATCTATATATCATCTGCATCATCTGGAACTAAAAAAAAAAAAGCGATATGTAGTCAAGATTGAGGTCCAATTATAAAGCCCTGTGGATCTCCACAAGAGATGGAACGAGGATTAGACTGATGGATTACTGAGGATGAGTCTGTAGGCAATTAAAGGTCAACAAAACGTTCTAACAAAGCTCAGTTTCAGCGTTTCAAAGGTTGGAAGATTGATACATCAGCTTCCAAAAAGCTATAAAAGGTCAGAGGGAAAGAAAACACAATATCAAATGTCTCAGACTACAGAATAGTCATTGTAAAAACAAAGTACACCCTCTGTCAATTCTAGGAGTTTTGCATCCGGACAAAATAAACTGATCTGGTCTTCACCAGGTTCTAAAATACTTAAAATCTTATTTTAACTGTAAGAAACACACAACATATTCAACACTATCAATATTCGTTAAACAAAGATAAAGCTGTGTGAAAATAGGTCCACCTCCTCCGTAGAACCTTTTTCACAACTTAAAGAACTGCCTCCAGCAGCCCCTGGAGGTGCTACCACAGCCTTTTAATCTGGTTGAGAGCTGGACTTTGACTAGGTCACTGAAACACCTTCATTCTTTTCTTTTTCAGCCATTCTGTTGAGGATCTGCTGTTAGGATCATGATTCTGTTGATGACCCAGTTTTTACCAAGCTTCAGCTGTAGGACACATGGACAAACATTCGACTCTAGAATACTTCGGTATACAGAGGAGAGGACACCATGCTCCACTCAATGACTGCAATGTTTCCAGGTTCTGTGGCTGCAAGATAAATCCAAATCATCATCCCTCCACCACCGTGCTTCAAGGTTGAGGTGTTTGTGCTGATCTGCTGTGTTTGGTTTCCTTTAAACATAATTCTCTGCATTATGGTCAAACATCTCCACTTTGGTCTCATCTGTCCAGAGGACGTTGTCCCAGAAGTCTTGATCTTCATCCAGATGCAGCTTTATAACCTAAGTCCTGCAGGCTTACTCCTTCAACCGTTCTAAGCAGCCATACTGGTTTAGTGTTATGCCCTTTAACCTTTAACCTGCTAACTGAGGCCTGGAGAGTGTTAGATAAAGGTGTTTTTAGTCACTTCTCTGAGATTCACACTCTGACCTGAGGGGCTCACACTGATGATGATGATGATGATGAGGTAAATTATGGATCTGACTGACGAAGTCTCCAGGTATTTTAGATCAGTCTGCAGGTGGAACAGGGAAGCAGATAACTGCATGTTCAGCATCATACAGCTGCTTCTTGTCTGCCTGGAATCTATCACCAACAAACTGGGGAGATTCCTCAAATGGAGTCAACAGACAGCATGTAAAGGCCGAGCACGCTCTGTTCGTTAGTATGTAGCCCTGTGGAACTGATGGAAACCATCCTCCAGAGGAGAAACTTTCAGGAGAACATGGACTTCTTCACACTTCCTTTCCAGGCTTCAGTTCATTATTTTTCAACGTAAACCTGAATCTTTTTCCAGAAGATAACTAAACCTCACATCTCGGACATGTTCACACAGGGT
Source organism: Crenichthys baileyi (assembly GCA_036173005.1). Taxonomy (NCBI): domain Eukaryota; kingdom Metazoa; phylum Chordata; class Actinopteri; order Cyprinodontiformes; family Goodeidae; genus Crenichthys; species Crenichthys baileyi. The sequence continues at coordinate 827,071 of JAHHUM010000303.1, read as the reverse complement.
AGGACAGTGTGGGACATGGTGGGACATGTTCAGACAGGGGCAGAGTGAATCTGACTCTAGATCATCACATCGTTCTTTTCTTTCATGGCTTCAGTTCTTTAATGTTCAACCATGAACGGTGAAGATTCAGAACAGCAGTAAAGGTTGAGCTGGATGTATTTGGATCCACCTGCAGACCACCGACTGGGATGTATATTAGTCTATTTATGGGCTGCACAGTGGAGCACTGACTAACACTGTTGTCTTACAGCATAAATGTTGTGGGTTTGAATCCAAGGCAAGATCTTTCTGTGTTGAGCTTGCATGTTCTCTCCCTGAAAGTGTGGGTTCTCTTCAGGTACTCCTGGTTCCTCCCTCAGTCTAAAATCATGCATGTTGGGTTAATTAGTCTCCCTAAAATGTCCTTAGGAGTGGATGTGTGTGAAAGGTTGTCTGTCTTGTGTGTCTCTGCATTGTCCTGTTATGGACTGGAAACCTGTCCAGGGTGTACCCGTCCTATCACCCACTGACTGCTACAACCCTGCATGGATTCAGCAGGTAGAGGAAATGAATGGATAAATCTTCAAGGAGCTGGCATTCGTAGCTTTGTCCCTGGAGGCCATAAGTGGTGCCAACAGGAGTGGAGCTACGGTGCTATCAGACAGTGATTGGAGCAACTGATGGTCAGTCAGAACAGGGAGAGAAGGTCAGCAGGCGCAGAGGAGCACTGATAGAGTTTTATAGCATTCATTGTGCCTTTGGATGAGGCTGGGTGGCAGAACTGTGGGGAGTCCAGATGCTACAGTGACCCAGTAAGGGAACCAGTGGGTACACAGAGACATCTTCATGTCATCCTGCCTTTTGTTTTCAGGAGTTCACCACACATACTGGACATTTCCCACCATATCGCATCCAAACCCCCAATCAAGCCTTGAAGCAACTTCCTGAAGTTCAGGTAAGGTGTCCTCACCGTCTCTATTTGTAATAGATGTCCTGTTTCTGTAATTTGAACCCTCATCTGAACGTCCTCCTCGGTTCCTCAGTAGGAACACTGACAGGTAAAAGTTCAGCCGATCTGCTGAAGCTGTTAATACAGTTTTCCTCGCAGCTGTTGGCTGTTCTACTGCTTTTATCATATAGAGCCAGAAGTAAGCTTGCTCCTTCTGTGGAAAAGTAGGCAAATGTGCCATGGCCTCAAAAACATGCATACAGGTATTTAGCCACACCTGCTGGACAAGGCTCTGGGCGGCCATTAAATGTCATTGGTGACCTAATCTGTTGTAGTCCTGCAGAACATCAAACACATACCTGAAGGGACAGTTTATGCCTTTTAGGCAGTTACCCAAACCAATTCACGGACAAAAGGAAACCAAACTATAACATCATGTTTGACCTGAGTTCTGGATTCAGGACCAGTGACTGCAGAGTCTGCAAGGAGCCACAAACAGTTTCTGGTCAACAAGCAGCCACATTTACAGCAATAAGAAAATGAAACCATGCAGGGACTGATATCCAATCTGCTGGAAAGACTGGGCAGATTTCCCAGACACTCAGTGATCCAGCTTGGCTCGGTTTCTCCAAGCTACACTTGCACACATAAATCTTTATGTCAGACAATCATAAAGGTTCACAGGCAAAACAAATCTCCTGACACAGTTTGATGCCTCCACCCACAAACCAAACATCCCACAGTTCCAGGACCTGGCAGGATTCATTGAAGTTCTGACTCTAACATTCAGTCTCACATTACACAAGAAGGGGAGTCGTCCACAGCCCCTATCTTAGCCTGATAACACCAGAAGCATGTGGTCCAAAGGTGAAGAACTGAACCATGCATCTGTGTCTTTAAGGCTGGACTACTCTACAGACTTTACAGCTCGTCCACTCTCCTGAAGCTCTTCCTGCTGGCTTCACAAATAGACATCTTATTTGTCAAACAATAATCCTGTTATTCCTGACCACCATGTTCACTCATGTGCTCCCAGTGGGAAGAATGTCAGAGTCCAGGCTGCCAGGGTCCTCTCCATGGTTTTAAAATGAAGCTGAAGACTTTTCTGTCTGACTGCTTGGCTCTTTGTTTTTGTTCGCCACTGCTGTAGGATTTAGGGTGAATAGTCGCCATCTTGTGGCCACACATTAGCACTGCGGGTTTGATTTTCTCTGCTGTTGCGTTTTTTCTGTTTGTTATTAAGAGAAATATTAAAATACATAATTGCGTATTATACACACAGTGATGGGAATAATGGCGTTACAATAAACGGCGTTACTAACGGTGTTACCTTTTTTCAGTAACAAGTCATCAAACGATCACCATTACTTTTTCCAGCGTTACAACGCCGTTACCGTTACCGACATTTAAATGTTATAAATAAAGCTACTCATTGAAGCTCCTGTCTTCTGTCGTGGCTCTCAGCCACGGGAGCTCAACTTGTTTTCTCTGGTGAAGGGAGGAGCGAGGGGCCGGACAATTACATAATTGATGATGATTGGCTAGGGTAGAGTAAGCTTTCATTGTAAGCCAATCAGAGGCCGTGTTCAGTTTACATAGAAACGCACACGCCTGCTCTGCTCAGGCCAACTAGCTGCAACAGTTGCAGGTCTGGAGGGAAACATTGTGTCTTCAAAGTGGAAGTACAGACACTACTTTATTCTCCTTGAGGTAAAAGGCAACAACGTACATGTGAAGTAAATATTAAAAGTCTGTGTAAGTACTTTCTATGTAATTCCACTTTATGCTACTGGCTTGTGAAACCTTAGAAAAACATCTAAATTCCCAGACATAAACTTAAAAAAGTAACGCAAAAAAAGTTTCCCTGTTAACTAGTTATTTTTATAGTGGAGTAACTCATTTACTAAGTCAGTTACTATTTGGCAGAAGTAAACCTTAATAACTCAGGACACTATGTCATCCTTTTATAACTGACTAGAGTTACATGCAGTTTTAATAAAGAACAAACAGGACCATATTTGGAGCTCTGATGTCTAGATGAACCTGACCAGAAATTAATTACATCAGGATGCAGAGACGATCCAGCCTGAATAAATCAGACAGACATACTGGAGTCAGCGAGGCCATAGAAAGGTGCAACCTATGAGTATTGGTGATGCGATTCATCACGAATCTTCTTATGTTTTTTAGATTATAAATACTGCACTAGATGCCAATAAGCCCGTGAGGAGATTTCTGAATAAAATGTGTACAGGAGGGTATTTTTACTGTAAATAAACATGAACATAAACATGAAAAAAGGCTCCCTCCCTCTCTTTCCTGCTCCTTGGCAATTTTTCAGCATGTTAAAATTATGTTATTGAAAGTAATATTTGTAGTTATTGAATGCATCTTATTAGTCCATATTTTACCCTTATCAGGGTTTCTTTTATTTACAACCAGCACTAATATCATACCAAGGTATTTAGGTGAAACGGTAGCAATGAGTCCATGCTTATGATTACATCGTACACGGAATGTCTTATTTGCATCTCTCTAATTTACCTCTTTAGTCCTCATCGCAAAAAGTGAATTATGTTTATAATACTGACAATAACATCCTGACAGAGGTTTTGATAAGTCTGTCCTCCGTCATAAGGATTCTCTTTTCCCTCCTAGTCTCTTGTCTGTCCCATCTAGTGCTGCTACTAACAACTGTTTCAGCTTGTAAAACCATTATAAGCTAGGATATAGCCTAGCTAGCATGCTGATAGGAGAGGTGGTTTTTGGACGAGGCGGGATAAAATATCACTTTTTTGGTTATATTTGTACTCTTTGAACAAGTGATGTATCGATAATATGATTTAACTGGCATTTGTACAACATTGGCTGCAGTCTATCCTCATGATAGCGTGTGACCACCGCTCTGAGAACACGGAGCGTGACCGCAGTAGACAGCCGCGTTAGACTCCTCCGTTGGAAAACAGCGTGTTGGACACCAAAACCCCACTTGTGGGTATAGGGGTGTATGTATCATTTCTAATAATATAGAAAAATTGTTTTTTACCGTACTATCTAAGCTTGGAAATCACTTTAGACACTGTGCTCTTTCATTACAATAATTCTATTATTACCACATTCACAGACACAATCGTATTTTCGATATATATTACAATAAACAGTATTATTGGCGGGGGATAAGCTTTATAATGGAAGCCAGGAATTCTCCGCCTATGGGTTCTGTTAATGAGAGACTGGCTCCATTTTGTCAGCTAAACAGTACAATCATTGTAGAGGGACCAGTCATTGCTCGTCACCGATTGAATATTTCTTCAATAAACTTTAACATCCATCATTAGTTTTGAAGAAGAAAGATGCAGTATCTTGGTTACAGCAGTAAGCTGAAACAGGTTTTCTGTTGGGTTCTGATTTCACTCTCTGTGAAACAACTGGACTGTCGATAGGAAGCAAACCCTTTCAGCTGGTCTCTTGAAGGCAACGAACATCTATCATGTATGACCAACAGAGCCAACGCAGCACATGTAATGACACGTAAGTCAACAGTTTATTTAAACTGAAAGGCAGAGCGACAACAACAAAGGACAAAGGAGCACGTTGAACTCCAGCAAGAGAAACAACAGGAGAAGGACGCAGCAGATGAAGTACATTACGGCTTGATACCATACACCGCAAGATCCGTCATTAAAAACACTTACGACGGCCCTGGAATGGACAGAAAACAGCCATGACTTCAAAAACTTTTGAATGTTAGTTCGATGCGTCTCACAGATATTCCCTCAGGCTAGAAGATAAAAACCTCATCATGGAAATCACACTCAGGAACAAAATGTGATATTTGAATGAGCTCAGCGTTAATGAGGTTCTCTAGGAGGTCTTTTACACGGTCAGATTGTTGAGATCACACAGTTAAAAGAAACCGAACGATGGCTGGAACTTTGTAAAACAGGTACGAAGAGAAGCAAGCTTTTACCTCGTACAGTCCACGCTCCAGATATCATGGGAAATAAAATGATGGAGCATGTAAATGGAGCAAAAACTAGGTGGCATTTAAAGGGACTGCATGGAGGAAAAGTTTCAATTATGTCTGGCGCATTTACACAAACAAATATCCATAAAAGCTTAAAATAACACGCTTGGAACACAGAAAATATACAACACTATTGAGCGTCGCATTTCTCCTTTATAGTCGGAGCCGCGACTCAGGACAGAAGGTTCCTTTTTAATGACAATCAATCGATTCAATCAGGAATCACCACGCCAAACCAAAGCTCAGAAGTAACCAGGCAGAGAAGGTAAAGCAGCACGAAGAGAAGAGACCAAGGCTCTGATCAGAGAGGAGACCTGCACCACCCGCGGAAGCTCGTAGCGGAAGTTTAGGGCCTGCACAGTGAACAATCGCTTCCCCTAATGTTAACTTGTTCCCCCAGACGACCAGGAACCGCGGTGTTGTCAGTTATGGCGGACACAGTGGGAGACATTATCGAGAACACACACCCTGCGTGCGCAGTGAAACTAGATGCAACACGTATATCACAAAAACCGATCGCTTTCATTAAGGCATAACTCAGCATCACGAGCTTTCACTCCTTACCATGATATGATGTACACGACACAAGCATGTCCCAGAGTCAGCGCCACCTGCTGGACATGAAGCATTTGTAACTTCATTTCTGTTTAACACTGTCAAGGAAAACTAAACAAATCGCCCACTGTTACTCGCAACTCGACCCAACGTCCTTCTGCTGGTTTTGCGAGAGACAACGTGGATTCGTCTCATCACAGAGAACCGAGCAATCAAGAATGTCACACATTAAGAGAGATGAAAATTGATGATCATCCTACCTGCATGATGACAAGAAGGATTTTAGTGATCCAAGATACGAGCGGCACACATAATAATACAACAAATCAGAACATCCCCCCCCCCGCACCAGACCTGTAATTATAATTAAATTTTATATCTTCCTTTTTAGTCATAGGTTTCTATAGAAGCAACAAAATGGACACCCCTTGTTGTAAAGATGAGACAACAGTAAGTTAGATGTTCTTTGTAGTTTCATAATATCGTATCATAGTATGTTATAAGGCACAACTGTTCATAAACAAACATGAACAGCACAAGCAGGGACAGAGTAGAGAAATATAGAACCAGTAAAGATCTGTAACCAGGGAAACGTTTAGTGGTTTGATAGTTTTAGTGTCTGTTGAATGGTAATATGATTTAATGCAATTAAAAACCAGTGTTCACTGTCCCATAGGTTTTAAAAGACGGGTGCGCTGAGTTTTCAGAGCCACAGGGGGCCCTCTGGGTGATTCACAACGAAAGAATATAAGAACAACATGCTGAAGCTCATTTTTCCCACTCATGGACACATACGCAAATAAAACATACACATGAAAACAATGTGATAGCAAGACAGAGCGTACACAGCATCACGGACTGTCACCTACAGGCGCTGCTGTTGGATCTCACGTCTTAAGATTTTCAGCCTCTGTGTAGCCAACGACGCATGTTAGTTGTGGTCTGTGTGTCGGATCTCAACTCTTAAAGGGACTCCCATTGGTCTTCACGAAGAAGAACACGTCAATGCTGAATGCCACCATCGCCATGAAGCCAAAAACCTGCCAGAGAAACAGAGATTAAAACCTGGACGGGTCAGAGGAGCACCATGTGACAGATGGGAAAAAGAGGGACGTTTTTCTCACCACAGAGAGGGTCTCCGGAACCGTTCCTCCATTACTGGACACAAACACGATGGAGGAGATTAGGAAGAGCACAGCTATGACTGATGTGTAACCAAAGTCCTGCAGGACAGAAGAATTCATCAGTTCTCAGACAAAAACTAAACAAAGACTGAGAAACGGTGAGAGGAGAATCAGGTCCATCCTGACTGTGTCAGCAGGAGTCTGGATGGGAAGCAGGTGTCAGGGAATAATCCCAGATTATTCAATGACACGAATCTGTGGATGTTAAAACCATCAGAGCCTAGGATCTCTTTCCAAATGAAGAGACGATGATGTCCATGTGTTTCGATCTCACTGAAGGCTATTGGTGAACATCTCAGGGTTCCTACACCGATTTCCTTTCCTAACCCTATATGACTGTCCACATCTTCTCCCCTCATGAGAAATGCAGATGGAACTGTTAGACACGCTATAAGGTCTGCAAATACAAACATTTCCACATATTAATCCAGACCTAAAAGGTTCTGTAATCAAATTCCAGACTTTTCCAAAGTTTGGAGGAACCATGAGCCTCTGTGTGTCCAGCTGTTAGTGAAAGCTCCGATTGTGATGCTGGGATCAGGAACCTGGAGCAGTTCTGCAGCAGGATCTTACCACTTTTAACCAGCAGCTGATGCCCACTTTCTCATGCAGCGTTGTGGAGAGGAGTGTGAAGAGCAGAGTGGTGAAGAGGAAGGCTGTGCAGCTCACAAACTCGAAGAAGTAGAGAGGATGGCAGCTTATGCAGCTGGTGACGGTCTCCTCCAGGATGAAGGCCACGAGGGAGAGGAGCTGCAGGAGAAACATCATCAGACTCAGATCATCTGCTGCTTCTACAGGCCTCAAAGTTAAAGCTAATGTTGGCCACCAGGGTCGAAACAACCATTTTGAATCCATCACGTTGACCAGCTTTAAAACCAGCAACCAAAAACTTTGTAACTGAAGCCTGAACTGGTTTCCAGTCAGTAACTGGTGAATAAATGAGCTGATGTGCAGATAGTAACAGATCTGTATTTACAGCAGGAACACAGCTTCCAGACCTGAGGTGGTCAAACCGCCCCGACTGCTTCACAAAACCTGGGTGTGTCTGAGCAGATCAGCCCCGACCTGCTGCTCCACCTCCACACACACACACACACACACACACACACACTGCAGAGGTCACGACCTGCAGAGGTCACGACCTGCAGAGGTCACGACCTGCAGACCTGCAGAGGTGTTTGGGTCTTTAGAGCTCAGAAGGAACGTTTAGATGCAGTTAACGGCTGCACTGATCAGGGATCAGATTTTTTCAGACTGAGGAACTTCTCATACCAGAGAAGTCCAAGTTTCTGCTGATTGAAGTGGCAACCTTCTCTGAACATCCTCTTTCTGTTGCGCTCCCACCGATGCAGAGTCCGGGGGGCCGGATGCAGGCCTCACCCTCCCCCCTCCTGCAGTCATTTGTTGCAACAGCCGAGGGTCAACAGCTCCCAGATCTGCTGATGGTAGACAAACCGTCATGCCTGCAATAGTTTCACTTCTCTGTCTGCAGCTTCCTGCCGGATCAGGAACACTTAGTCCACAACATCCCAGAACTCACAAAACCACAACGCTGGACCAGAACTCATGACATAGAGCGATAACCCAGTTTGAGAACCTGGCTCCTGAAGCCAGCAAGTCACAACCTGAGTCTAGAAAACAACATGATCCCAAATTTAGAGCTAGGAGACAACACTGAGCCAAAGCTGGAGCTCTGAGATGCTCTCTAAATCTAGAAGCCCAGAAGACGATGCAGAGTCAGTTCGGACCTTCTCCTTCATCCCAATAAAGAACACTTTGGTCTGAATATGAAACGGGCCTGGGCCACTTAGATTCACACAGTCTGGCCACCTGGAGGAACAACACCACAGTTTCACCGTCTGTGTGTTCACACAGGAACCATCAACGTGCTCACCGTGAGGTCACCAGAACCAGGCAGACAACAGTCTCACCTGGGACGGCACCGACAGGTAGAATCATACCAGACAGAAACATCACTGAAACGCTGAGTCAAGACATCAAGATCTCGTCCCAAAGGTCAGTTTTATTCCAAGACTCAGCCTCTCTTTCTGAGTAACTTGGCGGGTCGGTTCCCTTTAAACCGTTCTGCAGCTCAAACTGGACACAAAGAGGAACTGAAGGGTCTGATGAAGCTGCTCTTCACTCCTACTCCTCCTGAACATGTCAGTAAGAGCAGAGATGGACGCGATGTTTTACCCTCCACATAGCAGCCCAACTGTGAAGCATGCAGGTGGACAGCTGATGATTTGGACTTGTTCTGCAGACATAGGACCTAGTCAGAACCATGAACTCCTCTGTATACGGAGGCTTGGAGCAAGCTGGGCCATCAACATTTTTACCAGCCTGTAAACTGGGTGGGAACCAGTTGAAATCATCCTGTAGACTGTTAAACAAAGCTGATTTTCTGCATGTGTTTAACATAATGCATCAGGAGCCTCTCTTCTTTAAAGAACTTATCTGAAGCTTAATGTGGAAGTTATCCTAAAACAGGAACTAATAAACCGGACCTGTGAAGGGTTGAAAGCAGGTGAAAACTCTGCATGGATCACCTCTACAGGCTGATGCAGCAGGACCTCCTTATTATAGGATCTTCATTCTAAGAGGATTGATTCAAAAACATCTTAAAAGTTGACAGAAAAGAAACACTGTAAAATAAAAGGCTAAAACTTCATTAACCAAACTGCTGCATTTCTACCACAATAACTGCTTCCTGGGACTTAAATGCTAAAGATTTAGAGCAGAGAAGAAGAAGTAAACAGGGAGAGTAATTCAGGGAACGTACGACCACAGAAACCTCAGTGACATGTCAAAAACATCAGAAAGTCAAAGTGAAAAGCTGAACGAGAAGAAGAAACTGGAGTCTGTTCGATGTAGAGTCTGCTGGCAGGACTGAGAGGTGCAGTTTTCCTGCCTAGAAACATCCAACAACGCTGGAAGACAGGGTGCATATAAAAGGAAAAACGTCCAGAAAGATGGGGGGAAGCTGCCAAAATTAGAAATATCCTGTCCAGGAGTGACGCTGAAAAACTAGTCCATGCATTTGTTACTTCAAGGCTGGACTATTGTAATTCTTTACTATCAGGATGTCCACAAAATGCAGTTAAAAGCCTTCAGCTGATTCAAAATGCTGCAGCAAGAGTTCTGATGAAAATTAAAAAGAGAGATCATATTTCCCCTACTTTAGCTTCCCTTCATTGGCTCCCTGTTAAATCCAGAATAGAATTTAAAATTCTCCTCCTCACATATAAAGCCCTTAATGATTTAGCTCCATCATACATCAGAGATCTGATTGTTCCATATGTTCCTAACAGAGCACTTCGTTCTCAGACTGCAGGTTTACTGGTGGTTCCTAGAGTCTCTAGAAGTAGAATGGGAGGCAGATCCTTTAGTTATCAGGCTCCTCTCCTGTGGAACCAGCTCCCAGTTTTAGTCCGTGAGGCGGACACCCTGTCTACTTTTAAGGCTAGGCTTAAAACTTTCCTTTTTGATAAAGCTTATAGTTAGAGTGGCTTAGGTTATCCTGAGCTATCTCTGTAGTTATGCTGCTATAGGCTTAGGCTGCTGGAGGACATAATGACCACTTTCACCCTCTTCGCTACATTCTCACACTACTCTCCAATGAGGCCTCATCTGCAGTTTTAGCTACCAGGAACTCTATGTTTTCTCCTGGAGGTTTCGTCCTTTTAAACAGGAGATGTTCGTTTCCACTGTTGCTACATGCTAGCCCAGTATGAGAGATGGCTGCAAAGTTAGCAACTCAATTCGTTCGACTAGGTTTCCCTGGAAAACCTTCTACTAACTGGCCTAATAAACTGAACTGGACAGGACTGTTTAATAACTAGAATCATATTGGAATATATGTAACTGAATTTGAATCTGTCTATATGTGAATTCCTTTATTGAAATTGGATCAGTTTGTTCTGTAAAGTGTCTTGAAATGACATTTATTGTGGGATGGTGCCACAAAACTAAACTGGGTTGACCTAAAAAATGAGAAGAAAAGAAAAACAATAGAGGAAAACTTAAAAACTAATTAACTAATAAAAATATGTGAAGCTCAACATCAAACTATTCAGATGGAAATAATTCACAATGAATACATGTCCAGCAAGTCCAGCAGAATGTTTTTCAAACCTCTGAGCAGTCCAGAGTCTGACTTAAAAAACGCCCTAACAAATCTACCTGATGCTCTCACTGTTCAGCAGGCGCTGGTCACAGACCTGGACCACACTGGTAACCAGTAACATCCCTACTACCATATCCACTCATCTCCTGTTTGCAGTAAACAGGATAAACCAGGCCTGGCAGCAGGAGAGCATGAAGGGATGGATCAGAGGGAGATTAGGATGAACCGACCTGACTGATGAAGTCACAACAAGTTAGGCTCAACCAGTTTGTTCTAATATCGCCACCATGCAGCCATTTTTATAAATGTAGATCTAAAAACCACCAGGATGCTCATCACAGTCCCTGTTGGTGTCCAGATGCTCCATGAAACAAGGTGACCAGCAGCATCCACAGAATCACCATAAAACCACAAAGCTCTTCAAGCAGCAAAGATTTACCATGACCTACGCTGAATGAATGCTAGCTCAACTAAATGAATCAGAAGGTTTAAGGAACTTTGAACTCACAATTTCGAGGATCTTCAAGACGAAGCGAACTTTCCCCAAGTACTTGGACTCAGCGCCGAGCCAACAGGATGATTTGGGATTTGAAACCGTTGTAGGGGAGTAAACATCATTGGCCATTTTCAAGCTGAGAGACAAAAGAGAAAAATTTCCGGGTCAATTATTCAGAAACTTAGGCTGACCAAAACCTACAGGCTAGATGGGGGAAACGATGAGCTTTTTTAATTCAAGTCACTTCAGAATGACTCGATCTTCCTGGGATACACTGAAAAGACCACAGGCTGAAGACTGACCCAGTCCCGGTCCAGATATGAGGGTTTTGATGCTACTTTTAGATGTGTCCAACATATCGCACTCTGAAGGCTAAACCGCGCCCTCAGTGTGAGTTCTTCAGAGTCCTGCTAATGATCTGATCATTTGATTCAGGTGTGCTGACAGAGAGAAACATCTAAAGGTTGTAGGAAATTGGCCCGTTAAGGACTGGAGGTTGAAACCCATGTCCTCTGGGATCGGTGAGCAGCCAATCAGGAGCCGAGAAAGCTCAATGAGTTAGGAGAATTAGTTTATATTCAAATGGCACTAATAAAAGAAAACAGGAAAGATCAGGAACGGCTGCCGGATTGTTGGGACTAAATGTTTTCCTGAACTAGATGAAAAGATTCTGATCCAATATCAGCAGGTTTGCTTTTATTTTGACATATTAGGCTCTTATTGTGGTCCAGAACTGAAACCGAGATTTATTCAATTTAATTTATAAATCAAACATAGAATGACACAGAACACCCTGAACATCAGGTTTTCTTTTCATCCAAAACATGAGCCACAAATTCATTATCGAAAACACTTTGGGCAGAAAATACAACAAATATATTGATCTTCTTTACCTGCAGGGGCTTTACTGCTTCTGTCCAGAGCTGCATGATGCTTTTCCTCACATTCATCATTGCAATATGTACATTACTGCAAACAGGCCTGCTTGGAGGCAATATTTAGCATGCTTTTATATTTTAATCACCATGCATTCAGTCTCTGGGCAGCAAAAACATCTTCCAGCTGCTGGACTCTCACTGCCCTTCACACCTTCGCCTTCCATGTAGGAACCAGGCTGGTGAAGTTCACGGAGACTAGCAGGGACACCGTGATGGTGGACAGGAGACGCAACACGGTGCAAAACGTGGGTTCATTGTAATAAATATCACATTTATCCCTAATACCGTGCAGCCCTGTGTGAAGATACATCTGACCTCTGTTAGGAGTTCAATGTGAGCATTAACATCCAGGCAGAGTTTTAGGCTTTTATTACTATTTTCCACTTGACTTGTGTGTTTCCTGCCTCTGCAAATAAAACCAAACAAATAATCAAATGTTTGGGTTTGAAGGGGATTTCTGATTCATCTGAAAGTGAAAATCAGCAGCAGACATGTGTTGAGAGAGCAGCTAGAAAATACCCAGCATGCATTCCGTCTGAGGTGTAAAACACCAAACTTTGGTCACAAATGTCAGAGTTTTATCTCAATTTTATCTCACAGGAACTTTTCAGAGCAGAATTTCTCTTTAAACCTGCTTTCTGCATTTGTAAGCCTGCACATTTTAGACTGATTTGTTTGTAGAAACCAACAGAAACATTTCGGAGTAAGATGCAGGAATGGTCTGTGAAGTAGAGACAACTGTGGTCAGGTTTTGTTTAATGGGAGAAAACCAGCGACGGGACTGGGAGTGATCGTAAACACCGGATGTGGACCGAGTTCGAGTGGAGAACCAGATTAAATTAAAATACATATTTACACACAAATTACACACAGATTATCAGAAGCAAGAGAAAAACTGACTTCTACATTTTAAGTGCAGTTTAAACACGGGAAGCATTGTGGGGTCTAGCATCAGCCATGGTGGCCTACATCCGACTAACTTCCACCAACATGAGCAAAAAGTGAAACCAAAGAGACGTTAAAGAAGTAAAACTCACGGTTCTGTTGACGCTCAGGTCACAGCTAAAATTCACTCTTCAGTTAAAATGTAACTCCGTCACCACCGCGCTTTGTTTCTGAGCCACTTCCGCGATTCAGACTTTTAACGAGACGCCATCAACAGACACGGAACTCCACTTCCGGTACCACCTTTCAGACTAAAAGCACGTCCTTCTATGACGTACAGGGCGACGGTGGCTCAGGTGGTGGGTTCGAGTTTGAGTTTTTTTACATTCATCATTAATGAGACGCATAGACAGGAGCAGTAACATACAACATCCTATGTGTACACGCATTTTGCAGTATTTTAGCTTCTGCAGATATTTCACAGTAATATTTAACCATCATCATTGCCTCTCCATTCTGATGATTTGAGCCAAATATTTTTCCACTTGGTCTCCTGGGGGGGGGGGGGGGAATATCAGCGTCAGATCAAAGTTGATTTAGGTGATCAGCAAAATGATTAAGATGTTTGAATTTAGGTGAGAAAAGAAGCTTGAAGAAATAGTTTTAACTCAGTACTGACATCTGGTGGTTAAAGGAAGGTGGAAGAAGGAAGATTAATCCCTTTTAATCGTTACAATTAATCGGTTTTTGTTTCTAATGTTAGGAAGAAAAATAAGACATACCTTTTAGCTCCGTAATTTATTAATGCACATCTAGGTTTCTATATTTTGAGACAACGGTACATCTGTTCACAGCAAAGAGGAGAAAAATAGGCAACAAAGTACAGAAATGATGAGTGCAAAAAGTCACATCGTAAAATAACGAAGATAAGAAACATGCAGGTTAACCAGGACAGAGCAGAACCAGATCCACAGAAACACTTCTGCTGAAAGTGATGCTGTATAGGTATTTTACCTAACAATGCAACAAACATATGACATTAGAAAATCATCCATCCATGTCTATCATGCGTGCTGGGGGATGGTGCCCATCTCCAGCGGTCATTGGGAGAGACGTGGGATTTTACCCTAGCAGATCACCTGTCCATCACAGGGCAACACAGAGACACACACCACAGAGTTGAGCTTGTTTCCTTTTCTGTAATGTTTTTCAAAGCAGTTTTTGTTATTTTAATGTTTCTCCTAATTGTCTGTAAAGCACTTTGAGTTGCCTTTGGTTGGAATGGTGCTACCTAAATAAACGTACCTTGCCTGCCAGCAGGAGAATGACTAAACATACAGCCACAGATACCTTGGAATGGTTTAGGTCAAAGCATAGTAATGTGTTATAATGGCCTAGTCAAAGTCCAGATCATAAATTTAACTAAAAGTATGTGACAAGAACCTTGATGTCAACAGATGATCTCCATCCAGCCTGACAGAGCTTGAGAACATCTCAGTGAGATGTGCAAAGCTGGTAGAGACAAACCTCCAAAAGGTGGTCCTTCAATGGATCGACCCCAGGGACAGAATACACATGCATGCCACACCTTTCAGATTTGTCTTTGTTAAAGGTTTCAAACTATTTAAACCATTTTCCTCCCACCTCACATTATGCTCCACCTTGTGTTGGTCTGTGACAATCAAATGCACTGAAGGTTCAAGCTGTAAGGTAACAAAATGTGGTTCCCTACATATCCCACAAATCCTTATATAAAGAGTTAAAGAACTCTGAGCTGAAGAACATTTCGAATATTGTGAAAAAGTTCAATATTTCTGTCCCTCGGGGCAGAAAGTGAAGCTCATCTATTATACAAAATCCTCACAAATAGAGTGAAATATTTCTTGTCATTTTGATGATTACGGCTGACAGAAAATGAAAAACCAAAATTCATTGTCTCAGAAAATTAGAATATTGTTCAAATTAAAAAACTCTATTCACAGAAAGTTGAATGAAAGGAAAAAGTATGGAAGGAAAAGGTGCACCAGGAGCATGGATAACTGCAGGAGAGTTTTACAAGGAGTGGACTGAGCTGGAGTCAGCACATCAAGATCCACTACACACAGACGGGTCCTACACATGGGCTACAAGCATATAACCTGGGCTAAGCAGATCCAGAGCCCCACTGCTGCTCAGTGGTCCAAAGTCCTGTTTTCAGAGAACAGTAAAGCTTGCATTTCATTTGGAAATCAAGGTCCCAGATTCTGGAGGAGGAGTAGAGAGGCCCAGAATCCAGTTTGCTTGAAGTCCAGGATGAATTTTCTACAGTCAGTGATGGTCTGGGGTGCCATGTCAGCTGCTGGTTCTGGTCCACTGGGTTTTCTGAAGTCCACAGTCAACACAGCAAGACATTTTAGAGGATTTCATGGAGATGCTGATTTCATTTTCCAGTAGGACTTGGTACCGGCTCACAATGCCAAAGGTGCCGAAAGCTGGTCCAGCGACCATGGTGTTAATGTACTTGATTGGCCAGCAAACTGGGCTGACCAGAACCCCATAGAGAATCTACAGATTACTGTCCAGAGGAAGATGAGAGACACCAGAACCAACCATACAGATGACCTGAAGGCCGCTATCAAAGCAACCTGGACTTCCAGAACACCTCAGCTCCATGCCACGGCGCATTGATGCACTAACTCATGCAAAAGGAGCCCAGACCAGGTACTGAGTGCATAAAATGAAAAAAAAAAGTTTCCAAAGCCTGACATTTCTGTTTTGAATCTCCTTTTTATTGATATTATATTTATAATATTTTTTGATCATCAGAGACATTGAATGTTAGGTTTTAATTCTTTGTTAACCAGAATCATCAAAATTACAAGAAATAAAGGCTTGAAATATTTTACTCTATGTGTGATGAATTTATATAACATACGAGTTTCAGTTTCTGAAATGAGTGACAACAGATGTTGAACTTCTGGACGACATTGCTATCAGTTTTCTGTCCTGTTTTCAGCAGCAACGCGAGGACTGCCCAGCCTGCGCTTCCTGACTCGGCCTGCAGGAGGCGCCGCAGCCCGCTCTCCTCTCCTCCCCGCGGTGTGTGCGCCAGACTTCACCGGGTATAAAGGCGTGAGAAGGGGCTGCAGGCTGGAGAGGCTCTCCAGCAGCCACAGGAGGAGGAGGAGGAGGATGAAGCCGCAGAGCTGATCTCAGTTCAGTACCTCTGAGCTGAAGCTGGGAACTTTCGGATGTTTTTGACGGGCTGAAGCCTTTTCATCATCTTTGCAGGTAAAACTAGAGAAAGTCTCTGAGCTTCCTGCCTGCTGCATGTTCTCATCTCTGCTCGGATGAAGCACTTTCAACATGAGCCAGAGGGAAAATCAATGCATCCTTCTCTTTGTTTTTCTGCTTCAGTGAATGTCTGAAACATTTCAGCTGGACAGGATTAATGTTCATCTGATCTGTATTTATTCTTGTAAACCAGTTAGCTGGATTCTCTTCATGTTTCAGATCTTTGATGAGGCTGTTTGAGGACTTCGGGAGATTCTTTCAGGTCACTAGTTGGTTTATCTCCACTGCACTCAGAGAAAATGATACATTTTTTGGGGTCTCCAAGCTAAATTTAGTAATTGTTGATGCTTTGAATCTTTTTAATGCTTCTTGTTGCTGCTGTTGGTCCTCAGTTGCTTTATGGAAAACTCTTGAAACAAACCAAAGTAATTCACAAATTAAGAGGAATCAAAGCAAATTAGTCCATAAATAAAGTTATGTGTAATTTTTGGATGTGAAGACAGGGTATATGATCCAAACACATGAAGAAAGGGATTTGCAAAAAGTCAGAGAAATTAGCTGAACTCAGTCGGCATTTCGAAGCATTCCTGCCTCTCTTTAAAATTCAATATCAGCTGCTTCAATATTAACCAAGAGCCTAAAAAAGGTTTCTCGTTACCAATGTATTGCACATAGTGGTAAAAAAGAAGACAAGTCTGTTGCAAACACACTAATATCAATAGTTCCAGTTGCATTTTCTAGACCTCTGAATGTTCCAGTGAGCGCCACTGGAGCCATAATCTGGAAGTGGATACAAAATCATTTTACCACAAACCAGCCAGACCCAGGTGATCCTTATAAGATATCTGACTGGGGGAGGCAAACAATTAATCAAGGGTTGCCCAAGAGCCAAGGAGCTCTCAAGGAGCTTCAGGAAGACCTGAAATAGCAGATACACTTTGTCTTATGAAAACAATAAGTTATTCAGTCAGCCACATTAGTCTTTATGCACAGTCACTGCACAAGACTCCACTGCTGAAGAAAACACATTTGAAGCTTGTTCAACATTTGCTGCAGAAGATTTGGAAAAAACAGTGAAATACTAAGAGGATATAATCTGGTCAGATGAGGCCAAAACTGAACTCTTTGGATGTCATTGGACACACCATGGTTGGAGGATGAATGTTTCTGCACATCACCCCAAGAACACGATGTGAAAGTGAAGTTTGTAGATGAGAACACAATAGTTTGGGCTGTTTTACAGCATATTGTTCTGAAAGACTTCATGTAAGTAAAGGAAGAATGAATGTAGAAATTGGCTGGGACATTCTGGCTAAGAATATGAAGATGAAATTAGTTTGGATTTCCAATCGCCTCACTTCTGTCAGATGTGGCTACAATGTAGTCTGCCACTGTCAGTGTATGAATGGGTGGATGACTGAGTGTAGTGTGAAGTGCTTTAGAGTCCTCAGACTTGATAAAGTGCTAAACAAGTGCAGGCCATTCACCATTTTCTCTGTGTTGTTCCAGTTTTTTACCTAGAACTTTATTTATGAACTATTTTAGATAGATGGATGGGCTGATGGATGGATGGATGGATGGATAGACGGATGGATGGATGGATGGACGGATGGATGGATGGACGGATGGATAGACGGATACATGGACGGACGGATGGATGGACGAATGGATGGATGGATGGATGGATGGATGGACGGATGGATGGATGGATGGACGGACGGATACATGAACGGGCGGATGGATGATGGATAGACGGATGGATGGATGGATGGACGGATGGATGGATGGACGGACGGATGGATGGATGGAAAGATGGATGGACGGATAGATGGACGGACGGATGGATGATGGATGGATGATGGATGGTGGGATGATGATGGGCTGATGGATGGATGGATAGACGGATGGATGGATAAATGGATGGATGGATGGACGGATGGATGGATGGATAGGTGGATGGATAGATGGATGGATGGACGGACGGATGGATGGATGGAGGATGGACGGATGGATGGATGGACGGACGGATGGATGGATGGATGGACGGATGGATGGATGGATAGACGAATAGATGGACGGACGGATGGATGGTGGATGGATAGACAATAGATGGACGACGAACGGATGGATGATGGATGGATGATGGATGGATGGATGGATGATGGATGGATGGATGGATGGACGGATGGATAGACGGATACATGGACGGACGGATGGATGGACGAATGGATGGATGGATGGATGGATGGATGGATGGATGGATGGACGGATGGATGGATGGATGGACGGACGGATACATGAACGGGCGGATGGATGATGGATAGACGGATGGATGGATGGATGGATGGATAGACGGATTGATGGATGGATGGATTGATGGATGGATAGACGGATGGATGGATGGATGATGGATGGATGATGGATGGATAATGGATGGATGGATGGTGGATGGGATGATGGATGGATGATGGATGGATGGATGGATGGATGAATGATGGATGGATGATGGATGGATGGATGGATGGATGGATGATGATGGATGGGATGATGGATGGATGGATGGATGGATGATGATGGATGGATGATGGATGGATGATGGATGGATGATGGATGGGATGATGGATGGATAATGGATGGATGGATGATGGATGATGATGGATGGATGATGGATGAATGGATGGATGATGATGGATGGGATGATGGATGGATGGGATGATGGATGGATGATGGATGGATGATGGATGGATGATGGATGGATGATGGATGGGATGATGGATGGATAATGGATGGATGGATGATGGATGATGATGGATGGATGATGGATGAATGGATGGATGATGATGATGGATGGATGATGGATGGATGATGGATGGATGATGGATGGATGGATGGATGAATGATGGATGGATGATGGATGGATGGATGGATGGATGGATGATGATGGATGGGATGATGGATGGATGGATGGATGATGATGGATGGATGATGGATGGGATGATGGATGGATGATGGATGGATGATGGATGGATGATGGATGGGATGATGGATGGATAATGGATGGATGGATGATGGATGGATGATGATGGATGGATGATGGATGGATGGATGGATGGATGATGATGATGGATGATGATGGATGATGGATGGATGATGGATGGATGATGGATGATGGATGGATGATGGATGGATGGATGGATGGATGGATGGATATGATGATGGATGGATGATGATGATGGATGGATGATGGATGGATGATGGATGGATGATGGATGGATGATGGATGGATGATGGATGGGATGATGGATGGATAATGGATGGATGGATGATGGATGGATGGATGGATGGATGATGATGATGGATGGATGATGGATGGATGATGGATGGATGATGGATGGGATGATGGATGGATGATGGATGGGATGATGGATGGATAATGGATGGATGGATGATGGATGGATGATGATGGATGGATGATGGATGGATGGATGATGGATGATGATGATGGATGGATGATGGATGGATGATGGATGGATGATGGATGGATGGATGATGATGGATGGATGATGGATGGATGGATGGATGGATGATGATGATGGATGGATGATGGATGGATGATGGATGGATGATGGATGGATGGATGATGGATGGATGGATGATGGATGATGGATGGATGATGGATGGATGATGATGGATGGATGGATGATGATGGATGATGGATGGATGGATGATGGATGGATGGATGATGGATGATGGATGATGGATGGATGATGGATTGATGATGGATGATGGATGATGATGGATGGATGATGGATGGATGGATGATGGATGGATGGATGATGGATGATGGATGATGGATGGATGATGGATGGATGATGGATGGATGATGGATGGATGGAGAGCACAAATGTACAGACAAACAAGAAATAAAGCAAACCATCTTAAGCTTCTAAGGTTGTGTGGTCCAGTGCAGGTTCTGTTTCTGGGCGGATCTCTGAGTTCTTCAGCTGCTCCACAGCCTGAACGGAGCTCTGATGGTCTGAACTGTCCTGGACAATTTCGGGAGCTGCAGCTCCACTATGGAGCCGAGCAGACGACATGAAATTATTAACGGTTCTGTGGAGCTGCAGCTTGATCTGTGCCTGATAACTGTCTGTAAACATTTTCTTGCAAACCATCCATGGGTTTGATCAATCAACTGATTTTCAGCTGTATCTGCTATCTCCATGGTTCATCAGAAGGAGGTGGATGAGATGCAGACAGATCCAGGAATCAGCCTCTTCTTCTTCTGTAACTAAACTGATTATCAAGGACTTGAAACACCAACATTATATGACATCTTTGGGAGTCATGCATTCAGTCATTAGAGTTGTAGTCTGCAGAAATTGTTTTGTTTTGCAACATGTCCATCGTAGTTCTGATGGTCCCACAGTGTGGAGGGTTGGTTTCTTTGTTTTTTTTATTCAGGTGGAGGCCATGGGTAAAAACTGGGCCTCCTGACGAGCCTCTCCAGTAGGTCTGATCTTATCAACTGGTAGTTTGGAGAAGCTACTGAAGAGATCTTGATGTTATACCAGTCTTACCAGAAGTTTACGTTTTCTTGAGGTTGAAAAACAGAAGCAGTTCTCATGACATCACAGCTTCAGATAGAAGAAACATCCCATTTGAAGATATTTTCACAAGCATTTAGGTTTTCAGTAACTGACTGGAAAACCTCTGACATGTGGATATCCAGGTCTCGCTGTGGCTCAGGTGATTACATCACATTAAAATCCAACCAGATTTTTCTGTCTGGATGTTTTATCGAACGCACTGATCAGACATCTGTGTTGGATTTCTGATCTCCGGTTCTTGAAAATGTTTAACCTGCTGATGCAGACTTTAGGTATTTCTGTTCAAGGGCTGTAATTAACAGCAATAAATATGTTATTTAGCCTTCCAGCTGTGAGTTTATTAATTTATTTTGCATTATTTGCAGAGGAGATGTCACACTGTGTGAGAGACAAGTCACAAATAAACTCTGGTCCTCAATGCAGCTGTCCGGGGCTCGATTCCTGACCTTGTGACCTTTGCTACATGTCTTCCCCTGCGGCACCCGTTTGAAATAAAATAAAGTAAAATAAAAGCAAACAACCAAATACAAGAAACAAATCTAAAATAAAGAAAAGAAAATGAGTTTTTAGCATCTTATGTCAGTGATTAGCATGGCTAGCTCAGTCTCTTTATTTCCTAGAGAAACCTTACTTTCTGAGCTCTTAGAAACACTGGTAACATTTTCTAATCCAACATGTTCCACGATGGACAGAAGCTGGAAGATCTAAAGGATAAAACAGCAACTTTGCTGTGAAACGCACAGCCTTCCTGTTATCTGCTGAATGTCTCGCTCTCTCTCGCAGACTGAACAAACTAAATGTCTTGAGATGTTGTAGAATATACATTTGCCTAACTTCTTTTCAAAGACCTCACTGGTACGGGAAACACTGAGTCTTCTTACTGCAGCCACAGGGTCCACATCCATGAACGCTGCTGCCAGCAAACCCTGGTGGTGCCTATTTATGGTGCATTTACTGATAGGAAAAAGGTTGGATTTTAGAGTTTCATTCTGTCTGATACTGATCACCAGCTGATAACCAGCATCTGTAGCAGGGATCCTGGGGTTTTATGTCTCTGGCGCCACTTTGTGAAACTGGTGCCGTGTTGTTGCTGCTGGAATGAATCTCTGCAGGTGGTGGACCTCAACGTTCCTGGAGAATTTTGCCAGGCTAGTCAAAAGGGATTTGCATTCCAGAGGACCTTGATATGTTGTCAATATGAGTCAAAATGAAAAGTTCTGTGTTTGTGTGTCCAATATCAGGACACTGTGAAGACGAGGCTTGGTAGATGGTTTTAAAGCATCTGCTGACCTGAGTGCTCAATCAAACCTTTCCTGGTTTCTCCTGGTCCACTCTGAAGGTATCTTTTCATGCCATGGATTTAGTGTTTGTCCCACAGTCTTTCCCGCAGTGGAAAGACAGAGGAAACCGGAAACTTTTAAAGAGTTTGCAGACTCCTGGACAGGTCAAGATCAAGGTCAGGAACGGGACAAGGTGGGACGTTTTGTGAAGAAGACAATCATGAGCATCTTTATTGTTTTTTTTTCTACAGGAATATCTGGTTCCACACATGCAAGTAAGCTCATGTCCTGGTCCTGAAAATGTTCGGACCTTGATAAGCGTGCTAAGGTGACAGCCTTGATCTTCCTCTGGTTGTGGCTGTTTGTGTGGGCAGCCAGACAGAAGATGGGTCTGGGACAGATTGTTCCATAGGCATGAAGCTGTAGAGATGAGAACTATAAACAGTGAAGAAGACCCAATGTCTGGGTTTGGTGAGGACTTTTCCAGAAGCTGTTCCGTGTGTGGTGAAGACTGAAGTCCAAGTTCATGCTGCAGACTGCTGAGAGCTCGCTGACAGCGAACAGAGCCTCATGGTGAGGACATCCTCCCAACAAAAGCCAGCAGATGATCCAGGAAGTCTTGCTTCAGAGGCAACAGAGGTCTGAAATGACGGCGCTGTGAGACCCAGGCAGCAGGAAGCCAACACCGACCAGGAAACCAAACCAAGGCGTCTTTAAAATAATGCAGTGTTTTTCCTGCAGGACCAAAAGGTGCTTCCTCGGCTCTCAGCTCTTTATCCCAGCTGTTATTCACATGATACATGCATCATGACATGGTGCTGATGCATGAGGGCTTATTTGTTCTAAGTTTTAATAAAGACAAGCCCACAATTATTCATACCCTGGCAGATTTATGCTTGAAGTAATCTTTTAATTTTACCAACATTTTTCTTTTACTACGGTGGCACAGTTGGTGGCACTGTAGCCTTGCAGCAAGAAAGTCCTGGGTTCAAATCCTGCATGGAATTTGAATGTTCTCCCTTTGAAATGCTGGTTTCTCACTAGATGCTCCAGCTTCCTCCCACAGTCCATAATCAAGACTATTGGGTTTCCTGCTCTCCTTTGATTGGAGTGTGTCGTTGTTTGCCCTGTGACCTTTCCAGGGTGGACCGCACTTCTTGCCCAATGACCGCTGCCAGAGTGGTCCTGCCAGAGTCATGACACGAATCAGATGGTGGAGTGAGTAAAGATTAGGGTGATGGTGTGGAGGCCTTCTAACCTCAAAGACATGGAGCTCATCACTAAAGATAAATACCAGGAAACCTGCAAAAAGCTGCTGAGTGGTTAGAAGAAGGGTTTGACTGCTGTGATGCCAATAATGACTTTCCATTAACTTTTGAGAAGGATAGAAATAAATTTCAACATGCTACTTTTTAATACAATATAAATAAAAACAGATCAATTATTGTTTTTTTTGAAGGATCTTCCTTTTACATGTTCTTTTTTAAAAATCTTTTTAAAGTTGCCTTTCTCATTTCCTGTCTTAATGAAATCATTTTTCATCTAAATCTGCCAGGGGTATGAATAATTTTGGGCTTAACTCAAGACATCTTATCAGTGTTGCAAGGAACGAGATCTGATGAGGGGTGTTCATGAGAGCTGCTTGGCAGTTGGAAAATCATACTGACTGATCCATATGTTTAATGAGTCAGGGATGTATTGTGGACCAGTGAAACCGGATCCTGTTTTAAAGAACCCATCTGTGGTCTGGTTCTGTCTTAGTTTGCTCTTCCTCCTGTGTTACCCGAGCCGGCAGCGTGGAGGAGGATATCTGACATTTCCTCCAATCTGTATCTGCAGCCACGCTCAGTTAATCAGATGAGTCCGGAACTGCTGAGGGGATAATGGAGGGAGGAGATGGAGCGATTGGTGGAGGTGGAGATAGGATGGCAGAGAGCTTCATAGCAGGGTGGAGGTTATCAGCCAGCCCCTTCTCATCACAGACCAAGAGGCTGAAGATCAGATCAGTGTCTGAAGGGGTTGTATCTTTGTTCTGGAGGGTTCTGTGTGTTTAAACTCTGGTTCTGTTCCTGTTCTCTCTGTAAAATTAATCAACGTTTTTCAGATTTTTCTTTCTGAACTTTTCAAACTCAGACCATTTTTACATGAAAACATTTAGAAAAGAGGGAACATTGGAGCTAAATGATGAGTAATTTCTGCAGGCCACTAACCTGTGAGACCTTTATAACATTATGAATGTAAATAAAGAAAATACTTTCTGAAAGTTTAAATCATTTTTGGTTTAAAGTGAAAAAACTTTGTAAATCTGGAGAAAATAAACTGGAAATCTTAAAATAATCGTGAATTTTAATAGTTAAAACAAAAGAATGCTGAATTTCCCAAACTAATATTCAACTAAGAATGAAAATAATAACTTGAGAAGTCTGCACACTAAAACGTGACAAAAAAAGTTAATTAACTTGTTTAGTTTACCCTAATTTACCTGAAAATGATCTGAAAACATTTTCCTCTGTGATAAAACCCCATTTTCACTACATTTATGTTCTGTTACAAAATGACTTCCAGATGTTTACAGTAAACTGTACATCTGGATCATCACGAACAGAGGACAAGCTGCAGCACCGTTTCCTTTGGAGGAGGGCGCTCCGGAACCACCAGTGCAGAGCTTGCTCAGCGCCAGCAGCATGTCTGTCCAACATGGACAGCAGCAGACTGGAGGAAGTTATCAAACAGAACCGACACCGGTCAGCTTGGTACCAATCTAGCAGCCCAGCAACAGTTACTGAACAGCTTTGAAGGTTTGTTTTAAGAAGTGGAATAAAAACGAGTGAAAGAGCTGAACAAAAAATGAAAATGAAAATAAACTCCTCCATAAATAAGCATTTTATTCTATTTCAAACCCCTTAAAACTGACATTTTCATTTCTGTCAGATAGAACGAGATGTTCCATATGAAGATGATTTCCTGAGATTTTCCTTCATGTCCACATTTTAGAAAACTAGTTCCTACATGTTTATGTTTTCAGTAAGTATTTTTCTGTTTAATCTTTAACTCTGGACAGCAGAGGCAGTTCTATGGATCAGGTTTACATGAGTTAATTATCATCTTGGCTGTTAATTGGCTCTTTAAATTGCCCTTAAGGATGCGGGTGGAGACAATGACGACAGGTTGCATTCTCAGCGAGGGTCCTCAGAGAAATATAAGTCACCGCTTCTCTGATGAATGTGTCTTCCAGCGTCGGATTAAAGCCGTTATCTCTGGCTGTTTAAACGGAGCGGGTCACTTATTACCAGCGGTGTGTCCAGACAACGTGTGAATTAATCAGAGCAACATCAGTTAGAACGTTTCTGCTGAGTTTAATTAGATTCTTCCAGCTGAATCGCAGATGTTTCATCAAATACAATTACAAGTATTTATCGGATTAAATGGCAGCAGGGAGAAAATCGTCTCTTATTTTAATGTGATTAGCTGCTCATCCTGCCTGCTGCTTGCAACCTTCCTCATTGTGCCAGGAAACGTTTCCATGTAATTAGAAAATGGAAATCAGATGGGAAGTGATCAATCTGAGGCTGGTGGGACAACCTAAATCCTGATGCAATCAGTCAGTCAGTCATTTTCTACCGCTTATTCCATAGTGGGTTGCAGGGAAGCTGGTGCCTATCTCCAGCAGTCTATGGGCTGGAAGCGGGGTTCACCCTTGACAGTTCGCCAGTCCATCGCAGGGCAACACACAAACAACCATGCACACACTCATTCATACACCTAAGGGCAATTTAGAGCGACCAGTTAACCTAACAGGCATGTCTTTGGACTGTGGGAGGAAGCCGGAGTACCCAGTGAGAACCCACGCATGCACGGGGAGAACATGCAAACTCCATGCAGAAAGACCCCACGGCCGGGAATTGAACCCAGGACCTTCTTGCTGCAAGGCAACAGTGCTACCAACTGCGCCTGATGCAATCAGTAGGAAAGCAAATCTGGAAAAACCAAATAAACCAAATGTTGCAACTTTGGGTCTTTGAGTCGCTGCAGAAGCAGTGAGCTGCAGGAACTGGTCAGAACTTTTTATAAGAGAAGTTTTTACGTGTGAGAGCAGATGGTTTTGGGTTCATGATCTGGTCTGAAAATAAAAACAATGTCTATTTACTTTAG
This sequence comes from Crenichthys baileyi, assembly GCA_036173005.1. Taxonomy (NCBI): domain Eukaryota; kingdom Metazoa; phylum Chordata; class Actinopteri; order Cyprinodontiformes; family Goodeidae; genus Crenichthys; species Crenichthys baileyi. Next base: position 800,617 of record JAHHUM010000303.1, on the reverse strand, counting down.
GACACTTTTATGGACTGAAGAACTTCCTGAATACACTGTAGATTTGATGTACTAAACCGGACCCAAACAGAACAGAAACCCATCAGAGTGAAAGGCACATTTAAGAGCTTCACTGTAGTTTTTGGTCATCATGTTGGAGCAGAAATATGTGTTTAAATCTTCAAATCCAGTAAGAAACAGCAGAAGTTGAAGAGATGCTAACCTTCCCAGGAGTGGACAAATTCAGATTGAGTCCAAGGTCAGAGTGCGGAGCGCAGAGAAATGATCAAAAGCCACCTCAAACTCTACAGACCTCAGTTCGCAGGTAAAAGGTTAAAGGTCATGTCAGGACAACTAGGAAAAACACTAAACTAGTATGGCCTCTCTCTAAAAACAAGATGGGAGCAGGACTGAGGCTGGTGGAGCTGCATCTGAAGGAGAAAACCCTCAGAAAACAAGTTTAATTTAAAATTTAAAAATCTCATAAAAAAATATATAAAATATATAAAATCAAAAAGATTTTTGCCAATTCTGCCCCTAAAATATGCACATAGCTCATCATCTTCATCATCATCTTCAGCATACTGGTGTGTTGTAATAGTAATGAAACAGAACTAAATAATAAACCCAGAGGACAGACCAGAGGAACCTCAGTGAGTCTTTGGATCACTCCTCCGTTTCGGTTCAGAAGGTTGGTTTGTGAGGACAAACTGAAACATGCTCCCTGCAGCAACCATCAAGCTCTTCATGGTGTTTAGAGAAGGTCCTGAGTGGACCCAGCAATTAAAAATATCAGAGCTAGATTCAGTAGGGTTTATTGGGTTTGGGCAGAGAAAGCCCGGCTATAAACAAACACTTCATCTGCCCAATGCAGCTAGAGTGTGATCAGTCATGAGATTCGGTTTGATGGTGAGAACCTTCATAGCTGATTCTTGTTGGTTCTTTTTAGATCTTTTCTACATGTTTAGTGTTGCATCATTTTTTTTTTCACCTGTTGTGGATTCATTTCTGAAACTGGACCTACACAGCAGTCATCCTGTATCTCCTGTGAAGTTCTGATCCATCTCCTGACTGCCTCCCCCTGCAGACTTCCTGTCCCACCTCCACCATGACTGACATCTACGAGTCGGCGGCCAACTCTCTGGGTTTGTTCAGCAGCCCCTGCCTCACCAAAGTGGAGCTGCGACTCACCTGCAAGGGGATCTCAGACCGAGACGCTCTGTCCAAACCCGACCCCTGCATCATCCTCAAGATGCAGTCCCATGGGCAGTGGATGGAGGTGGGTCACCATGGTAACCTTTCAGTGTTTTAGTCAGCTAAGGTCATCTTGTCTGTGATTTCTTTTCTCAGTCCAGCGAGGTTGCTGACAGGCTGCAACTTTTCAGATGTTCTATTCAGAATCCTCCAATTTATTATTTCTCCTTTTTAATCCAGAGCTCATCATTGTTTATTATATATAAATATTTCTCTGATCTCATCACCTGCAGAGAGTTTGATGAAACTCAAACTTTTCATCCTGCAGAACTCAGAACAGCAGAAACTGTCCTTTTGCCCAGTTCAGTTCAGTTCAGTTCAGTTCAGTTCAGTTCAGTTCAGTTCAGTTCAGTTCAGTTCAGTTCAGTTCAGTTCAGTTCAGGTGAGTTTAGCTTAGTTGTGTTTTCTCCCTACGTTTAAGGTCAGAGGTAATGAACTTTAACAGAAGTGATTGCAGACCCTCAGGAACCTTCCACCTGTGGACTCTTGTCCATTCTGCTGATTTTGATCCGGAGATAGTTCAGTGTTCTGCTGCTGGTATTGGTTTCTGCAGGACTCCATCATGCTGTGTTGTGCAGTTAAAACATCTTTGTTGATCCAGTCTGTGGTTCATCGCCACTTTCTGTCACATTAATGTTGTTACTGCTCATTCAGAGGATGTTGGTGGTTTTTCAGTTGCAGAAAACACTTGTCCTGCTGCTGGGTTGTCTGTTCCTGCAAGGGAAGATCAATCAGGTTATACCACCTTCTGCTGATCAGCTTGCTTTGATTATCTGCTGCTGCACTGAGCTCAGAGGCGCCTGAAGCTTCACAGACTCTGTTTTTGTGTTGGGATGAAATGTTTTTAGATGGGATCAGACTCCTACAGCCTTCCTCCACACCTCTCTGAGCTATGGACAGGAAACCATCACCCAGGGACAAGATGCTTTTTTCCTGTGAGCTTGTTTGTATTAATGATTCATGAGACTTGGAGGTTTTTCTGGAAAATAATTTCCAAATGTAGCATCTACAGAACCAAGGAAGGAATACATTTTTCATGCCAGAGACTTTTCTAAATTTCCGCATCACCGTTTTTCCAGTTCATGTTTCTGCAAAGATTAGTTGTTAAAACCCACAATCAGAAACCTTGGGTTCACTGGGAGTAGGGAATCCCGACCCTCCTGGAGGTATCTCCCAGAATCTCTGTACCTCCAGGAGGGTCAGGATCTTCCGTGGAGCCAGACACATGCGACCCGCAGAGCTGGACATGTGCGACCCATAGAACCGGACACATACGACCCGATCAGATGGCATCAGCATGAACTGTCATACACGGAGCAGAGGAGACGTGGAGCAGGGCTCAGCCGGGTTGCTGTGGAGCAACATCAACAGAGATCTCTTGGCTGGTTGCTGTCTCCACTACCACATACTGTTGTGTCTCAAAGCCAGCTCACCCTTTCATATACCAGCTGTTCTGGCTCTGTTAGCAGTTCAGAGGGGGGGTGATTCCAGGTCATCTCAGTTCTCTCAGAACCTCCCTGAGATGGAAGAAGATTTGTTGGTTAGAACTTGAATTGTCCAGTAGGACGACTCTCTGAAGCTTCCCTGCTGACCTGCATCTGTGGATGTTTTTATGTTTTAAAAAAGCAGCTTCCCTAAAGTTCATTTGGGTCACAAATATTCAAAAAGAGATAGGAGTTCAGCTAGAGTATTTCTGTTATTACTGAATCATATGCCCATCCGTTTCTACCCTGTTAATCCCTGCAGGGTTGCAGAGAGGCTGGTGAATGTCGACAGCAGTCAGAAAGGGGCAGGCGGGTTGCAGCCCAGACAGGTCACCTGTAACCATACATGCACACACTAACACTTAAGGACATGCATGTGTTTGAATGTCAGGAGGAAGTAGGATAACCCAGAGAAAACCCTCACATGCATGCAAACTCCATGAGCAGGATTCAAACCCAGGACTTTCTTGATGCTAGGCAGCCATGCTGACAGTAAAGCTCAATGATGGACCAGTATTTTAAAGGCTAGAAAATTGTAGTAAATCGTTATTTTTTTAGCACAAACAGGGGATTATGATGCTGTTCTGGTCTAAAACATGTATCCCCGAAGGCCTGAGAGGCAACAATGTTTTGGCAGCTGAAATATGACAAGATCACTCCAAGCTCCTCAGAGAAAGACTTGAATGGACTTCCATATTTCTCTGGTTAAAGTGCAAAATATTCATGTAATCTGGAGGACCTTTAGGGAGCAGCCTAAACTGGAGAGATCTGCAATCCCTCAGATAGCTGAGCACCATCAGCAGATGATTGAATCACATGGATCCAATGAATCTGGACCATCTTTCCCTGTTCAGTCAGTGGGAGTCTCTGAGCCTCAGATGCTGTTTTAATCTGAGGAAGCTGTTGTAGGTCTTACAGAGGGTCTGTTTACCTCGCTGATAACGATCTTCTCCCGCTGAGGCAGCTCTCTTCTTCCTCTCTGTGGTCGGCCATATGGAGGCGAGTTGTTGGAAACTGCTTAACAGATAAAAGAGGAAAGTGAATTCTTGTCTGGTTTGTGTTTCTGTGGATGATCTGAGGAGTCCAAATACACAGAAGCTGCAGCAGCTGTGGAAACTCTCTGAATGTGTCATGTATTTCTTATCATGGTGGTAGAAGAGTGAGATTCGACACACTTTACTGTATCTGTGCAGCTGATGCATTTATTGACTTATTTATGAGTTAAAGAGCAACTACAGCAGCAGCAGATGTCTTAATGGCTGTAATTTAAGGCTTCAGTCTTACTAAAAGCAATCATTATGGCCCCAAGTGGCTCTGGTGGTTAAACTAAGCTGCACTTAAAGTTTTAAACCGCATACCCTTTGACACAAACAATAATTCAAAGATTTTCCTGATCTGGATGCAGATTAATCTGGATTTATCTGGGTTATTCATGTGACGATCTACCTTCTCATTTCCAGTCCCGGCCTCTGGTACCAGTTCTGGTTGATGGTTGCTTCAGTGTGTAGCTGGGCTCAGCTTGCAGAAACCCTCCACCTGAATCTCAGAAGGTCCGTTTGCTGCAGATTTATTAATGAGCTTTCTGCTGTTTTCCACCTGTTGGAAATTGTCCCATTTAGGAAAGAAAAGTTTAAATCTTATCTATTATCATGTTGTTCTGTCAAACAGATGCTAATTTAAACGGAGATTTTAATATAGTACAAATGTTAAGCATCTTACCAACATGAGGCATAACTAGTATTAAAGTCTCAGGTATGCCGATTATTTAACGGATGCTGCTGTTGCTAAGCAGCGCTTTTATTTAATATATATACGTAAATAAACATTTATGCAGCCTTTCAAATGTAATAACCATGATGTTTATTAATACAAAATAAAGAATAATGTTTTAAACAGTGACATGTAAGTGTGCATCAGTCACCAGAAAATGCTGAGTAGTTATGCTCAGGTTATCATAAACTTTAACTCGTGTTAGAAATGACTCAGCATTGCATTATAATCATTGTGTTTAAAACACATTAACTCCAGAAACCTGAAGGAAACTGTTGACAAACTTATCCTGAAGAGACGTAGAAATGTTTTTTAACAAAAACAGAACATTTTAAACATTTCCACTCTTTTTTTTTTTGCACAAACCATAAAGACCAACCATTGGTGGAGAGTCTGAGTGCCGTATCCAAATTCAGGGGCAGCAAGGACTGGTCCACGTGGGCCGGGTGGCCGCAAAACCCTCGAAGGCCGGAAATGATCGGCTGTGAATTTGGACGGTTTAACCCTTCACCAGGTGTTCCCGCCCGTACCTCAGCGTAACTTATGTCGCCTAGCAACCGTGACAGCGTGAAGCACAGAGCTGTGAAGCTGTAAAGATGGAGTTCGAAGGTTAACCCTGCTGTCTCCTCCTGATGGCAAACAAACCTGTTTTCTTTAAAATGTTCTTGTTTTATTATCTTAATTTTATTCTCGCTCTATAATCACCAAATGTTTAAAATAACTTTTATATTCATAAAAATTATTATACTACTAAATAAAGTAACAATCCAAACATTAACATCAGATATATTCTGACTGGTGAAACCCAGTGAGTATGAAAACAGTGGGCCGGGCTACAGGCGTCCTCCCCCGGTCTACTGACCCTTGACCGCCCGGTCAGCTGACAGCTGGCGAGGCGGGCCGGCTGTTAGCGCAGTGGGAGCGGACATCTCCGAACACGTCCAGCACTTTTGCAATTAGGCAATATCTTGGTGAACCGAACAGATATTTCAGTTTTACACTGCTACATTCTCGCCTGAAAAGATTGTAAAAGTTAATTTTGTTTCACAAAAAACGTAATATATCGAACTTTATTCACAGTTTTTCTCTCTCCTCTGCCATTACTACTTCTGTTTGAACTACAACCGGTACCACTACGACCCGCAATGAATCATGGGATAGGGTGGGCAATGACAGATACACCAGACCCATCCTTCAAATCTGGGGAAAAATGGACGCGTTTGTCAGCTGTATTTAGAGGTGACTAAGGAATAAAGTAGAAATAATATCTTGGAGAAAATGCAGAACACTGAAGCTGCTGAGTTGTTTATGAACAGCTTTGGTGCATCAGGATAACCTACCTTCTGGATCACAGGATGTTTTTATGCTCAGAGGAACAACCGATTAGTTAGCAAATCTTTTTCTAAACTACTAGTTTATTCACAGCTGCACGGTTGAACAGTGGGTAGCACTGCTGCCTTGCAGCAAGAAGGTCCCGGGTTTGAATCCCAGCCTGGGGTATTTCTGCATGGAGTTTGCATGTTCTCCCAGTGGATGTGTGCGTTCCCTCTGGGTACTCTGGCTTCCTCCCCAGTCTGATTACCTAACCAGTGTCATGATCCACATCTGTCTATGCTTCTGTTAATTGCACCCGCTTTCCATGTTGTTCCTTTCACCTCAGTTGTATTTAAGTTCCTGTTTCCGTCCCTTCGTTGTGATTCGTCTGTTGTATCACTGTTGCAGTGCCTGTTGGCATCCCTGGTTCCTGTGTTTCCTTCCTGTCCTGTAAGTTTATAATTTTTCTAATAAATGTATCCAGCCAACATGCGCCTGCTGATATCCTGTTGCTGCTTTGGTTGTTCACCGCAGCAAGCCTTGACAAACAGCCATATTACCTTAGGTATGTGTGCCTGGCTGTCTGTGTTTCCGTGATGGACGGCGTCCTGTACACCGCCTCTTGGCCAATGGTTGAACAGCTGATGGATGGTTGTCGCAGGTCTTTGTGCTGGTGTCAGTTCGAAACCAATTTCTTATCATTTAAACGTTTCAGTCTTAAAACAGGTCAGCAACACTCTACCAGTTTACAGAGTGATCTACGTTGGACCCCTTCTTCTGTTGTGATGTGAGGTGATCAGATGCTAGCAGCTGAAATAATCTTCCTCTGTGGGGTGCAGTTTTGGAGCTCCATCAGCTGGGGGGAGCTTGGAGTAGAGCTGCTGCTCCTTCATTTTGGAGCAGTCAGCTCAGGTGGTTAAGTGTGCCTCATGAACTCCTCCATTTGGAGGTTTTCCAAGAAGGTCCCTCTGCAAGTGGACTGGAGGGGAGAACCAGACCTCTATGGAGGGACCTGGATCTTCCCTCTGTTCTGGGAACACAGTGAGAGGAAGAGATGGATGGATGGATAGATTTATTGTTGTTCACCGAGGATCTTTGTCTGCCTAGCAACGGAGCAGAATGACTTCTGATAGGAAGAAAGTTGGCATCTTTCAAATAACCTCCAGAACACAAATAATAATGAAAATAAACTAGATATAAACATGAGATTTTACTTTGATTATTAAGTCCAATCCCAAATGATTTCTTCCATTCTTTTGGGGCCTCAGAGAGAGCCAAGCAGGCCTTGATGGTTCGCCTCTGGGTTGGTTGCACTCTTTAACTGCCAGGATCCATTTTCTACCAGCTTTAACGTTTCTGTGTAATTTTTCTACACTTGGAAATAGTTTGGAGATGTTTTACTTATGGGGGTAAATATTTCATATATTTGGTTCTGAGCTGAAAAGCCACTGCAGACAGAACCTTTATGTCCAGTTTTTTAGCTCAAAGAAACCAAAGTGGTGTTAAATCCCCCCAGCAGCCGCCCAGCTGCCAGCTTCATGACTGGGATGTGGAGTCATGTCAGGAGAGGAGCTGGTTTATCATTAAAACAGCAGATTTTGTTCTTTGACATGAATCCCCTCAGGGCTCATGTTGTTGGATGTTTCTTTCTCATAAATAAAGAATCTCCTCTAACTCGTCTCTTTCCTCTGCTGAGAACGTCACACCAGCTTCTTATGAACACACGGATCTCTGGTTTTTCATGTCTAAAGGAATATTTATCAGTGTTTAAATAAAGACGTGTAGAGATGATTTGGATCTCATCGGCTATCAGTTCCTCCAAGACTTCTGATGGCTCTGATGCTGCTGTTAAATCAGATTTATTCACGTTAACAGGACTTTCCTTTTCCTTCTCCATCTCCTCCAAAAACAAGCTGAGCTCTGCGGAATCTGATCTGAGACCAGCTGGTTCATCCAGAAACCCGCCAAGCTGGAGCTGGTTTTATAGTTTTTACTATAAATTTAGTTTCTCAGTTCTGATCCAGCCTATTTCCTGCTGAGAATATCACACTTTAGCCTTGTCCTCGGACGATTCAGTCCGAGAGGGAAGGAGGGGCGGTTTTCCATGTCTGCTCGTGTGTGACAGTAATCTGGTCCGGTTCTATACCGGCCCTGTGGTGGTAATTACAGCTGAAATAGCCTGGTTTCCTCAGAACTGTTCCACCCCCACCAGTAATTTACAGTCAGGATGAACTTCTTGAATCAAGCCGGAGGGAGTGAGCGCCGTCACATATCCAGCAGATCCATTTCAGGACCAATATGGTGGCAGAAGAAATTAAAATCCTCGTTAGAGTGAGACTCTGTCTGTACTGTTACATCCACCCGACAGAAGCTGATTATGGGTTACATGTTGATATTTAGAGGAGAAATAAAACCTTCACCTTTGGTGGAGTAAGATTTAAGGATAAACATCTTCATCAGTTTCCCTGCAGTTTGGAACCAATGCTTTCAGATAGCTGTTGTCAGTTTGGCTTTCTCTCCCTGGGCTGGTGGTTCTTATTTAATTTAAATGTGAGGATTGTTATCAATCAAAAAGAGCACAAAGAGAAACTAAACACTGAATCCCTTCTCCAACACCTGAATGAATCATCAGCAGTCAGTCTTTCAGCTCTGCAGAGGCTGGAGCAGGGATGCATCTAGAAGCTCTGGTGGACTGGAGCTGGACATCTCTGAACTAATTTCACTCTCATGATTTATTGCTAAAAACTAAATGCATGAATAAAACCTTCTTTGTCTTGTTGTAGAGTTGAGATCAGAAAAATGCTGAGAATAACAGTAAATATGAAGACATATTTGTATGTTTGTGTTGTTCATACCGACACATAGTTTCTTCGTAGGAACACAGAGTTGTGTAGAGTGACAACTAACAACAAGATACCTCCTGGATATCATGTGGGGCGCAGTTAGATTAGGAAGATGTTGTTCAGCATGAATCATAATTTCCCATCTTTTACGACAGAATACCAAGTAGCAATAAATCCGTGAGTAGGAGGCTACGTTCACTCTGCAGGCAAATGTGACCCATATCCAGTCCAATTCTGACCTTTCCCCCTCCAAAAAAATCAAAATCGTGCCACTTCCATATGTGGCTCTAAATTGGACACGTATCCAATGGTTTATAAAGCGTCCGTAGTCAGAACTGTCATCTCGCATTTTTTCCGACTTCTCGTCATCCTGGTTCCGACTAACATCCACTCAGACGTCTCCACAGCGGCATCACTGCTCCACTAGAGGCCGCCGTTAATAGCTGAGCTCTCTGTTTTCTGACCTTTCTTCGTCTTGTTCTGATGTGGTCAGAATGTTGTCGGCATAATCCATCATTACTTCAGTTAACAGAGCGCTGCTGTGTAATGTCTACATTCTCCTTCTGCGCATGCAGGTCGCTTTGAGGTCAGCAACTGTTCAGACTGAAGTCTGATGGCGGCTGCATTTAATTATTAGTTTGAATGACTACGGAAAAAAACTTTCAGAAAAACATTGAGACCTGCAGTGTGAACGTAGCCAGAGATAAGGCTACGCTGATGAGATGTCTCCAGGATATCATCTACAGCCTCGGGAAGTCACATTGAAACAGAAGTTGGTTCCTAATGTCCAGCTGCAACAGATAGACGTTGCCTTGACCTTTACTTAAACTGTGCTTCGCTCTGCAGAACTGGAGGTCTGCCCTGCAGAACTACGTTTTAATCTAAGATCTAAGTTTTCATTCTTGACGATGCCACTATTATTTCTCTATTATTTTGCTAATGTTGGATAAAACGTGTGGGTTTAGATATCCAGAAGATGTGTAAAACCTTAATTTAGACATGTTTGTTAACCTTTATTTAGCCTAATTTTAGACTAGAGGTCTTTGTACAATTTAATTGTTTAGAATAAAGAAGAGACACAGTTAATATTGGGACTTACATCCTGCAAATCCCTATAATTAGCTTCGGTATTGACACTATATGCTAAATTAGCTTCGGCTTGGTGAGGCCCAGAGCCGACCTAAGGCATAAGCTAAACTAACCTGATGCTTAGACCCCCCAAGCCCTCAGGGGCTTCCCATAAATGCTTGAATTTATCACAGATCATTGATCTAAAATGTTTAAATTAGTTTATCGATCATGAGAATAATGACATTTGATTTGATGGTTTCAGCAGTGATACATTAAAAGATTTAAAACTGATTTAAAGGAACTGGCAAGTTTACTTTGTAAAAGAGCAAAGAATAATCTTCATGGTCTGAATGTTGTGTTACCATGGTTACACTCTGATGCTACTAGTTCAGTCTTTTCTTTGTGTTTGAGCTTCAGGTTGTTCAGAAAGACATCTCATCAAATAATAACCAACTAACATCTGGGAGCCATTTTTCAGCCCATATCCTGCCCATATGAGCCCCATGTGTAAATGATGGCTGGGACAAAAAACTGAATCCTCTTAGTTTTAGAATCATTAGTGGCAATGACTTTAGAACAAATGTTCTAAGTAGGACCGGCTGACCAACAGCAGACAGAAAACAGTACCTTTTATTCATAGGTTCTGGTGTTACTGGTAGCTGGTGGTTCAGGTAATATTAAGCCATATTAAACTGATCTACTGCTGAGCGTGTCAGTAACAAGCTCAGAGGAGGAGGATTGTCTCCCTGTGATGTTAATTAACCATCCAGGCCTCTGTTGAACAATAATGCTTTATTTGTCTTCATCAGATGATTTTGTCAGAACTTTGTCACAGCTCCACGTTCCTGTAATGATTCTGTCGTGGTTTTGAGGTTTTTCTTCTTCTGCTTCAGCAGCACTTTAGCTCTTGCTTGGTCCTGTTCTAGTTTAATGTTCGAGGTAATCTAACCTCTAGATGAAACCGGCAGACAGGACGTTCCTCTGTGTCAGCCGCGATTATAATTGGGCCAAAACGGGGACAGAGGCCGATCTTTTGTTTGAGCAAACCTGTTCAGAGGAAAGAAATTTTAATTATTATTTTAATTATCATATTTCACTTTTTTTAAGTGATCAGAGTTTAAAAGAACCTTTATTCAGTAGTGCTCTTTACCTGCACTATAAATGTGATGTAAAACCCACACCCATTGCTCTTAGACACTCCTGAAAATGGGAAAGACAGGGACTTTAACTAGACCAGTGAGCTTTGGTCAGATCAGACTCAGATTGAGCTTTTCAGGAAAAAAACCCTCAGATGGGCCTGCTGTGAAATGTTTTTTAAATCATGGTTTAATTTAATAAGGAACAAATGTCTCCAGATCAACCTGGCTCTGTGTGGAAAAGTATTTACCCCCTAAACCTAAGGACTGGTTGTTCCACCTTTGACAGCAGCAGCCACCATCAGTTGTTCATGATAACTGGTACTGAGTCTGTAGCATCACTGTGGAGGAACTTTGACCTGCTCTGTTTTGTTGAATTGTATTAATTCAGACACAATGGAAGGTTTTTCAGCATGTCCTGCAGGTCCTGACGAAGAAAAGCAGCCCCAGACCATCATACTACCACCACCATGTCTGACTGTTGGCATGAGGTTCTGTTTCTGAAATGCTGTTTTTTCCAGATGTAAATTGTAAGTCCTCCTTTCAGAAAGGTCCACTTGTCTCATCAGTCCACATTTTTCCTAAAGGTCTTGGATATTATTAAGATGTTTTTGGTAAATGTGAGAAGGACCTTTGAGTTATTTTGGGTCAGCAGTGGTTCTGGCCTTGGAACTTTCCCATGGAAGCCATTTTTGTCCAGCCTCTCTTTCTTATTGTGGAATCATGACCTCTGACCATAACCAAGGCAGTGAGGCCTGCAGAGCTTTAAATGTTGTTCTTGGTTCTCCTTGGACCTCCTGGATGAGCTAGAGTCGTTAAGGAGCTCTTGGAAACATTTTCCAGGCTGAGAGATGTCAGTGACATCATAGTAATTTTGGAGTTTTAGGGATCAGAGATTATTAGGAAGAGACCAGAAGAGCAGGATTGAAAAGCTCTACAACAGATTCATCAGAAGCTCCTCTAAGCACTCAGCAGTCAGGGCAGCATTTATTGGATGAACGAGTAGAAATCATTCAGAATAAAACTCTTGTAGAAAATCTGGGACGGAGCTGAAGGTCATCTAAAAAAAACTTTAAATTTTCACCACAAAATTGTTGGTTTCACCCTTCCCTGCCCCTTTCCCCTCATTGACCCTGTGCTCTCCTTCAACCTAAGAGGATTAAAATAGGTCAGAATACAGAACCAAAATCTCTTCTGACAGGCTGATGATGTGTAGGTAGATTCCTAACAAGCTTTATTTACAGCATGTTTAGTGCTTTTGAACTGATTATTAGCCCTACTTTGATAAATACTTAGTTTACTGGTTGTTGGTAAATCAGTCAATCAGTAGATGGTTGCTGATCCATAGCAGGCTTGGTTATTGGTTTATATTAAACTTGATTTTTTTTCCTTCATTAACCATTAATTTAACTCTTACTTTTTGTCTTTACTGAATATTGATCCTTGGAAAATATCGAATAAAGTGATGAATTCATCCTTTAAATGGCTAGTTTTAGTTTTAGTTCTAGAATTGCGCCGCTCAAGGTGGCAGCACGTTGGAGTAGCTCTGTTACTTTTGTTTCTGATTGATCCTTTTTTGGGAACTCTTCCTCTTGTTGTGGATGCAGTTGATTTTATGATGCATTGCCATGGCAACGGGGTTGTTTCTTACAACCGGGAGCAGCTAGTTAATATCTCAAAAGCTCAAATAATACTTCAACTACAACCCCAAATCCCTGATGAGTTGAAAAGGAGACACCGTGGATGAAGAGCAGGAGCAAAGAGAAGAGAGAGAAAGAGGAAATTCGAAGCATCTCTTCCATCGATTATGATGGGCAATATGAGATCGTTGGGAAACAAGTTGGATGAACTCCAAGAGCTACAAAGGAGTACTGGGAATGCAGTATTATGTGTTTTACTGAGACATGGCTGCAGGATCATATCCCCGACTCCAGCCTCTCTCTGCCGGGCTTTTTAACCATACGAGCAGACAGAGATTTAAAGAGGAGCGGCAATTGTAAAGGAGGTGGACTAGCAGTACTTGTGAACAACAGATGGTGTCATCCAGGACATGTTACTGTGAAGTGTCGTCTCTGCAGTCCAGATATTGAACTGTTAGCAGTAAGTTTTTGTCCATATTATTTACCCAGAGAGTTCACCAGTGTTATTTTGGCAACAGTATAGGTTCCACCTTTTGCCATTGCCGACACTGCATGTGATGCCATCAGCTCAGTTGTTGCTAAGCTACAGACACAACACCCCAATGCGTTTTCAGTAATGTCTGGTGATTTTAACCATGCTTCACTCTCTACTACACTTGCAACGTTTCAACAGTTTGTCAGCTACTCTACCAAAGAAAACAAAACGTTGGATTTTTCTCTGCTCAAAATATAAGCCCCTTGTTCAGAGACAACCTGTAATAAAGTGAACTGTGAGAAGATGGTAACAGGAAGCTGAAGAAGCCTTGCGAGGTTACTTTGAGGCTACAGAGTGGGACGCACTGAGCTAGCTACATGGAAAGGACATCAATGTCATGACTGAATGTGTCACCAACTATATAAACAACTGTGTGGATAACATCATCCCCACCAGAATCATGAGATGCTTCCCCAACAACAAACCCTGGATCATCAGTGACCCGAAGGACCTGCTTAACAAGAAAAAAAGAGCCTTCAGCGAGGGAGACAGATAATTATTGAGGAGTAAACAGAAGCAACTTGAAGTCAAGATAAGAGACAGCAAGGAGGTGTACAAGAGGAAGCTGGAGAGCAGCTCCAGCAAAACAATATCAGAGATGTGTGGTCAGGGATGAAGAAGAACACAGGCTTCAAGCAGAAGGAAGATCAGACCGATGGAGGTCTGGACAGAACCAATGAACTGAACACATTCTTCAATAGGTTCAGTTCAGAAACAAGCTCAGCATCCTCCTCTCCTGCTCACAGCCAAACAGACATCCCATCCTCCTTTGACCCACAGCTGTCCTGTCACACCTCAAATGTTTTATCTTCCACCTCAGCCATGGACCCTTCTGCTTCTACATGTTTGCCTTCAACCAAATCAGAAGATACTGATGCTCTCTTTGCCTCCCTCCACCTGTGTGTCTCAAGAAGTCAGGTGAAGAGAAAACTGGAGAGACTGAACCAGAACAAGGCTGCAGGTCCAGATGGTGTCATCCCTAGAGTCCTCAAGGTCTGTGCAGAGCAGCTCTGTGAGACTCTGCAGCACCTCTTCAACCTTAGCCTGGCCCAGAAGAAGGTTCCGGTGTTGTGGTAGACCTCCTGTCTTGTTCCGGTACCAAAGAAAACTCACCCATCAGTCCTCAGTGACTATGGACCTGTTGCCCTGACATCCCACATCATGAAGGTTCTAGAGAGACTCTTGTTGGCCCACCTGAGTAAGCAAACAATAAACCATCAGGACCTCCTTCAGTTTGCTCATCACTGTGGAGTTGGAGTTGAAGATGCCATCATACACCTGCTTCAACAAACCCACTTGGACAAAGCCAGCAACACTGTGAGGATCATGTTCTTTGATTTATCCAGAACATTTAACACAATCCAATTCCACAATTGTTGTGGAAACAATCATCTCATCTTGAACGTGACTAAAACAAAGGAGAAGATTGTAGATTTTAAGAGAAACAGGAATAAGTCAAAAACTATTTCCATCATGGGAGAAGAAGTGGAGGTGGTGGAGGAGTGTAAATACCTTGGTGTTCACCTTGACAACAGACTGCAGTGGAGATGCAACTGTGAAGCCGTCTACAAGAAGGGACAGAGCAGACTGTACTTCTTGAGGAAGCTTAGGACCTTCAGTGTTTGCATCAAGATGCTGCAGATCTTCTATAAGTCTGTTGTGGAGAGTGTGATCTCTTCTCCATCATCTGCTGGGGTAGCAGCATCAGAGCCAGGGACTTAAAGAAGCTCAACAAGCTGATAAAGAAGGCTGTTTCTGTTCTGGAGACTCCTCTGGAACCTCTGGAGATAATTGTGCAAAGAAGGATTCTTCATAAAATGAGGAACATTATGGAGAACCCTGAGCATCCTCTTTTTCAGACTGTTGTACAACAACAGAGTGTCTTCAGTCAGAGGCTTCTTCAGATCAGCTGTAAGACAGACGCTACAGGAGATCCTTCCTGCCCACAACCATCAGCATCTACAACGGCTCTCTGAAGAAACCTGGATGATATGAGCTACAACAACATTTAATTTTCCTTTGGGATTAAGAAAGTATTTTTGAATTTGAATTGAATTGTATTTTATTATTCCACTAATTTATGTATCTATTCATATGGTTTAATGTAGCTAATTAATACTAAATCACATAATTAAAGACAAGATTTATTGTCCAATAAATTTTCCTAAAATGGAAATTGCATCGAGCGAGAACTGGGCATGGAAATAAATCCTAAAATACACCTAATGAGGCTAAATAAGCAGGTTTACCTGCATAGGAACTAATATCCACACACACATATTTATCCATATCCATAAAATTCATTACGTTTACTTTTATTGAAAGTGAAACATTATTTTAATGTTACGTTGTTTAAATGTTGCAGCTGAAACATGAGAGCAGCTGTTCGTGCTAATTGACAGCCTGTCTGTCTCTCTTCCTGTCTGTCTGTCTGTCAGTTTGTGACATCATGATGATGATCAACAAAGACGTTCATTTTTCATACGAATAAACACATCTGATGTTATTAGAGATATTAGAGCAGATCTAATCCTCATTTTCCTGCTGGTGTTTTTATTTCCCCAGAGAATAAAAAATGTGAACCAGAGTAAAAATTATAACCTCCATAAATAGAAGCTGCTTCTCCGGATGGAGGCCTTTCAGATATTTCTGAGAACATTTGCATTATTTTCCTGATGTCTTCATTAAATCGTTCACACGGCCCCCACAGACCAGACGTCCTCTACTTTATATTTCTGGATCCGCCTCGTTAAAAAAGCTGTGAAAAGTAGACAAAGAATAGACTGAGGAGAGGAACAACCAGACGTCACACCAGCGTTCCTCCAAAGCTCTGCTGTCCACAAGAGTCCAGAGGAACTCTGGGAAGAGAACTGTCTGTTTAACAGCTGACTGTGAAGTTCTTTAATCAGGAATTTTTTTAGAATAAACTTTGGAAAATAATGAAATGTGTCATATCTGTGACTGCCCATGTTTGGCCTGAAACTAATTAAGAGCCCCCGGTGGAGCTTCTGAAGATGCTGAATAGATCTCCTCTCTGAGCTCCAAGCCTGGAGAGGTGAATGAATGTTCTCTGATCAACACAGAAAACAGGATTTTAGCTCTAATTACAGAAACTTCCACTAATAAGCGACGTCTCTGTTTCAGTCACACCAACAGGAGAGGTTCTGAACAGGGAGGAAAGCAGCTTGCAGCGCCGGCCGGAGGATTCACAGGACATCGGTTTTCCTCTCACGCTCCATGTTGGATTTCTTTTCAGCTGATTCAAATGTCCAATTAAAGCATCTTTAATTAGAGCTTGGTGAGGAGCTGCAGCCTGAATGCCATCTGTTAACATGAGAAGAGGAGGTGACTGAATGTTGGACAAACAGCCTGCAGATCTCAGCACATCGCTGCTAATTTAGTTTCATTCATCTCTGTCTGACCGGTTTTCTGTTTGTCTCCAATAATTTAAGCATATCTCCCAACCGCAGAGTTCCCTCAATGTTCCTGCCATTTTCCCAGATCCAGGATCTTACAGAGATGTTTCATCTTTCTGTGTTTCCCACAGGTGGACCGGACGGAGGTGATCCGCAGCTGTGTCAACCCAACCTACTCCAAGGTGTTCACCTTGGACTTTTATTTTGAAGAGATGCAGCGTCTGCGCTTTGAGCTGTATGACATCAACAGCGGCCACAATGGGCTGAAGGAGGCCGACTTCCTGGGGTCAGTGGAGTGCACGCTGGGACAGGTGAGTCTCAGCCTGCACCTGCAGCATGGGAGGGGTCAGATTTTGCTTAGGATTTTCAGCCTTGGAAGCTGCAATGTGCAGTAAACCCCATCAAAACCAGCAGTACTTCAGATTTCTCCACATTAGACAGGAATAACATTCAGGCTTCTGTACAGAAAGATGCCTGGTACCTGAGCTTAAAGCGGTGAGACATCTCAGCAGAGGAGCTGATTTCTGACGAAACACCATTTAAAGTTTGTTTCAAAATCAAGAACAGTTTAGACAGAAACTGGTCTCATGGAGAACCACAGAACTGTTGGTCCAAAGACATGGTTGGAGTCACTTATTAAGCTTATGGCCACTGAGAGCAGGATCTGGACCTGCATATGGATTTTAAAACAAATATCTGAAACACTCCACCATCACAGCTGATAAAACACATCAAACTAAGTTTACTGGCTCAATCTTCCACCATGGGAGGTGTCCTCAGAACCTGCTGACCTTCACCCTTGGTTCTGACGGTCAGACGCTCCAGTTACCGCCTGTTTGCTTTAGCTGTGATGGAACGCCTTCTGCCCTCTGGTGACCAGTCTAGATGCACCAACTTCTTCTAGCTTGGATCATCTTTATTCCCCATTCTGGGCCTGCATGTGGACCAAATTACACCCAGTCAGTGCCGGACTGAAATTAACAATGAGAGCTTCATCATAATTCATTTCATGAATGAGATGTTCCACAAGCAGGTGTCTGACCTGGCTGGAGATGTAAAGGGAAGTGATGGAGCGGGTCAGTGGTTTCACAATAACAGCTGATGATGGAAGTGTTTTAAAACCAGCAGGTTAGAACTTTTCTGCACCAAATGATTAGAAATATTTTTAATCTGCTTTTTGAGCCTCAACAGAAGTGCTGGGCCTCAAGCACTTTTTATTTTTCAATGTTATGGATTTTTCTACTGTAACATTTAGCCATCATTGATTAACTTGTTTAAGCAGCAGTAATGAGGTTTTAGAAGAACAGTCGGTTATTTTTGTGTCCTTATCAGGCTGAAGGTGAAGCTCTTCTGCATAGATTTCCTAAAAACTCAATTAAAAGAAAGTTAAATTAAAATCTTAGATCCACTGAGATTCCCAAATAGTTCTGGCTTCTTCATTTGTTAGTTTGAAAAAGGTTTTACTTTCCTCCCGTCTGCAGAAGCAGTTTGGGTTCTTTTCATTTTCTACCTCTGTGACTTTAATTTCCTGCAGAGACCTGAGAGAGCGAGTCGAGTCAGTAAACAAGTCGCAAAATAACACCAAACTCTGGAGTGAGACGGAAATCTGTGTGTGTGTCTAACATAAGGGTTGTTTTCTCATGATATTTTTAACCCAGAAGAATTTTGGAGCCTTTTTCCAAATATGGCAAAAATTTGTTGAAGTGAATTCCAGAAGTTAAAAGAAATCCAGTTTTCTTTTCAATCTTCTTTCTTCGTTTCTGTGAGAAAATCATATTTTCTGTTAAGACAACATCTGATTTTTATTGTAGGTTATTAAAACACATCAGACTTAATCACGATGCTTTCTGAATATAGAAATCGCTGCAGAATGACCTGAAATCCCCCTAAAATGGACAAAAATAAAACAATATTTGTGGAAACAGTTTGAATGGCAGAGCTTAATTCTGTTCTTGGAATGTAGATGGAGCAGTAAATCCAGAGCTTCACCTTTCAGCTCCACCACAGAGCTGACCAATGTCCTCATTACTACAGGTGAAGCTCTGATCTATCCCTCCATCTCCTGCTCCACCCTACCATCTCTCTGGAGCACCAGGATACCAAACTGTTCCATTTGAGGCAGAGACTCTTCTCCAGCCTGGAGGAAGCATTCCACCTTCATCTCTTTTGAGGAGGTGACACCTTGGTAGAGGGGCCTTAAAGCCTCCATGATCCTGGAGGCTTTGTTCGCTTGATGCACCTGCTCGTTGTAAGGTCTACAATGGTAAAGTAGTCTCTGATGTGGTACTGAGGAACGATCCAGGAGAACGTTTTTGGTCTGTTGGTTTAGTAGCAGACATTAAAGTGACCTGTGGTTCTGATTTCATTTGTCAGGTTCAGATCAGGAAATGTAGACCGAGAAGCAGCGAGAACTTCTTGATCACGTTCAGTTCCCTGTGAGAAACTCTCAGCTGAAGGAACCAGGAGCAGCAGCCAAGTTTGATGAAACAATTATTTCATACATTTAGCTCCCCCTCTTCCTCCTCCTTCTCCTTGTTGTCCTCCTGGTTGTTGTTCCTGCCAGCAGCATCACTTAGCTCTGCTGCCAGCTCCTCCAGCAACCAGATGGTTTCTGCTAACAGGCCTGGAAGAAGCTCTCAGAAGAAGCAGAGCTATGGACTTTCAGCTTCATGATGAATTTGAGGCCCTTCTTTTGTCTCCTGCTAACAGTGGAGGCTTTATTTAATTTCTGACAGCAGGAGGAAGTTCCTTCTGCATCCATCAGTAAATATGACTGAAGAACCTGTTGCTGGATGTCTGTGGACTCAGAACCAGAACATGATATAATCAAATCTAAATGTTTTCTTTGGATTTTGTAGTTTCCATTTTCTGAGTTCTAGTTATCCTTTACTTCCTGTTTTATTGTGAAGAGCCTTTTCCTGTTCGGAGTTCGGTTATTATTCCTTCCGTCCAGCTTCCTTCTGTTGATCTTCTGCAGGATCATCTGCTTAGATATTTTGTTCCTTTGGAGACTTCTTCATTTCAGATTTCTTTTTAACGATCTGCTGGACTGCAGAAGTCTTAGTTATTAAATCCTCCTTCCTGTTAATTTAATTCCTGGTTATTTATGATTTGTTTATATATTATGTCTAACAAATCATTTTATATTTTTTTATTCTATAAAGACACAGTGATTCTTCGGATCTCTGACTATGAAGGTAGATCCACATCAGTTCCACCTTTATGTTTATGTTCGCTGGCTGACTGTGACGGAATGGGCCCAGTATGTAGATTCCCTGATCCAGCAGCCTCTAGAACCTCTTTCAGCATCCTATAGAACCTCCTACCACAGCTCTGTGAAGGTCCCACCATAGCATTTCAATCTGATTGAGGTGTGGACTTTGACTAGGCCATTGCTGCACCTTGATTCTTTTTTTTTTAGCCATTCTGTTGCAGACCAGCTGCTGGGTTCGGAACCATGGTTCTGTTGATGACCCATTTGACTCTAGAATACTTCGATAAACCAAGAAGATCATGGTTCACTCAATAACTGCAATCTGCTCTGGTCCTGTGGCTGTAAAAAAAAGGGTTGAACTCTTCCTTGGTCTCACCTGTCCAGAAGATGTCGTCCCAGAAGTCCTGTCCTTCATCCAGATGCACCTTTGCAACCGAAGTCCTGCAGCCATTTTGTCTTTAGAAAGAAGAGGCTTTCTCCTTCAACCCTTTTAAGCAGCCATTCTGGTTCAGTTTCATGCCCTTTCACCTTTGGTCTGCTAACTGAGGCCTGTAGAGTCTGAGATGGAGGTGTTTTTGGTCATTTCGCTGAGCTTCACACTCTGACGTTGGGCTGAATCTGCTGGGACGTCCACTTCTGGGGAGATTGGCAGCTGCTCTGGGATTTTGTTTTGGTTCTGAACGTAGCAGCTTGGTACCGATTGGTTCTTCTGTGGCAACAGGAAGCTGAATGTTCTGTAAATGGGAGGAGAACTTTTTCCATGTTCATCTGAGCCACTTCTAAGCTGTGGTTCTGGTTGTTGTTGGACTCTGTTTCCTCCTGGATCCTGTAGCAGACCAGTCTGTCTCACATGGAACAGGAGGACTTTACCACCTGTTGCTCTCAGTGTGAGATGTTTCCACCTCTGTTCTTCTGTTTGTACAAGATGTTTGAATCATGAAGCTTCATCTCCTCCTCAGTCTCTGTGTAAAGAGGGAGAATATCTGCAGGGAATGTTTTACTCCAAGATGTTCCTTCTGCGCTCCACTCAGCAAACAGAGATATAACGGTACCTTCTGTCTGTTTGCATGTAAGGCTTCAGCAACAGTTTGGATCATCTGAAGCCCCTAATGAGGTCTTAGCTCCTCAGAGTGTTAGAACCTCTGTACATCCCATATCAACTGTAGTCTACAGGTTCAACAGCTGGAATCCTTCTGAGAACATGTGTGTGTGTTTGCAGATCATCTCCCAGAGGAAACTGTCCAAAGCTCTGCTCAGACCAGGAGGAACCGTTGGGAAAGCCATCATCACGGTGAGTCCGACTCCTCTCCCACTTCTTTACTCACTCATGGATTTATTTCAACCCCGGGTTGGTTAGAACTGGGGGGAACCAGGAACAGGAACTGGATTGTGTTCAGTTTGTTCTGCAGATGGACTCATGAGTTCAGGATGTTCCTCCTTGTGTAACCATTAGGAACCCAGGCTGCTGGTTGTTTTAGGTTTCATGGAGATCTTTGTCCATTCCTGCTGAATCCCAGATTTCGCGCTGATGGGAGAATATGTCTGATCTTTCCAAGCTAATCAGCATCAATCTGGTGCCTTAGCGACGGGTCAACCCTGGAAACTTTTCTGGGTCTTTCCAGAACATTGAGTTTTTTTGCTAGTTTCTGGATTTTGTCAACATTGTAAATTCAATGAAACGGGTCAGCTGGTACTTAGAGAATCATTCTTTTTTTAACAGGTTGCACGGTGGAGCAGCGGGTAGCACTGTTGCCTTGCAAGCAGGTCCTGGGTTCAAATCCTGATCTGGGTCCTTTCTGCATGGAGTTTGCATGTTGTCTGTGAGCATTTATCGGTTTCCTCCGGGTCGTCCAGCTTCCCTCAACAGTTCAAAAGCATGACTGTGAAGTTAATTCAGGGGCGTCCAAAGTGCAGCCTGGAGGCATTTACTGCCCCTGTGCTGCCCCCTACAATTTAAGAATAACACAAATGATGCAGATGGTAACTTTTTATTTTTAACTGGGGTAAAATTATTACTGACAAATTAAAATCTTTTTACGAACTAAATATCATTCATTTATCAAGCTGCGATTTCTGCTTTATGTTTGGTTTCATGGTAAATGGCTCTTCACTCCACAATCAGTCATCCACCCATTCACACACTGACAGTGGTGAGCTACTTTGTAGCCACAGACTGACAGAAGTGATGCTGCCATACAAATCGTGCGTCTCTCTGTGTTGTCCTATAATGGACTGGTTGTCTGTCCTGAATGTCCCAAATCTCGATCACGGATTGTTGGTCCTCTCTGACCCTGCATGGATGAAGGACATATCTGTAATTTTCCAGCTCTGGGATCTGGGATCTTCTGAACCGGATTGGTAGGATTCAGGTTGATTTTTCGTCTCTGAGGACAGAACCTCACACACCTCTCCTTCACATCACCAGAAATCCTTGGCTGGAAAATCCCCCATCTGATCCTCTTCACCTTTGTGCACATGAAAAGCTTCATAGTGTTTTATTTTGAAAGGATTTCTGTGCAGGAAGCAGCTTCAGCTGCAGATAAATCCTTTAAATCTTGTTTCCATTTTCTTTCCTTCCTGCATTTTTCACTTTAAACTTTTTCTGTATTTTCTTGTATATTTTCTCTGTGTTCTCTTCAAGTTTCTAATATTCATTTTTTTCTTTTCATCATTTTATATTTTTATCTTTTTTACGCTTTACTTCCTTCCTTCTGTTTTTTCCTTAAGTGTCCTCTTTCCCTCCCTTCTTCTTCTTCTTCTTCTTCCGTTTCATATTTCAGTTTTCTTCAGTCCTCTGCAGATGGATTTTTTTTTACCTTTCCACCTCTTGCGCTCATTCTTCTGGGATGAGGAGTTCTGTGTGTCCATTTCCAGGGAAACTAACTGGGTCATTGGCTCCTGTTCATCTGATCAGTTTAGAATGTTTTGGAAGCTCCATCGTTCTGTAAACATGTTGAAGCTTCAGTGAATAAAACAGCAGAAACAACAACCTGCTACATCTAATATGGGCTGCAAGAACAACATACAGAATAATGATGTTTAAGCTGAACTCTGATTGGTTCAGAGAAATCAGGGACTGTGATCATTGGATGAATTTGAATTCCAGCAGGAATAAATTCACCAGCATCTTTCCTTCTTTTTTCATGTGTTTCTGTCTTGTTTTATTTTCTGAACACCTTAGAACCTCTGTGAGTCCCTAAATTACACTCAACAGAACTGGGTCTCCTGTTCTTAGACCAACATAGGGATGTTTTCCTGTCATATCTTTTCTCTGAAGACAACATGAGTTATATTTAAATAATTTGGTTTATTCAAAGGGAGAAAACCCAAAGAGACAAACAGAACCTCTGCTGAAGACCGAAACTGCTGCATGTTTACAGAAAAATCTCTTGCTGCTTCACTCAAATTGTTCAGCAGAAAATCTGATCTTATAAAGGGACTCTGGGAGAAAACACTGCCGCCTACAGGTCAAACAGGAAACAACAACAGCTCCTATTGCTGTCTCCAGATGTCTCTGGATAAGTGTTTATATCATTTTTTGTGTTTTCTTCAGTTTGACCTTTAAACCTGCTCCAGTTTTCCTTCTCTTGCACCTTTCATCCCAAGTTACCTGCATTTGGAGCAACTCTGATGTTGGAGCTTCAGGCTGGAGCTTCTTCAGGTTGTTCTGCAGGAGATCCCTGAGGGCGTTGGATTGTTTGTTCTCTCTGTTCCTGATCTGAATATTCAGTGTTTGGTGTTGGCTTAATGGCAGCGTCCTCGCCTCATATCAAAGGGGTGTGTGTGTTTGTGTGTGCACGCATCTTCAGATCACAGCAGAGGAGCTGACGGGGAACGATGACTACATCGAGCTCTCCTTCAGTGCCAGGAAGCTGGATGATAAGGTAACAGCTTCTGTCTCTGGGACCTTTCCTGAGGAAAAGGTTGGAAAACTGTGAAGATATTTTCGGATCTAACCGTCCAACATTCAGGACGGTTAGATTCAGGATTTAGATTTGAGCTAATACCTTTTCCAACCTGATGATGAAAGTGTGCAACCAAATGAAGCTGAGTTAAGTAGCTTCAGCAGTCGAGTTTTAAAACAGAAACTGGCATCATGACCTAAAGCAGCTGTAATATTTCTGTTGCAGCTTGGAACTCTGGGAATATTTCCACAGAAAGCAGATCAAATGTGTCCAAATTAACATCTTCCTGAAACATGAGTGATGGATGATGTTTGGATGTGAGCTGACCTGTATGTCATCTGGCTTCACTCTGAAATATCAAATGACTGTTAATGAGTGTTTATGCTAAATGCTCTGCTCCTCAGGTTAGGATTACAATCTTCGGGCCTGAACTAAGCAGAATGAAAGGTTTTTGTGTCCTTATCCATCTTATCTCTCATTAGAAAGGCACTGAACTGGGGTTCGTATTTTCAGGACTTTTTCAGTAAATCGGACCCGTTTCTGGAGATATACAGAGTGAACGACGACGCCACCATGCAGCTCGTCTACAGAACAGAGGTAAACGATTCTACACAGAGAAAAAAGTTCAGCAATCAGCCAAATTATTTTCATATTTCCAAATCATAGAACGTAAACGACAGAACCAGTTTTTATTTTAGTTTTTTCTTCAGTAATATCCATCCATTTCTGCCTTTCAGCCTGAAAAGACCCAGAACAGCTGGTAAAAAAACTGATTTGGTCCAGTATAAGTATCCATGACACGGAGTCTCAGAGGGTCAGAGATGTTCCTCTGAATGAAGCTGCTAAAGAAAAACATGAAACATCTTAACCTCCTTCTGACTGACAGAATAAAAGTCAGACGAAGTAGAAAAGCCACTGCAGATATCTGATTCTAGGTTGTACAATCTGAAGATAACAGCAGGAAACCAAAAGTTGTTCAAAGCGGCAGGATCCTCTTTTAAACTGTATATGTGGACATGCAAGCAAACAGTTTGAGATGATAGTATGTGCAGCAGGCCCATTTGGTATTAAAGTATTGAAGGTTGTTGTAAAGATACTCCTTTGAGACTGTTTTATTCCAGTTTTGGTTTAGTTGTGGAAAAACCCTGGATTTAAACAGTTTTTGTTGTCTGCAGGATGCTCACAGACAGACAGTTTTAGGTCTAACATCATCTCTCTGTCTTCCTCAGACGATCATGAATAATCTGAATCCTGTGTGGAAAACCTTCAAAGTTTCTTTGAACTCGCTCTGCAGTGGAGACCATGAACGGAAGTTGCAGGTAAAACTCTCTCCATCTCTGTCTCTGGTGTCAGTCGATGGAGGTTGCGGCTCCAGGCTAAATCTGGATGTCTGATTGGCTGCTGCAGCAGGTCAAACGACAGAAAACAGTTTTACTGTCTTCTCATTGCTGCATCATCATCTGCCTCCATCAGTCTGTCTGGAGCCTCCAATATTCATCTGACTGATGAGTTTAGCTTTTGATTTTTACCAGACAGGAATACATTCATCATCAGGAGTTTTTACCCAGCAGATCTTCAGTCAGAGTCGGGGTTGGGGTCACCTGCAGTGGAACAGTCAGCAGCAGGTCAGGATGCAGATCAGATCAGAGCAAACTATGAATATTTACTGGAGAATTATCTGCCATATTAATTGTAAACCTTTGCGTTCATGCTGAATACATAAATCATGTATTTTGGGAGTATCAGTTGGGAAAACACAGATTTTTGGGATTTTCTATTGTGCAGCTAGCCTGGTGAGCTACTGTGGCCGGCAAGCTAATTATTGATATTGAATTGCTAGCCAGCCACAACAGCTCGCTAATTTAGCTGATTTCCTGCTACATGGTGAACTTAAAGGGTAGAGAACATCTAACATCAAGGACCAACCAGGAAGTTATCATTGATTAGTGTGGATGAAGAGCGTCTCTGTGTTACAAGGTGGAGGCATGTTTCAACAGATTTCTATGTGAGAAGACAGGTTGCAGCTGCTGAGGAAGGCAGGGTTTCATTGGCTTAGAGAGGTAAACATCATCTGCATAGAAGTTTATGTGCTCTGAGCAAGAGGAAGGGAACACTGTGGTTCGCCATGACTCAGCTGATAGGACAGTGGAGTTATTCAGATTGAAGACAGGTGAGAGAAACAAACTGAGTTCTGTTTCAGCCTTCTGATCCAGAATTCTAACAACACCAGTAGATGCTGTGAACAAACGTACTAAGATAAACCCAATGAGACGCCAGGGTAGGTCCGTAGTCTTTGTATGGTAAGAAGCTCTGAAGCTATGAGGAGCACTGCGGTTCACAGATGTTTGAGAACTTCCCAGTAATCACTTTCTCTACAGCTTCGTTTTAAAAGAGGTCTTGGAGTTTGTTCCAAAGCTACTTAAAGAGTTTAAAATCTAAGAAATTCTGAAGGTTGCTGGTGCAGCTCAGTCCGAGAACCCAACATCAGCTTCCCGCCATTGACCCTGTTAAGAACTGGTGAAAGAGTGATGTTACCATGGTGATTCCCATCGGGGCAAGTAGGAACCCCCAGCCCTCTTTTCAGGCAGACAGAACCCAGACAAGAACCTAAGCCTCAAACAAACAGTCTCTGTGTGAAACTGGCAGAGTCAGAAGGTTCTGGGTCCACCTGTATCTCCTGTAGGAGATCTGACAGGTTCAACAGAACCTTCAGTTCCACTTTCCTTTTCCTTGTATGTCATGTTGGAGTTTTTCCAACTCTGTGGGAGGATCAGCGATCCGAAGACTGCAACAGAGAAGAGAAGAGTCAGGAAGCTGGTGGAGACAACCACCTTTCAGAGACGTAAGCAGCTGTGGCCCCCCATTATCTGCTGTGAATGGGCTCCTACACAACTCCTGTTTTCCATAAACACAGAGCAGAACACTCAGCTCCTAAACGCTCCTCCAGGTGGGATCAGCTCGAGGTAAATGAGTCTGAGAGCTCCCTGCAGATCTGCTGGGGCTCTCTGAACCAGAAAATCTCCATGTTTCCATCCAGGAACCATCTGAGCTGCTAATTTGTCAGAGTGAATGAAGCTGTGAGTGTGACAGCTCATTAAAAGCCTCAGTGTGTTTCCTCACAGGTAGATGAAGGAAGAAGCCCCTTCCTTCTCTTTAATCCTGATGTGTTGCTTCGTTTCTGTGAAGATGAAGGCTCGTCCAGCCGTCTGCATCGCTGCTGCTTGTTTTAATGAGTGGGGAAGGACAGAATCACTGCTCATGTATGCAGAGAATGACGGACTCACAGAGAGGCATTCATCCAGGCTCAATCTGCCTGGGATACAAACAGCTCAGCACTTGAATCAGGCCGCTAGTTTCTCACCATCCTTTAAAACATGAAGGCTTGTGATGCTTCTTATATCTGCAGCTTCATGTTGTAATTCTTGAGGTTTTAAGTGTCAGATTAATCTTCTTCAAATCTGGGGGCGTCTGTCAACAACAGTCAGCTCTCCACCGCTGCTCGTTAGGGTTGGGATCATTATCTCACTGCAGAAGGAGGTTTCCTAAGTGGAGTCGACTCACGGCGGGTGTCCAGCTCCTGGCCTGGATCCTCCTGTATATCATTAGAGCTGTAAGAAGTAGAGCTGCAGGAGTTCTTCTGGGTTTGTCTCAGTTCTTCCTTATGATCCACATTTCTCCTGAAGAAAACATCAAATTTGCAAACAGCCATCAGCGTCTGGATATTCTCAATAAAGGTGCAGCTCAATAAATTAGAATATCAGCAAAAAGTTACTTTATTTCAATAATTCAGTTTAAAAATGTGAAATGTCTGGAATATACAGTGCCTTGCGAAAGTATTCGGCCCCCTTGAACTTTTCAACCTCTTGCCACATTTCAGGCTTCAAACATAAAGATATAAAATTCTAATTTTTTGTGAAGAATCAACAAGTGGGACACAATCGTGAAGTGGAATGAAATTTATTGGATGTTTCAAACTTTTTCAACAAATAAAAAACTGAAAAGTAGGGCGTGTAATATTATTTGGCCCCTTTGCTTTCAGTGCAGCAAACTCACTCCAGAAGTTCAGTGAAGATCTCTGAATGATCCAATGTTGTCCCAAATGACTGATGATGATAAATAGAATCCACCTGTGTGTCATCAAGTCTCCGTATAAATGCACCTGCTCTGTGATAGTCTCAGGGTTTTTGGTTAAAACGCAGAGAGCATCATGAAGACCAAGGAACACACCAGGTAGGTCCGAGATACTGTTGTGGAGAAGTTTTAAAGCCGGATTTGGATACAAAAAGATTTCCCAAGCTTCAAACATCCAAGGAGCACTGTGCAAGCAATCATATTGAAATGGAAGGAGTATCAGACCACTGCAAATCTACCAAACCCGGCCGTCCCTCTAAATCTCATCTCAAAAAGGACAAGACTGATCAGAGATGCAGCCAAAAGGGGCCCATGATCACTCTGGATGAACTGCAGAGATCTACAGCTGAGGTGGAGAGTCTGTCCATAGGGAAAACAATCAGTCGTACACTGCACAAATCTGGCCTTTATGGAAGAGTGGCAAGAAAAAAACCATTTCTCAAAGATATCCATAAAAAGTCTCGTTTAAAAGTTTGCCACAAGCCACCTGGGAGACACACCAACATGTGGTAAAGGTGCTCTGGTCAGATGAAACCCAAAATCGAACTGTTTGGCCACAATGCAAAACGATATGTTTGGTGTAAAAAGCAACACAGCTCATCACCCTGAAACACCCTCCCCACCTTAAAACATGGTGGTGGCAGCATCATGGTTTGGGCCTGCTTTTTGTCAGCAGGGACAGGGAAGATGGTCAAAATTGATGGGAAGATGGATGGGGCCAAATACAGGACCATTCTGGAAGAAAACCTGTTGGAGTTTGCAAGAGACCTGAGACTGGGACGGAGATTTATCTTCCAACAAGACAATGATCCAAAAAATAAAGCCAAATCTACAATGGAATGGTTCACAAATAAACGTATCCAGGTGTTGGAATGGCCAAGTCAAAGTCCAGACCTGAATCCAATCAAGAATCTGTGGAAAGAGCTGAAGACTGCTGTTCACGAACGCTCTCCATCCAACCTCACTGAGCTCCAGCTGTTTTGCAAGGAAGAATGGGCAAGAATTTCAGTCTCTCGATGTGCAAAACTGATAGAGACATACCCCAAGCGACTTGCAGCTGTAATTGGGTGGCGCTACAAAGTATATTATTAATTTAGAGTAATCTGGTTTCCAGCTGATGAAAACCCATGATTCAATTTCTCAGTAAATTAAAATACATCAGACCAATAAAAAGGATTTCAAGAAAAGTTCTGTTATGTTCATGTTCTGCCCGACACCATCATGGTGAAGACTGCTGACAGATGTCCAGCAGACAGTCACTGACTCCAGCTACAAAAGGTCATCGCTAAAGAATGTGACATTTAACAGAGTTTCAAAGTATATTAATGGAAAGTTGGGTGGAAGGAAAAAGTGTGGTAGAAGGGAAACTGCTGCCTTGAGAGTTTTCGGAAACCGAGACTATTCAAGAGCTTGGAGGAGATCCACAAGCAGTGGACTGCAGCTGGTGTCGGGGCACACACAGATTGATCCAGAACATGGGCTAGAACTGTGACATTCCTCCTTAATTAGAGACAACATCAGAACCGTCTTACGTGGGCTAAAGAGAACCAAAACCTCAGTGGTCCAAAGTCCTGTTTTCAGATGAAAGTAAATTCTGCATTTCATTCAGAGATCTAGGTCCTGGAGTCTGGAGGAAGGGTGGAGAGGAACAGAATCCACGTTGCTTGAAGTTCAGTGTTAAGTTTCCACAGTCAGTGATGGTTTGGGTGCCATGTCATCTGCTGGTTCTGGTCCACTGGATTTTCTGAAGTCCACAGTCAATGCAGCCATCTACCAGGATATTTTAGAGCTCTTCATACTTCCTTCTGCTGACAAGCAGAGATATTGATTTCATTTTCCAGTTGGACTTGGTACCGGACCACACTACCTGTAGGAACTAGAAGCTGGTCCAATAACCATGGTGTTACTGTAGTTGATTGGTCAGCAAACTGGTCCGACCAGAACCCCATAGGGAATCTATGGAGTTCTGTCTAGAAGAAGATGAGAGACACCAGAACCAACAAGGCAGATGACCTGAAGGCTGCTATCAAAGTAACCTGGTCTTCCTGAACACCTCAGCAGAACCACAGCCTGAACTCCTCCATGCCACGCCGCATTGATGCAGGAATTCATGCAAAAGGAGCCCAGACCAGGTACTGAGAGCACAGAATTGAACATAGTTTTTAGAACCCTGACATTTCTATTTAAAATATCCTTTTTATCGATCTGATGTAATATTCTGATGTTCTGAGACTCTGAATTTTGGGTTTTAATTAAATGGAAACTAGAATAATCAACATTCTCAGAAATACCCATTGACTTATTGGACTCTTTGTGGGAGGGACCCAAATATTAGTTCGCTTTTTATTGAAATTACTGAAATAATTGAACTCATCCCCGATTTTTATAATTTATTGAGATGAAATATAATGACGCTAATTTTCATCACCTTGGCAGAACCGTCTGAACTCCATCAGGACCATGTAAGAATGGAGGGACAGTGAAGCTCATGTTTCATCTGATTTACGCCCCATTTAGCAGCCATGGGCTATCATGTAATGAAGACCACCAGCTGGTAGAACCTCATGAAGCAGAGGTGACTTAGGAGAACCTTTATCCACCTGTACATTACAGAACTTCACAAACCTTCCTGAGCAGAGAAGAAACCTCAGAGGAGGAGTCAGCTTTTCTGGGCTCAGAAGATGAACCATCACATGGGTCAGATGGATCAGTTCTTCAGATGTTGGTTGGAAAAGGAGCATTTAGCTAAATGATGTCTGTCTCCTGCAGCACTGTTGTCGTATTTCCTCTCTGTCATGTTCAGGGATGTTGTTCTGATCTGGTTTCATAAATCATATCAAGCTATGGTGCTGATCTGTGACCTGAGCTCCATCGCCTGCTCTCTGATGTCTTCCGTGTTCTCGTCCATCCAGTGCACCGTGTGGGACTGGGACTCCAACGGGAAACACGATTACATCGGGGAGTTCGAGGCCTCGTTCAAAGAGATGAGAGGAGCGATCGATGGACGACAGGTGAGGTGTTATCATCCTGGTCAGAAAATCCTGCAGGTCTAAAATATTCTTCACAACAAGGCAAGTTTATTTACAGCATATTTCAGTAGCAAGACGATTCAAAGTGCTGTCCATGAAAAAAGAAAAAGAGACATAATAGGAAACTACATTACAGTGACATATAGGTAATTCAAAAAATAAAGAGAATAGAATGATGGATAAGAAAATGAAAGGAAAGTTGGACTGAAAACTTAACTAATAATGTTTAGATGGCCCAGTCAAAGGCCGCTCTAAACAAGTTTTTAATCTTGATTTAAAGCAACTTAGGGTTTCAGCGCTTTTACAGTTTTCTGGGAGTTTATTCCAGATTAGTGGAGCATAGGAACTAAAAGCTGCTTCTCCATGTTTGGTTCTGGTTCTGGTTCTGCAGAGTAGATTTGAGCCAGAAGACCTGAGAGGTCTGGGTGGTTGATCCACTGACAACAAGTCTGTAATGTATTTTGGTGCTAAGCCATTCAGTGATTTATAGACTAACAGAAGTATTTTAAAGTCTATTCTCTGAGCTACAGGGAGCCAGTGTAGGGACTTTAGAACCGGGCTGATGTGCTCCACTTTCTTAGTTCTAGTGAGGACGGGGCAGCAGCGTTCTGGATCAACTGCAGCTGTCTGATCCACTTTTTAGGCAGACCTGTGAAGACACCGTTGCAGTAATCAATTCTACTAAAGATGAACGCATGAATTAGTTTTTCAAGGTCCTGCTGAGACATTAGTCCTTTAATCCTGGAGATGTTCTTTAGGTGATAGAAGGCCGACCTTGTTACTGTCTTTATGTTCCTCTGAAGGTTCAGGTCTGAGTCCATCACTACACCCAGGTTTCCAGCCTGACTGGTGGTTTCTAGCTGTAGTAACTGAAGCTGTGTGCTAACTTTTCTTGCTAACTACAATAAAAGGTCATAAAACACTGAAACATGATGAATGTGTTCGATGCGATAAAACTATAAGCAGTTTGTCTGTTTTTGACGTCCAGTTTCATAATGTACTGAAGGTCTTTCTTCAGCCTTAAATGAAACCGACTCAGTGAGTAGTTGGAGCTCGTCAGTCTGCTGAGGAAGTGAAAACGCTTCCTGAAGGAGTCCGTCAGGTGTCTGGTTCCTGTGTGTCTCCTCCAGCTGCACAATCAATTTAACGACTCGGTGAGTATCAGACTGAGCGACAGCATGTCCCAAACACTGTGACACACTAACTGGGAGACACAGCAGGACCGCGCATCCACACACTCCTGGCACGAGCCGTCAGCCCTGCGGCGCCTGGAGATATCAGCCTGAGGGACCGGGTGGTCCATCTCCATATGTTTACAGGGAAAACAGATACCTGCTGCCGGTTCAGCTCAGATCAGCTTATTCAGATGGAGTAACGATGGCTCCAACCATTTAGGGTTGGTTTCAGATGACAGAACAAACTTCTGTTGTCAGAAGACCACATCCCTTTTCTGGAGTACAAGGATCTAGATCTACAGGAATAAAATGGCTTATCCACTCCTTATCGCCATGAATGTCATTAATCCTGAGTTTCTCCACTGAGGGACAATAAAATATATTTTTATTCAATTTTAGCACAAATATATACATACACCCCCACTAATATTTCAAGAAATGTCTCTTAGCCAGCTGGACCTCGACCACGCGCCCTCTGTAGCCTCCAACTAGCTTCTGGCATCTTCCTGGGTGGATATCCTCTTCTTACCTGAACTGGTAGAAATTATTTCAACTGGTTGGTTTGCTGCATAGACCAGAAACCTTCTGCAGGGTGGA
The DNA here is from genome assembly GCA_036173005.1 of Crenichthys baileyi. Lineage (NCBI taxonomy): Eukaryota > Metazoa > Chordata > Actinopteri > Cyprinodontiformes > Goodeidae > Crenichthys > Crenichthys baileyi. Next base: position 768,124 of record JAHHUM010000303.1, on the reverse strand, counting down.
GGTTGGGGCCTTCCCAGAAGCCTAATGTGTAACGTGTGCTGGTGGAGCACCAAACCCTGACCACGTTCCAACCATCTGGCTGTTGATTTGAGGTGCATCAGCACTGCACCATCACCACTGGCAAGGAAATAGCCCCACAGCATGATGCTGCCACCACCATGCTTGACAATAGAGGTGTTCTTTGGTTTGAAACCATTAGTTTTGTCTTTGTTTGACCACTAAACTGTCCAGAAGACACTAGGCTTGTCCATGTGGGCAGCTGCGGCTTGAAGATGCTTATTCTGGATTAGGAGCTTCTCCACTCAGTCTATGGTGATGGCTTCACTGCGGGCGGAGATACCGCTGTTCCAACTGTTTCCAGTTTTTTCATGACAGGTTGGAGCCTGGCTGGTTCCTGGTCGCTCCAGATCACATATTTCTTCTCTCTGAGGTTTTTTTAAAATATGGATTCACTCGATTATTGCAACAGGAAAAATCTAAGTTTTACAATCAGAGAGCTGGGAAACCAGCGCTTAGGTCAATAATTCATAAACCAAGATAAACCTCTATTAAATGCAGCAAAATAATTGTCTGGAGGAATGACCTATGTTCCCTTCCCTTGAGGTCTGAACGTGGGTGGGATAACGAGCTCATTCCCATCAACTGCTGCAGGTTTACATCTGAGATCAAATTAACAGTCAAGCTCCTGTTAAATCTGCTCCTCTGAGGCAGGACGTTTTCTGGGAGACGCTCCGATGTGACTGGTCGAGGGAAACCTGTCAGGAGGCAGAAGCTCCTTACTCCGATCATCAGGTAACCCCAGTCAGCTTCCATGTGCTCTGCTGCTGTTTTCCCTGGAAACATGTCCGAATTCCTGAGCAGAAAAACAACCTGGCTCATAATCGGCGCCCAGGAGTTGGACATCTTGGATTTATTAAAGCCTAGGCTCCAAATCAGTCTCTGTGGAGAATTCACACATTTAAAGATATAACATGATAGAACCTCCTGAGCTTCCCACCCTTGTGAGGATGGTCCCACAGCCTCGATATGGACTGCAGACTCCTGGCTGGTCATTTCACAAACCAGAGCAGAGCTGTTTTACCTCCGAGGGCAGGAATGAGGAGACTCTCAGCGGGAAGCCTTCCTCTCGCCCAGCCAGCTTTTATTTATAGGCCTCCTTCCTCAGCTGACAGTTTGTCTCCAAGCCGCGACACAAAAACAAGAAATCCCTCAGAGCCGAAGTCTCCCGAGAGATTTTTGTTCATCTCCCTCCATCCTGGATCTATTTATCCTGACACAAATAGAGTCGGAGCCGCCACGTGTCACCTGGCTGTCAGGGTCAGATGTGATGAAGTCGGAGTGAATCCTCAGCAGTCTCTATTGGACAGTTTTCCTCAGGGTGTGTGTGTTTAATTCTGCTGTTTGACAAACCTAGAAAACACGCCTCTGGTTTTAAAACATTGATATAAAATGGTTCATCCAGTTATAAGAAAAACAACTAAACTGAATCAAACTGGGACTGCCCAGCGGAGCAGTTGGTAGCAAGAAGGTCCTGGGATCAAATCCCGGCCCGAGGTCTTTCTACCTGGGTTCTGCCGTTTTCTCCCACAGTCAAAACAAGCATGACTGTTGGGTTAATTGTGTGTGCAGGTTCTGTGTCTCTGCATTGCTTCTCATCTGGCCAGAGGACATTGTCTCTGAGGTTTGGTCCTTCATCCAGATGCAGCTTCGCTAACCTGAGTCCTGCTGCAATTTTGTTTTTACAGAGAAGAGGCTTTCTCCTTCAACTGTTCCAAGCAGCCATACTGATTCAGCCAGACTGGTTCAGTCATAATGGTTCAGCTATACTGGTTCAGCCAAACTGGTTCAGTGTTTTTCTGGTTCTTACCTGTTCAGGTTTCCATGTAGGTGTTCCAAATCGAGCACCATAAAGCTGCAGGTTCTGTCTAGAACATTGTATTAACTGATGAAAGTCATCACAAACAGACAGAAACCTGTTGGACTGATTTTCCTGTGTTTGTGTTGCAGGTGCAGTGGCCTTGCATCAATCCCAAATACAAAGTCAAGAAGAAGAATTACAAGAACTCTGGGATTGTTATTCTGAACCAGTGCAAGGTGACTTCTACTTTCCTTACAGTTTGATGCAGTTCAGAGCTTCAGAACTCGTCTTTTCCTGCAGGCTGATGTCTGACAGCTTGTTAGACGAACCAATTATTCAGCTGTGAGCAGCCGGAATAACCTGACATTTCCAGCCGGAGCAGGAGGAGGACAGGGTGAGCCTGGGGAATCCTGCCACTGAATGAAAGCCAGATAACATTTAGCTGATGACACTCCACACAAGATGAACCTCCACTTCTACATGCGTCAGCGGCATCAGATCAATCCAGTAGAGAAACAAATGAGTGAATTACTGGGAAGCTGTGGGCTAATTTTCACTAACCTGATGACTGCAGGCAGGAAACAGAGCACATGTTTTCAGTTTTGGATGCATCTCCGTGTTGACATGATGGAATGAGAGCGAGCTGCTGCAGATCGTCTGCAAGGCTGCCCTCCTTAGATCAGAGAATCCACCAGACACGTGAACTTTTCCCCCGATCTGATTCTGTCTGAGCAAACCGGGCCATAACCACTGCCTGCAGCCCCAAACACTGCTGAACAGAGCCCAAAGGAAAACAGAAAGTTTTCTCTCCTATGGCTAAATATGATCAAGTTAACATTATCCATTTCAGTCTACAAAACATTCCCCAAAACATTGTCACCTTCCTGTTTTCTCCTCTGCAGAACCATAGTGTGATGTTTGTGCTGTAAAAGAATCAGAGGTTACCAGAATCCAGCGTTCAACGTGTTCAGAGAGACTTCTCATTGGTCACAGAGTGTAGCTGCTGAACGAATCTTAAGATCATCTTGTTCTCCTCTTTCCTTTTCACTTTATACCTGAATGAGACATTAGGATCAGCACAAATCATCTAATGTTTCCACAAAGTTTGACTGTTTTTACTGATTGGTCTAAATTCACAGTTTTCTGAAGCAAACAGTAAACAGTTCCTGCTTCACCACTGGGAGTTACCAGACTACAGGTTATAGACTGTTTGGAGCTGTTTTAATGGTTTCATTATTCAGTTGTTGGGTTTATATTTCTGCTCATCCTCATCCTGATAAGAAAGTCTTTAACCATGTTTCTCCTCCTCTGATTGGCTGCTTCTGATCAGCTGATGATGACACTTCAGGAAAACTCTCAGATGAAGCTGCAGCTTAAATGAAAAATCTGGACTGTGTTTTTATTTTCTGTCTGCAGATCATCAAGATGCACTCCTTCCTGGATTACATCATGGGAGGCTGTCAGATACAGTTCACTGTAAGAGCACACACACACACACACACACTCTTGTTTTGCTACATGTAGTGAGGACCATGTGTTGACTCCCATTGACTTCCATTGATTTTCAGTCATTTTCAACCCTTTCTATGCCCTAACCCTGACAATAACCCTAAACCTAACCATTACCAGTGCATGCCTAACCCTAACCTTAACCTAAACTCAATTCACACCTTAGTCCTAAACCTAACCGTTAGCAAAATAGGTCGTGAGGACCAGCAAAATGTCCTCACTTTGGTACAAACGGTCCTCAATTTGATGGTGAAATCGGGAAAATGGTTCTCACTGTGATGCCAAGACAGGAACACACACACACACACACACACACACTCTGAGCACCTCAGGCAGCCTTACAGACATCAAAACTCAGAAAAAGTCGTCTCAGGATTTCAGAAAGGTCAGATCCAGATCAACGTCCTGCTTCACATTCCTGTCTGGGTCTTTCTGGCATTGCCATGGTAACGGTTACCAAGACAACTGGTTCAGCAGCCTCCGTGTCCCAGTTAAAACCTCACTGGGATGTCTCCAGTGAAACCAGTGGTGAGAGACTGCAGACAGGCTGGTCTTTCACAGTGAGGCTCAGGTTCGATTCAGGTTGTCTCATTTGTTCTGGACTCAGATGATGTTTGGGACACCCACTTCACAACACATGTCGACTCAAGGCACTTTACAAAGTCAGTGGCATCATCCAGACTCCAGCTAAGTTACACACATTCCCATTAATCCTAGTCAAACGATGCAGTCAAGGTTAGTTTATTATTCAGATTGGTTAAAAAGTTTCTATCTAAAGAAACCCAGCAGATTGCATCGAATCGGCGACTTGCAGCATTTATCAATGGAGCTAGATCACTTTAGAATTTTAAATCCAGAATAGAATTTTAAATATAGAATAGAATTTTAATTTCTATTCCAGATTTAACAGGGAGCCAATGAAGGGAAGCTAAAAAAGGAGAAATATGTCTTAATATCTTAATATCTTTTTAATTTTCATCAGAACTCTTGCTGCAGCATTTTGGATGTGAATTTAGAAGCAGAAAATTTAAAGTCATCCAAGTTTTTATATTTTCAAGACATTGTTGTAGTCTATCTAACTGGTTGGGCTCATTAGGATTTATGGATAAGTAAAGCTGAGTATCATCAGCGTAACAGTAGAAATGTATCCCATGCTGCCTGATAATTTTAACTATTGGAAGCATATATATAACAAAGATAATTGGCCCAAGCACTGAACCCTGTGGTACTCCACAATTAACCCTGGAGTTTAAAGATGATATATGGTTCTTCTAGCCATTATCCATATCCCAGGACCATAGGTGAGGGTCAGAAGGTAGATGGAGCAAAAAATCCAGAGCTTCACCTTTAAGCTCAGCTCCTTTACCACCACAGACCAGGGCAATGCCCTTGTTGCTGCAGAGGAAGCTCTGATCCATCACTCTATCTTCTGCTCCATCCTTCCGTCCCTCTGGGCCATCAGGATACTGGACCTCCTCTACTGAAAGCAAAGATTCATCCCAACCTGGAGAAAGCCTTCCACCTTTTCAAGTTGAGATCCTCAGCCTAAGAGACACTGACTCTTGGCTGTGAACCACTTCAGAGAACAGAACAAGATCAACTGTAAAAGGCAAAGATAAGAACCTTAGGTTCCTAAACCAGACGCTCTTATCTTCTCACTGACATGTCCAGATCCTGGTTACGGACTCCGCAAACAGAATTATAGACAAGCAGCAGGATAGGAGGAGTCCAACCTGCATCAGGGAGAAGTTTGGTAACCTCAGAATATGGACAGCTACTTTCAGTATAGATTGGAAGTCGGTTTTCTGCTGGTTTTATCTTCAAACATCTTTTTCATTTAAGGTGTGGAACACCTTCATCTAGAACATAATAAAATGGGTTCCCTGCCTCACTGATGGGCTGCAGGAGCTGGAACCTTCATGGAGCAGAGAACATCACGTTTGTTTATCAGAAGAACATTACCGTCTTGAGTTGGCTCCTGTTGCGTGTAACGTGTAAACAGGAACTTCTCATTTTCTCATCACTTCTCCCTAAACGTCTGAATGTTTCATCACAGCATGAGTTTGTTTGTTTTCTGCAAGCTGAGACTCAGTCAGCAGAGCCTGTCGTGTTTCCGAAGGATCCTCTGGGATCTGGGGAGCGCTGTGAACATGGAAACAGGAGGAGGATGGAGCAGAGCGGAGTGGGAAGCAGGACTGGGTGTGTTTTATTTGGGAGCAAAGTCTCACAGCTTCATGTTGTCTCCGGAGGAAACTGCATATTTCATGTTTCTGTCTCTTCTTCAACAAGGAGCATTTTCTCAGTCTTGCAGCTTCTGTAACTGAAGCTTCATTTCTGATCATCATGTGAAGTTTTTTCCAGGTTAGTTTTCAGCAATGTTGTTTCTGTTCCTGTTATACAGCAGAAATAGGAGCCTCTGATTGGCTGTTGTCTCTGCAGGTCGCCATTGACTTTACAGCGTCTAACGGCGACCCCCGAAACAGCTGTTCTCTGCACTACATCCACCCGTACCAGCCCAACGAGTACCTGAAGGCCCTGGTGGCTGTGGGAGAGATCTGCCAGGACTACGACAGGTGGGTCAGAACCGCAGCCAGTTAGACTGCTGCTTTCCTTACAGGAACAACGTGGACCGGATCTCATTTTACCATCTTCAGAGAAATATCAGGAAGGTTTGTAAAATTCAATTCAATTCAGTTTATTTATATAGCGCCAATTCACAACACATGTCGTCTCAAGGCACTTCACAAAAGTCAGGTACATACATTCCAATTAATCTTAATCATTGAACAGTGCAGTCAGATTCTGTTATTTATTCAAATTGGATAAAAGTTTTTTTTACTAAGGAAAAGGAAACCCAGCAGATTGCATCCAGTCAGTGACTTGCAGCATTCCCCTCCTGGATGAACATGTAGAGACAGTGGACAGTCACTGGCGTTGACTTTGCAGCAATCCCATACTGAGCATGCATGTAGCGACAGTGGAGAGGAAAAAATCCCTTTTTAAAAGGAAGAAACCCCCAGCAGAACCAGGGTCGTTGACGGCCACGCCCCACCGACTGGGGGTTTGAGAGAACAGGCAAAAACACAAAGAGAAAAAAGAAACCGATCCGGGTACTTTCATGGGGAAAGGGAAAAATAAATGTTATGGTGTACTCCCTTTTTTGTTTCACCCAGAAAGAAAGGGAAAAGATAAAACCCGAGCCCGTTTTCAAGGGTTTGAGTCTAAAAGACCATGAGTTATTCATAAAAGCTCACCAGTAGCTATGTCTAGGGAGAGAAAGGGGTTAAAACACTGAAAGACGGGGCAATGTGGATCATGGGTAAGGGTGAGCTTAAGTTGTTGTCAGCAGAAGCTTGGAGGATTCCCCTCTCCAAAAGGTGTTACAGGTAGACACAGAGTCCCAGGTGTAGCTTCTAGGAAAGAAAAAAGAACAAAGTTAAAGCTAAAAAACAGCAAATAAAAAATTTGAAGAGTACGTGAGAATGTAGTGAAGAGGTAAAGTGGTCATTATGTCCTCAAGCAGCCTAAGCCTATAGCAGCATAACTACAGAGATAGCTCAGGATAACCTAACCCCCTAAATATAAACTTTATCAAAAAGGAAAGTTTTAACCTAGCCTTAAAAATAGACAGTTTTTTCCATCTAGACCCACTGATGGTCATTGTTATACTAAAAAAACCCCAACGATTGGGATACCTCTCTCTGTCAATTTTTGGGGGGCCATAACCATTGGAATAGAGAGGGGTCATACAGGTAGCAAAAAGGATGGGGTTTTTGCCCTCAACCATAACTGAGCCGGGTTTTTTGGCTAAACCCACTCCCCCTTACTCCATCCAAAAAAGGGGGAAAAAGACGGAGCTAAAAAAAGGAAAATAGTTTTTTGGATAACCTAAGCCACTCTAACTATAAGCTTTATCAAAAAGGGAAATTTTAAGCTAGCCTTAAAGTAGACAGGGTGTCCGCCTCACGGACTAAAACTGGGAGCTGGTTCCACAGGAGAGGAGCCTGATAACTAAAGGATCTGCCTCCCATTCTACTTCTAGAGACTCTAGGAACCACCAGTAAACCCGCAGTCTGAGAACGAAGTGCTCTGTTAGGAACGTATGGAACAATCAGATCTCTGATGTATGATGGAGCTAAATCATTAAGGGCTTTATATGTGAGGAGGAGAATTTTAAATTCTATTCTGGATTTAACAGGGAGCCAATGAAGGGAAGCTAAAGTAGGGAAAATATGATCTCTCTTTTTAATTTTCATCAGAACTCTTGCTGCAGCATTTTGAATCAGCTGAAGGCTTTTAACTGCATTTTGTGGACATCCTGATAGTAAAGAATTACAATAGTCCAGCCTTGAAAAACAATCCATGGACTAGTTTTTCAGCGTCACTCCTGGACGGATATTTCTAATTTTGGCAATGTTCCGGAGATGAAAAAAGGAAATCCTAAAAACCTGTTTAATATGGATTTAAATGACATGTCCTGGTCAAAAATAACACCAAGGTTTTTTTACTTTATTATCGGAGGTCAATTTTAATGCCATCCAGGTTAAGTGATCGACTAAGCAGTTTCTTTTTTAAAGACTCCGGTCCAAAGACGACAACTTCTGTCCTTTCTGAATTTAGAAGCAGAAAAATTTAAAGTCATCCAATTTTTTATGTCTTCAAGACATGCTTGTAGTCTTATCTAACTGGTTGGGTTCATCAGGATTAATGGATAAGTAAAGCTGAGTATCATCAGCGTAACAGTGAAATTTATTCTATGCTGCCTGATAATTTGACCTATTGGAAGCATATATATAGTAAAGAGAATTGGCCCAAGTAACTGAACCCTGTGGTACTCCACAATTAACCCTGGAGTTTAAGATGATTTATCATTTACATGAACAAACTGGAATCTGTCAGACAAATAAGATTTAAACCAGCCTAGCGCTGTTCCCCTGACCCCACAGCATATTCCAGCCTTTCTAAGAGAATATTATGGTCGACTTGATCAAATGCAGCACTGAGATCTAACAGAACCAGTACAGACACAAGTCCATTATCTGGGGCAATAAGAATATCATTAGTGACTTTCAGCAGAGCTGTTTCAGTGGCTATGATGAGCTCTGAAACCTGACTGAAACTCTTCAAACAGGTCATTGCTGTGTAAATGCTCACAACATTTGGATTAGCAACTATTTTCTCAAGAATTTTAGATAAGAACGGAAGATTGGATATCGGTCTGTAATTTATTAAGTCATCTGGATCAAGCGAAGGTTTCTTAAGCAAAGGTTTAATTACAGCTACCTTAAAAGCTTGTGGCACACTACCCATTTACTAAGATAAATTAATCATATCTAAAATGGGCTGGTAATCAGAGGGAAAACTTCCTTAAATAATTTGGTTGGGATTGGGTCTAACATACAAGTTGAAGGTTTAGATGAAGCTAATATTTCTGATAACTCAGGAAGCTCCACAGGATCAAAACAGTCCAAACACAGATCAGGTTCTACAGTTATTTCCAATGTTGTCCCACTTGTTGAGGATGAAGTAATCATCTTTGCGAGTATGTCAAAGATTTTCTTCTTAATAGAATCAATTTTATTTAAAAATAATCCCATAAAGTCGTGACTGCTGAGAGCTAAGGGAATGGATGGCTCAACAGAGCTATGACTCTGTGTAAGTTTAGCAACTGTACTAAAGAGAAACCTAGGATTATTCTTGTTCTCTTCTATTAAGGATGAGAAATAAGCTGTTCTAGCTTGGTGAAGTGTCTTTTTATAACAACATTAGGCTATTTTTCCAGATTAATAGGAATCCTCTAGGTGTGTAGAGCGCCATTTTTTCCCGTTTCCTTTTTCTAACATTGTGCTTTAAAGTACGCAGCTCTGAATTAAACCAGGGAGCCTGCCTCCTATGAATAATTTCCTTCTTTTTCAAGGGGGCTGCATTGTCTAATGCACCAAGCAGTGATGAAGTAACACTATGAACAAGAGAATCAATTTGTGAAGGGGAAGAAACAAAGATCATCCTTAACTCTGCAGCCTCACCCGTGGACACCATTGTTTGTTAGCATATATGAGATGAAATTCACATGAAAATTTAAAGCAGTTGAAACATCGAGAAAAATCCTTCCAGCTGTTACTCTCCATGTTGTGTTTAACAAGCTCTGCAGCTTCAGTTTTTGTTCGGGTTCACTTTGTTTCCAGAGTGATCAGGTTCAGATTCATTCATTTCAAAAAGTTTCATTGGGTCAAAGGTTTACTGCGAATACATTTTTCAGTGCACTTCAGCCCAAACTGTAACTTTCTGTCAGTACAGTCACGTCATCAGCTCAGGTGAAGCTGTGGAAGAGCTCTTCTGAAATTGCTCCATCAGTCTGAGGAGCAGATGAGCTGAGATCTTTGTGTTCTGGTGTCATCAGTGGTTGCCTCCAGACAGCTTTAAAGAGAACCTTTCAGCTAAAATAACAATTCTCTGGATAATTAAGAACTTCAAGTTGAGAGGTTCCTCTGCGGAGAAGAAGCTTCAGGCGGGTCCTGCATAATCCAGGGTCATCTCCTGAGGAGGGTTCTACAGAAGCATTTTACCACCAGCTTCCTGATAGGGTTAGCTGCATGTAGATAGTAAATAAGTCACTTCTGTCTGAGAAAGCCATCAACAGCAGACTGAAATCCTGCAAGAAGAACAAGGATGGACAGCAGGGGACAGGAGCGATGTTCTTTTTCCTAATGAATCATCCTAATTGTTTGGAACATCTGGAGAAAAAAACCTGAGAGCTACAATGAGAACGGGTCACCATCAGCCAGGTTCTGGTCCAGAAGTTCATATCTAGGTCATCAGAAGTTAGGAAGAAGGAGGAAGACTTGGAATATTGAGCAGAAATCGGATGGATTTGCTGATGATGATCCTGGAGAATCAAATAATGTTTCATTTTTAACCCTAACCCTAGGAAGAAACTCAAAAGCAACGTTTGTGTCGCTGATAATATCTTTGACTGTATAAAACAACCTCATTGACTTTTTAGAGATGATTTGTCCTGAAATAAAAATTTCTCCTCAGTTCTTCTTCTGGAAATCCTCTGAACAGGAAGTAGTCCCTTCTCAGCCAATCAGAGCCTGTTTTCTGGTCTATGTTTGGACGAAACTCTCATCTTTTCTCCATTTCTAATTCCATCTGTCCACTTTTCTCTCCTTCAGTGATAAAATGTTCCCGGCATTTGGCTTTGGAGCACGGATCCCTCCTGACTACAAGGTAATCACCTGCCGGGATTTCCCAGCATGCACTCTGCTCTGAGAGGCCAACCCAGTCGGCATCTGGTGATTACAGCTCTGTATCTCCTTACTGTGGGGTGCTGCATGTTTAACTGCACCTCCTGCTGACCTCTCATTTCCTCCGGATCTGATGCTGCATTCAGATCAGCAGAAAACGGTTCTGATTTTCTTCATTTAGGGTCCAGAACCCAGATTCTGCCACAAGAAAGGTTACAATAATGAATATACTAAGTTGTTTGAGTAGTCTTTATTTTAGTTGTAAAATAAATCTAAATGCTGCAACATGAATGAAGCAACCAACACGCTCTCAATAATCCCTGATCTCTCATCACACACGCAGAGTCCTTTTTTCTTGTTTAATCAAAGATCAAAACCAGTTTCCTGTTTCTCCTCGCAGGTCTCCCACGACTTCGCTGTGAATTTTAACGAGGACAACCCAGAGTGTGCAGGTGGGTGTTTTGATTGTGCTCCGACTGAGCCAAATGAAAGAGAGAAAAAATGGTTCAGTAATTCGACAGAGAGCCTCAGAAGTCAGAGAAAAACGTTGATGCTGTAGGTGTGAAGAATGGAGATCCATTGATCTGAAAGCCCTGGTCAAGGAAGAGTTGATGGTGGTTTCCAGGAGCATCCAAAGGCAGACAGTCCTCTGTGTCCTGTCCCCCCCAAATAAAATCCTACAAAAGCCCTGAAAGTGAAAAATAAACTGATAGTCGTTGTAATACTTTGCTCTGCCACTAGAGGCACTGGAGTAAAACCAGCAGCCTTCACTAACAGCTGTTTTGTTCAAATGGAAAGTCAAAGCACTGGTTTCCAAGAACCACCGTCCCGTTTTCTTAATGAGATTGTTGTAAAGCAAAATAAAATACAGTAAAAGCACGTTAACAGTGGTGGTTTTTGCTACATTGCCTCTAGTGGCAGAGCAAAGTATTACAACAACAAACCCTGAAACATTTACCTCTCGATTTCTTTTTTCTCAGTTGCCTTTCAGGGCAGACCAAAAAAAGTACAAATA
>JAHHUM010000303.1:600186-754698 GCA_036173005.1 Crenichthys baileyi | reverse complement strand
CCTCTTAAACCACTTTTGGCAGGACTTGTATATTTTCTTTCCCTAAATACGAATTTACGCGGGAATTGGCCGAAAAAGGGGCCCTACCCCCAAAATAATAAATTTTCGGGTCTAAACCAGGTTTTTCCGTTTCATTTTTCCAACCCCTGTTTTGTATGTTTTGGTATATATATATATATATTAAAAGCCTTTTTAAAAATTTTTTATGACGAACCCAAAAAATGTGTATGAAATATTGAAGACCCCTTGAAATTTTCCCAAATTTTTACATCAACCCCCTTAGGGGGTTTTCTCTCGGTTCAAGAGGCAACCCCCAAAATTTTTGAGTGTGTTTTTGTCCCTGGGGCAGCTGCTTGTGCTGAATAACCATGAGATTCATCCTGTTTCCCCTAGAGTTGTAAAAGGGTCAAAATTGGTGGTTACAAGAACAGCAAATATACTAAGAGCCAATACCTTTTTGGTAAACAGGCCTTCTTTCATACAATCCCAATTTTTTTCTAAAACCCCAAAAGAAAGCAAAGCCATTTTGTGGGCAGTTTTAAATTAAATTTGGGCACAAAAATTTTGAATCCTCCCTTTAATATAAAATGTAAATTTGAAAAGAAACCCGCCTACCAAAGCATTGCCTAATTGATGTGGACTCTTTCAGCAGGTTAAAGAAATGGTTTAGGTAGCAAAACAATGAGTTTGATGTGTTGACTTCGCCTCTAAAGTCCCCCCTTTTAAAAAATCTGTGGGATGGTGCTTCACAAAAAAAAATCAGATTTTTATTGGGGAGTTTCATCTCATTTGCTTACCCAAAATTCTAAAGGGGTCATCTTGCCCCGGGGGCCCAAAAACTAAAGCCCCCACCTTCAGGGTCCCACTAATGTCTATTACTTGAGGGAAAAGTTTTTAAAAAATAATGGGGGGGGGCCCCAAAACCCAAAAATGGAAAATGGCTCCTTGCCAACAAAATGGGTTTTCAAGCAAAAGTTATTTTCATAACTTGCGACCAGGCTTTTAAATCACTGTGGATGAATTTTGGTCTGCTTTAATTGAGTCACCATGGCAGGTTTACAAACATGAACAGGCTGTTTAAGTCAAACCACAACATCTCAATCTAATTCAAGCCCTAATACTGGGCTTTTCAAACCAAAAAAACCTTTTTTGAGGGCCCCTCAAAGGTGGGTCTGCTATTGAGGGGGTGGCAAACCCCCCGTCCAAGGGGTCTGGGCCGCAACTTTTTGAGGTCCCCCGGGCCAACAATCCGAATCAATGGTTCAATATCCCTCACAGCAGCAGTCAAAATGCAAAGAGTCCTGCTTAAAAAAAAAAAAAAAAAAAAAGGGGGCAAAAAAAAATTTTTTATTTAGGTGTGCCTAAAAACTCGAAATGAGTCACAAAAGTTTCGGCCCTTTAGGGGAATTGGAGTTTTTACATCTGTGCACTAGTGTGTTTTGGATCAATGTTGTGATACATAAACCAAATGTGCATGAGAAAAAAGTAAGACTGATGGCTGGTCCTTCTCCTTCAGGATTTTATGGTAGAGAGCTTTGTGGTTCCATCATTAGTCATCCTTGCCCTGTAGCAGCATACTAGCCCCCAGACCATTACACTACCACCACGCTTACTGTTCGTATAATGTTCTTGTTCTGAAATGCTTTGTTAGTTTTACATTAGATATAATGGAACCCATAGCTTCCAACAAGTTGCACTTTTGTCTCATTTTTTCCACACAATATTTTCCTAAAACTCTTGGGAATCATGAGGATGTATTTTTGGCAAGTGTAAGCCAAGTGAGCCTTCATGTCCCTTTGGGTCAGCAGGGGTTTTGGCCTTGAAACTCTCCTATGGATGCCATTTTTGCCCACTGTTTTTCCTATTGTTAAATCATGAACACTGACCTAAATGAGGCAAGTGAGGCCTGCAGTACTTTAGCTGTTATGGGTCCACTTGTAACTTTCTGGATGATTCACTCTTAGATTAACTTTGGTAGCCCGGGCATTCATATGATGGCTCATTTTGGATCTGGCTCTCACTGTGGTTCACTGGAATCCCAAGCCTTAGAAAAGGCTTTATTCATGACTTTGTTCATTATCTGTTTTTAAATCTCTTTAAGACCTGGGCATGATATGTTTCCTTTTGAGATCTTTTAGCCTACTTCTCCTTTCAGTCAGGTTCTAGTTAAGCAATTTCTTGATTGTGCAGGTCTGGCAGCAATCAGACCCACATGGATGAACAGGATTTTTATACTTACTATCCAGCTTCAGTGTCAGGGAATAGTTTTTTCTTGTCATGTCTCATTTAAGGAATCAATTCACAGCAATGTACTTACCTTACTTTTTCCTATAAAAATAAATTAACCTTCCTGCTATTTCTTCCATATATTTCTTCCGGTGCGCCTGCTCTACCATTGAGCCATTGGGCACCCCTTCTTCCAATTATTTAAAAACACGAAAGTGCCCCACATGAGGTCTTAGCTATGGATAGACTGAAACAGGTTTCTAGTGTTAAAAATAATTTGAACTCATGTCAAAGGACATTTTTCATCTGTTTACTGGAAACCATTCTAATGCAATTCCATGTTGCCATTTTTGTCTAATTGTGTATCACACAGCACAAGGAGTGTGGGCAACCTTTTTAATTGTCATTTTTCAAGGCAAAAATGCCTTTGCTTCGTCCTCACACCAATTAGGGAATAAAAAGAGAATTTGTCTTAAGTCCTACCCTCAGTGTGTGCTCAATCTCCCTACTAAATCATTCAACAGCACTGTGCTTCTCATTAGCCTGCTTAACAAAACTTCCTTAAAAAAAAAAAAAAAAATCAAATAAATCAGAGCCAAAGAAAGGAAATTATACCCATTCCAGCAAGTTTTTGTGGTTTTCTTTAATACTTAAAAGATTTTCCCTTCGAGGACAGTCTGAATGTAAATAAGGAGTTTTTGCTTTACTCGCATGAAATTTGATTGTGCCGTTTGTGCTTTAGTATCTTCAGAGTAAACTGATAAGGGCTTCAGTCCATTACAAGTCTCTTTTTAAAACTAAAAACTAAAAAAAATTCAGGCACGTTAGAAAAATGCAGATGAAGATTTGCTTACCACCAGATTCACAATGCAGCCCAACCTGAAGAGATAATTTAATAATCAAAACACTTTTTGTGACCTCAGCTCTACCAGTTTGATCTTTCATGTCCCTCTTCAAATTATTTATCCATTCTTTTTATGTCTGATGCTTTGCAAATGCTACCCATCCACGAGGGAGAACAGTCCATGCTGACAGGATAGATATTCTTGTGAGAAAATAGTGCTAAACAACTGTGATAAACTAATAAACTTTTTTAAACTTTTCTTACAGATTAAAATTTGAAAAGGATGTCTGCATTTGTATTCAGTATCCCTGAGCCAATAATATATACAACCACCTTTATTTGCAGTTACAGTTGTAGGTCTTTTGTGGTATGTCTCTTCCAGCTGTGTATATTCAGAAACTCTAATTTGTCAGCACAAGATAGCTCAAACTCAGGCAGAGATATCGTGGCTAAAAAGACTGGAAAATCATATTTATACGTGCTCTTAGTGTCCAAACTGGATTTAGGTCTGGACTTTGACTGGACCATTTTAACAGCTGACCATGCTTTGATCTAAACCACAGGTGTCAAACTCCAGACCTCGAGGGCCGATGTCCTACCATTTTTAGATGAGTCTTTTCTTCACATCTGCATCTTGTTGGACCAGGAATACACAAAGTTGCAGGCTACTGACCCTTGAGGACTGGAGTTTGACACCCCTGACCTAAACTATTCCATTGTAGCTCTGCATGTATGTTTAAGGTCTTTGTTATGCTGGAAGGTGAACCTAAGCCAAAAGTGTGGATCTCTGCAGCTTCTCCAGAGTTACTCTTTTAGATGTATTTACTATGGATTTAGGGGTGTCAGAGAACCCTAAAATATAAATGCACCCCACACTATTCAGCTTTTTATCCACGAAAACGCTTTTAAAACCATACATCTTTTACCTTCCATTTCACAATCGCATCATAAATTCTTCATTCACAAAAAATACCTGTAAAAAGCATTTAAGTCTGTAGCTGAAACAATTTTTTAAATGTTTGTCAGACAGCAAGAGATACATTTACCATCAATTCATTTTGAATAAATTACTTGTTTTCAAGACATTTTCTGAATTAAAGTATACTATATCCCACTGGTGAAATAAAACACTTTTCAAAACATATTTCACGAGTCTCTTTTTGTTAATTAAATGCTTAAAAACCTTCACTTGTTTATGTATGGCAGGTTTAACATTTGCAATAAACTACTCTTTTCTTAGAGGTTGACAATATAAAGCAACAATGACCTTAGCTAAAATTATTGCCTTTTTGTAGGATTCTTTTCTTGATGACTGTCAAATGACTGTTAAGAGAAAAAAGGCTAAAAGTTTAACTGCATCAATGTGCTCAATGTTAGTTTAAGCATTCAGTTCCTAAAAGGTTTTTGTATGAAAAAAAAAAAATCAATGTTTATTTCAGCCCTGTTTCCATATGCTTTGATAAATGGCTAACCTTAAAATGTAACCCAACATCTGACGTCATTCAGGCTTGGTTTGTTTTATGGAAGGTGATGGTTAGCCGCTGAGATGCAAGACTCGCTTGGGATTGGACCAGTCAAATCTCGTCAGATCCAGGATGACTAGTTGAAACAGCCGTTCAAGAGCCATCCGCACAGGTTTGTGTTCAAAAGACAGCATGGCATGAGGCCTGGGAGACACAACTGCCCATGGATCCATTTATTAAAAAATGGATAAAAGGGGGAGAAAAGCAATGTGGGGGATTGAGAAAGAAAAATATGACTTATTTATTATGTTTGCTGTTTACTTTTTCCTGGAGAGCATATACATTTTTTAAACAAAATATGGATTTTAAAGAAAGATTCCAAATGCAAAAGCTTCAAATTTGCATCAAATTTGACATAAGCTCACCTGCTTAACAGGCTCACTTTGAGATGTTTCACTTTTTTGATAAGGTTCAAAAAGTTTTCTATTTTCTGGATTTTGCAGTTTTAGTATCATAGAGAGAGAGTCAGAAGGGAGGTTATGAAACAATACAACCTTTTCTTATAAATTTAGATAAATGGAGCCACATATCGTTGAGTTTTGCCAATCATCAGGTAATTAACATATTTTACTCGCAAGATATTTAAAGAAGAAACAAACTACAATTGTGAACTACTCAGTTACAACTTCATGTTTTGCCTAGCCTATTAGCTGAAGTTCTAGAGACAACAACTTGGCAATGACAAACATTTTATAATTTTGTTGTAGCAGCTGAGGATCTCCATTAAGTGAATAGTAAAATAGTCCTGTAGAAAACTCTCTTTTTTAAATGAAGTCAGCCCAGCTCACTAAGAAATTGTGACCTATTTGCTACATGTTGAGTTGTTTAACATGGTCAAGGAATGTTGACAATGAAAGGACCTTTTCAGCACGTGATTTATTTGCAGGGCCTCCCCAAATTAAAGTATTCACTCCACTGCCTTTACACACATATGAACTTTAGTAACATCTTATTCTTAATCCATATAGTTTAATATTATTCGGCACCTCCTTTCCATTAAAAACCTTTCTGGAAATGCTTTCTGCAAGGCTTGAAAGTTTGTTTATGGAAATGTTTGAGAATTCCTTCAGCAGAGCATCTGTAAGGCCACATACTCTTGGATGAGAAGGCCAGGTGTGCAGTCCTCGCTTTAATTCTGCTGAAACGTGTTCTATCGGGTGGAGGTCAGGAATCTGTGCAGGCCAGTCAACTTCTTCCACACCAAACTGGGTCATTTATGTCTTTATTAACCTTGTTTTCTGCTCTTATGCACTGTCAAGTTGAAACAGTAAGAAGCTATTTCCAAGCTGTTCCCACTAAGTTGGAACCATAAATTGTCGAAAATGTCTTGGTATGCTGAAACTTTAAGCATTCCTTTTCTGGAAATGAGAAAATGAGTCAAACTCCTGAAACAGCCCCACGCCATAATGATGGGATTTTGCAAACCTTGGGTGTATTGCCATATTTTCTCCTGGTATCTTTTCCAAACAAGCCATATTTGTCCAGTCTTTATTTTTATTTATTTATTTAATTTTTTTTTTTTTAAATTGTACAGTCCAAGATTTAGATGTTTTTAAATGAAACTTCTCTGAGCATTACAGTTTCTATTTTAAGGGAAAATTTACA
Source organism: Crenichthys baileyi (assembly GCA_036173005.1). Lineage (NCBI taxonomy): Eukaryota > Metazoa > Chordata > Actinopteri > Cyprinodontiformes > Goodeidae > Crenichthys > Crenichthys baileyi. The sequence continues at coordinate 748,500 of JAHHUM010000303.1, read as the reverse complement.
GAGACGTTCAACCAAAGAAAAAACTAGCGACATTCCATTTATCCCTTGTAAATCGCTAATTGTAGAATTATAGACTTCAAACAGTTTTTTATTACTTCGTAGAACATTTCCCAGGATGCAACAATTACTTTAAAAAGGGCATTGCTCTTGTCTTTCCATTTTGACATTGTGTTAGCACACCTATGCATAGTCTGCACCATCAAACTAACAACTCTTGCTTTTATAGGAGGTGGTCAAACCTGTTGATAGCCTGTTAATTAAGTGGGTTTGATTAATGGTTTCTTCCTTCCCTGAATGCACTTGTTTGATCATTCCGTCACATCGAAACCTGGGCTAAATGGAAGCTTAGCACAATGAAAATATAAACATCAAATGGTACATAATAAAATAAATCTGACACTTTCAAAGTAAGATGGTCTTTGACACTTTGACACCCAAAATGAAATTTCAATAAGGAAATTAGTTTGTCAGACTGACATCAATGGACATTCCTTAGATTTTACAGCAGAATAAATCTGAGCCCTTCAAAGGCTGACACACACATTATAGCCTTTTTTGTAAACCAGACAATCCACAATGAACACTAATTTAAGGCTGAGTAACCAGCCAAATGTTTGTATGAAACCACATTTGAAAAAAAACCTCTGGTAAAGAAATCTGTTTCACTTAAAAGCACCACAAACTTTCCATAGCAAACAAGACAAAAGACAAAGAATCTGCAATCAACCCATTCATCTCATTAAAATTTCTAATTGTCTATTCATATCACAACTTTTCCTTCACAGTCTATGCAACACCATAAGAAATAGCCTACTTAAATTGCAGAATTATAACACTAGTTCCTCAAGAGACCAGTGAAATAACCGTAAGTGCCCACCATTAAGGGATTTAATAAATAAATAACAAAAAAAATAGGCACTGATGCAAATGAAGGTTACACCAAGACTACTTTGAGGCGACTTTGTGATGCACCAGCTATTCATCACAGAGGCTTGAGATGCACCATTTGCTGTCCTTAGCTTTATCTAATGAAGTCCACATATGCAAATCAGCCTGCCCTTTTTCCTTGTTTCCCCCCTGTCTATGTTCACAGCTGAATGGAAGAAATGGATGTTTCAATATGGCAGAAATGTTAAAGCACTATCAATTCAGGAAGTAATATATGTATAGAGGGCAAATTATACATATTTGGAATAATATTTATTTAGTTTAGCAAGTTTTATCTTATAAACCTCTGCAGTTTATGTCTTGCCACTTGCACTCATCAATATGAAGCACAGTATGTTCATATTAATCATAAATCTACATTGAAACTATTTGACGGTATATTGTTTAAAAAGAAAGAAAATCTAAGAAGTGGATGCGGCAGAAAACACTTTGTTACAGGAAATCATTGCTTTTCTTTCTTTGCATGTGTTGCGTTTCCTGTTTTCAACAATTTTTTATCAACCGGGACATGACTTTGTGCATGGTTTTAAAATCAAGTAGAAAGTCCTCTGACTTGCGTTGTCCAAGTACTCTATGTTGAGTGGAATATAAAAAGAAAAACAAACAAACAGGAGAATCAATCTGAATTAATTTAGATCCATTTCTCAACAAAGACTAGGATTCTAGGTGCTGGCTTTTGAGTGTCTTGCAAAAGTATTCATATTCCACACTTTATTACCACAAACTAACTTCAACATTGTTTTGTAAAATGATTTTATGTCCTAGACCAACACAAACTATTGCATATGAAATTGCAGTAAAAGGATGCATGTTTGTAATCTGTTTCTCTGTTTTGTATTTTTTAAATAAAAAAATGTGGAGTCTGTATGTATTCAGTCCCTTTAACTCAAAACTTTGTATGGCCACCTTTTTCTCCAGTTACAGTTGCAAGAATGTTTGGGGTTCGTCTCTACCAGTAGCATTTTTTTTTACAAAAAAGAAAGTTCCAGTAGTCTTCCAGTGAGAGCTATACATTTACCTGATCCCCAGCTGACATTTCTAACATCCATTGGTAAAAATAGATACATGTTTTTGTTGTTTTCTTAACTGCAGAATTGTAACTGCAGAAAGAAAACATTCTTTTGAGAGAGCAAAATGTTTTTAGGCCACTTGGTCCTCGCAGGAGGAGGCTTTAGTGTTTACAAACAATTCACTAAATTAGTTTTTGCTGTAAAACCTTTGCTTCTACAAGTCAAGTCAAGTTTATTTATGTAGCGCTTTTCAGCAACAAGGCACTCGAGGCGCTGTACGTAAGGAAAAACATTACAATGATACAGAAAATCAAACAACCGAGGTAATTAAAAAAAAATAAAAACAAAATAAACAATGAAGAATATAGAATGATGGATAAGAAAATTAAAGGAAAATTGGACTGAAAACTTTACTAATAAAGTTTAGATGGCACGGTCAAAGGCCACTCTAAACAAATAAGTTTTTAATCTTGATTTAAAGCAACTTAGGGTTTCGGCGCTTTTACAGTTTTCTGGGAGTTTATTCCAGATTAGTGGAGCATAAGAACTAAAAGCTGCTTCTCCATGTTTGGTTCTGGTTCTGGGTATGCAGAGTAGAAATGAGCCAGAAGACCTGAGAGGTCTGGGTGGTTGATACACTGACAACAAGTCTGTAATGTATTTTGGTGCGAAGCCATTCAGTGATTTATAGACTAACAGAAGTATTTTAAAGTCTATTCTCTGAGCTACAGGGAGCCAGTGTAGGGACTTTAGAACCGGGGGGATGTGCTCCACTTTCTTAGTTCTAGTGAGGACGCGGGCAGCAGCGTTCTGGATCAACTGCAGCTGTATGATCGACTTTTTAGGCAGACCTGTGAAGACACCATTGCAGTAATTAATTCTACTAAAGATGAACGCATGAATTAGTTTTTCAAGGTCCTGCTGAGACATTAGTCGTTTAATCCTGGAGATGTTCTTTAGGTGATAGAAGGCCGACCTTGTAACTATCTTTATGTGCCTCTGAAGGTTCAGGTCTAAGTCCATCACTACACCCAGGTTTCGAGCCTGACTGGTGGTTTCTAGCTGTATTAACTTAAGCTGTAATTTGATTACAGCAATTTAATCACACAAGATTATGCTTAATGGTCCTTCAGGCATATCTGAGTCTACACGCAAAATGCTACAGGAAACACACATGCTTTTTCTCCACCCCGTCCTTTTTGGTACCAATGGAAACTAGAGAATCCCACCTTTGTGGGAACTTATTGGACAGCTTTGTATGACGTTTTCTGGTCAGGTAAATTCCAGTGCATAACCAAGGTTATAAAAGTGGTAGTAACTTCTGCTTTACGCACAGCTTGTTTTACGCACTGCTACAAACATAGCTTGCTTGTTGTTTCGTGTTTTTTCCATGAACGTCAAACATTATAATGATGCAGAAGAGGAAAACAATCACTTTGGAAGCCTTGGAAACAATTTTGCAGGGCAGCGACCTCAAAGTAGAAGATTCTTCAGGCAGACGTGTGGATTTTGAAGTGGATGAAGATGAGGATCTTCTTCTTCTGGACTTGGTTCACTACTAAGTTATAGGTTTACTTTTTATTTCCAGTAACTTTACAGTACATGTCAGTTATTTCAACGATGCTTTACCGTTTCTTACGTTTGAATTTATCGTTGTGTGGAGTGTCGGTATTTTATTTGTGATAGATTCAACCGGTTATATTACTACGGGTTATATTAGAAATTTAACTATTACAGTAGTTACGTTTGTAACTATGTTGTAACATATTCTTTGTTTACAGTAGGAAATAATTTATAATGTGTATTTTTGACAGCCAGGAGGAGGCAGGACCATCTGGCACTGAAAGGACCCAGCCTCCCACCACTTCGGTTGAGGCTTTATCTTCTTCTTCAAGGTGAGAAGTCTATTCTGCAAACTATTATGGTTACAAAATAAACATGTGTCATTGCAGTGTTACCATTGTGTTCCTAAGCTTATTATAAGTCAGTGTCAGATGGAACTTAATTTTTCATTTAGATAAATGTTTGGCGAGGCTTAAAAATTTGATCTTTTGTTTAATCACAAATAAATAATAAATCCAATAGTGTTTCCACTTGGAAAACATTCTTTGATGTTTTGCCTTCACACAGGTACTAAATGTTTGCATGTGGACCTTATAACTGTGGGGCTATACTTGATTTATGTTATGTAATCTTAGGTGGAAATTGCTCTAAAACCCCTCAGGGCTGAGACCATAGTAGAACTTAAAAACTTGGACATTTTTTGAGGGAAAAAAATTATAAAGAAGCTTGCAGACTTAATATGTTATGTCTGTCTTGATCATTTTCATAGCATAAACCGCATCTTTGCAAGCATAGTTTTGGAAATGCTTGGCAGGAATTCTGCAAAGGTAAAACTTTAAGATATTGTGGAAAGTCTTACACAGAAAGAAGTAAACATACTGCTAAGAAGGCTAAGATAAAGTACAATCTTAGCACTTTAAAGAGTAAGAAGGAGCACTGATTGATGAGTTTTGCTCAACCAAAAGTGGCAAAGAAGTAAAATAGTGTGTAATGAAGAGAGAGCTGAACAGTTGGATAACATATTGCCAGACAGCACCCATTAGCCAGAGAGCTGCAAAAGCACAACAGGGGAAAACTCAAAGAGATAGATCGGCAACAAAGAAAGACAGGAGTAAGAGAGAGTGAGGGTTGGAGGCAAAGATGTGAAAAGGGGAGAAAGCAGAGTGGAGTGTGGAGACTGATTGCCGTTGATCTTCACAATAAACGGGGCCGACAAGCGGCAAGAGCGCCTCTGCTCCGACACTAATTGCCCGTGAAAGGTGACCCGCGGTGAGGCGGAGGCGCTCAGCTCCGATCGTTCTTACCGCACGACGTCCGCCCTGATAACACGTGACACCAGACAGCCAAGCCGTCACACCGGCCACCAGCCTTACCAGCTCAGCAGCCGGAACCCATCCACACAAGAAGATGGATAGAGGGGGTGAAAGATGCTGGAAGTGAGGAGGACAGGTATAAGGACTCGGAAGGTTGAAAGAGTGAGGGGAAATAGAAACAGGAGGGTGAGGAAGACTAAACTCTGATGGAGCATTAAAAACAGGGGTAGACTTGGGAAAGGAGAGACTGTAACTGGGATAAACCACTCAAGAGACAGAAAGGAGGAAGATGTGCAGCAATATGACATGGGTTTCAATGTTTGTAAAGAATGAACTAAGAGAGTGAATGGTGCCCAGTAGACATACAAAGGATCATACTGTAGAACAGATGGGCACCGGTTTAAATGTGTTGAGAAACAGGAGTGGAGTAATAAAACAAATACCCTAAATTATTTTAGGGTATTTGGCATCTGTGTAACTGTGCACAGACAATTTAATGAGAATTACTCCAATTGGGTAACAGTTTGAGCAAAAACCTACATTTTGCAATAAACTACAAAACAAAAGCAGACCCTAAATTAGTTGACCCATCTTTCTTGATTAAAAGAAAAACATGTTGTATCGCTAGAAGCCAGAAATTGTATATATTGCCAAAAGTATCTCATCACCAAATCAATGAATCCCGGTGTTACAATAAATTCCATCGCTGCAGGTGTGTAAACCTTGGTGGAGAAACTTCACTGGCCTGCACAGCGTCCTGACCCCAAACTTCTTGAACACCTTTGGGATGAATACGAGCGGAGGCTGCAAGTATGGGTTTCTCATACAACTATGAACACTTTTAAAACGCTTTAGCTGTCTTATTTTTTAAACTACATGCATAATATTATAATCAATAGAAAATTATTGATTCAATTGTTTGTTTTGACTTAAAACTCTTGGAAACAGTAATGTTGGCAGAACATACTAGCTACTCAAGCAGGTAACAAGGCTCACTCATTAGATTTTCATGGTCAAAGCTAATTTACACAAAACGGAGTGGTATAAAAAAGACAACTTTCTGTATGATAAACAGGTTTACTACAGTATAGATACATTTAGCAGATATTTATTTAGCTGTAGTTCTACAGCTAAAGTCCTACATTCCTATTGTGGTCATACTAATTAAATTGAGGTTTTTGTGCAATTTTCATTAACATACATTAGCAATGAGCTGTAAAAGTCAAAGGCGGAAAACATCTGCATTTAAGCATGTCAAAAATAATGCCCAGTTATCTTTTTTTTCAACAATACGTGTGGCATCTGGTTGGGGGCTAATACTCCAAGTTGCGGCACCCTGTTCCATTGCCAACCTGCTCCATTGATGCTTCAGATGAAACAGGTGTTGCCAACTCCTCAGTCAAAAATACCTATTGGGTGTTCTGAAAGTTGCTGAAGCCATTTCATATTCGCATAATAAGTCATTCATACGGGGTTGTGAGTGGCAGAAGTGGGCCAAAATAGGGTAATTGTGGCTAAGGTGAGTTATTCTATGGTTTGCTTTTTGAAGTTATTGTCCACTAACTAGCCTACAACAACAACCTAGAAAGTGGCAGCTTACCACAAGTACAATTTATTTGCGCTCTGGGTAATGAATATCTCCGGCTCTGATGGTGGTGAGGGAACGCTGCATGAGGACTGGGCCACCTATGAGTGATTTGGGAAGGGGGAGAGACTCACTGAAACACTTGCAGAGTGAAAGCTTTAGCAAATCTCTCTGTTTCTTAACAAAAGCTGCTTGGCCCTCAAAAACGGGCATGTGGCTACGTAAATTCTGTACAAGATATCAAAGCACGTTTTGGTATTATTTTTGACCCTAAGAGATTAATTATCCAGATGGAGAGAGCAACAAATCTCAAATTTTTGGAAACCCACATTAGCCACAAGCTAAAACACTTTCTGTGATGTTAAAAAATACAACATATAAAAAATTAAAAAAAAAAACAACACAAAACAACAGCCAACTGGTGCAAGGAAGTGCAAACATATCGGCTTATTATGCTCACAAAGTATACAATGTACAGAACAGCAGAAATACATTATGGGTAATAAACAAATCTACATTAAACAGTTGAATTTACGCTACATTTCTGTTTAGGTCAGGCAACATAAACTGTAGCTTGTTATGTAATGTTTTCCTTGTTTACTAATGAGCCAAAAGGTGTTACCATGTCTGATGGTAAAATAAACAGCCAACTGATGGCTTGCTACCAAAGCTAATAACACAACTAACAAGCTAACATCTACTTGTCATGCATACAAAGTTTATTGGCAAAAAAGTATAATCTGCTTAATAATTGTCTACTTAGAACTAGCTGTAATTTATCATATTTCTCTGTTTAGGTCTTTTTTTCTCCCATAAATCACAACAGCTTTAAAAAAATCTGTTGGCTTTTTGGTGTTTGAAGCCGTTTATCTTGATACTTGAGATTAAACAAACAGCATTAATAGCATTGAACATACAGACATTTGTGATTTTCTTTTATCAGCAGTAGCAATGGTTATAAATTTCTGCATTATTGTGATAAATGTAATACTGTTATTACTGTATTACCAAAGTATTTTTGTTCAAAGTAGTTATGTTTGAATCTCAACTCTACTCTTACAACAACAATTGAAATATACCTAAATGTTGAAAGAGTAAAAAAAGAAAATTGTGTTAGATTAACAGAATAAAATGTGTTGCTCTCATTGCTAGGTTACTTAGGTTATTAAAACATTTTTTACTAATTATTTCTATGTTTTTTGCAGATAAAAATATATTTGGGCCATTGAAATACTTAAAACTGCACACACTAGTTCTCTTGTATTTAAAGCTGTACCAAACAGAAACATAAAATTTCTTTCTTTTGTTACTGTGTTTACACAAGATGGCTCCTTTAAATATTTGTACAGTTACAGCCTTTGGTTTTCCTTTTTCTACTTGTATTGCACACAGTAAACTTGATTTCACAAGTCATAATTGCCAGCTTACACTCTACATACAAGACTGCACACAGTGAAGCAGAAGAAGTAAATACAGACTCAAAGACAGTTTCTATTCACTAAAGACAGTAAGGGATCTTCATGAAATCTTCATGATTTCTAAACGCAACAGGCAGGGTGGTAATACAGTCAGAGATGCAATAAAAGTCAAAAGTGGAGAAAGTAATAGAAAAAAAAAATTAGGGTTACCGATGATTGAACGTAGAACTTGTCGCAGTGAGATTTAAACGTGAAGACAAGGCTACACTGCTTGCACACAGAGAAATAAAATGGCTGGCTGGAGTTTTGCCACAGCTGACAGCTCTCCAATAAGCAGATTGTGTGAGAAGCTGCAGGCCCTCCTCCCACTGCAGCGCTCTTCCTTCTCCATCCAGGGCACACAGTCAGACGTTGCCCTGATTTCTTCAGCTATCCTTTGCTTTTAATCATTTCAACTACAGGACTTTATGGTCTTAGGAATCCAAATATTCACAACTGGAAAGCAAAAGGGGAAGTGAAGACAACCTAACAGGTTAATACATTTAATACAAGTTAATACATTTTTACTAATACACATATTTGAAAAATGAATAATAGAGACACAGTATGGAAAAAAGTTGCAATAGAAAGAGCATAATAAATGTTGCACAGCAAATGGAAATATTGTTATGCATCATAATGCCTATGATTTTCCAAAATGTCCACTATAAAAAATGTGTTAAGTGAAAATATTTCTGCACCTTTAATCTATAGAAGTATACTTAATAAATCAATTTTATTGTAAAACGACTTAAAGTCACATTTATCAAGTTGGAAACTTTTATTATCGATTTTCTCTGCTCCTCTCTGGTTTTAAGAGGTAATGAGCGGATAAAGGAGAGAGACGAGCCTGGATCTTTTTACACAGTGGAGCCAGACAGTTGGAGCCCAGCGTGGGGGAAGGAGCGCGGGTAGGCTACATACCATTTTCCCAGCATAGATACTGAGATATTGGAACGCAGTGGCCATTAATAAGAACTGAGTTGTCATCTGCACAGTCATTGACCCCCAGACCGTTCAATAAGCAAAAAAAAAAAAAAAAAAAAGGAGACTGTGTATGCTGATGTGCGTAAGGAAATGAGGTAAATCTGTTCCTAAATCAGACAGAAAATATGTATAAAAATGTGTTTCAGGCTGGAATAAATTTTTATTTTCATGTTACAATATAATGTAAGAGATGATATTTCAGCTCTGAATATGGATGTAACAGGGGATTAATTCAGTTTGTGGTTAGCACCACCCTTTGGTAGATCACAGTATTGGATTTTGGCAACAAAACATATGTGGTTCATGTTAATGAACCTTCCTGCAGCAAGACTGCATGAATTATGACTTAATTTTAAGCACAATGTCTGGTGTTGCTGAAAGCATGCTTTCACCCACTCATACATGTAGTAATCTGTGGATGCCGGTCAATGCTTTTGTTCCTCCATGTATCCGCAGAAAAAAAAAAATGGCAGTGTTTGTAATTTTTTAACATTAACTTGATTGTTTTGGCACCACTGAAGGTTTACCAATCTCTTAAAGAACACTTTGAAAATGTAGATAGGTGCATAGCAAAATATTAGCAGCCAGGAAAATATAAACAAGAACCAAGTTATTTTTAAATCCTGCTGATTTTTAAAATCAGAGTATTAGTTGACGCAGAGTAAATTGACCAGAATACTAGGCATACTCTCAAATTGATAAATATGCCTTTTGTTTAAAGGTAATCATATTTTGCTAATTCCTCACTGTGAAAACATGCTTTCCTGCAACCGTACGTCCCTTTCTTGCAGAGGACACAGAAGACACACACCAATTAAAGAGACTGCAGTGCAAGTTTTATTTACCTGCATCAGGAACATATGACAAGTTAATTCTATGCAGTGGTGACGTTTATAGCTAAAGTGTCAAACAATGCTCAGTTATAGTCCTGACTCTATTAAGTGAATGGTAACAATTTTTTAAACAGGTTCTCAAAAACAGTTAATTTAAACTGAGGTGGGATCAGAAGGTTTGATGTCGTTTCTTTCCTGAAACTTCGAAACTGATTCCACCTACAATAAAATTGCAAAATCTTAAAAACTGATCTTACCATCTAGTTGGTAATTGACCTAAGCCTGCACAACACTACCCTGAGTATTTTTTCTAACTATATTTTCCTTTCCCTATTTAAGAAAGTATGTCCATCCAGACTAAAGTAACAGTCACTGATAATGTTTAACCTCTTACCCACCCCCGCCCCTCCCTCTTCAACATTTAAAGCACTGCGTAGTCTCTTTTTCTCTTCAGCACACAACCAATATTTTCTTGGCAACACCAACATGACCACTGTTCTAATATGCAAAAAAACTGGGGTAAAAAATGCACAATTAATTTAGTGTGTTTTAGAGGAACAAAGCAACATGCATAGAGGAGTCTGTTACTGAAATCGTCAGAAAAAAAGACACACCTAAAACTGGGTTAAATAAACATCAATTACGAAAAGCATTCCTACATTCTTTTATGTTTGCAGTATTTGTGTTTTTAAATGTAGTTATTGGTTGTTAAAACGTTATGACTTGATCAAAGCTAACTTTTTCAAGTTTGAATTCAGGATAAAGATTGTCTGTACATTTAAAAATGTTTAACCTGTAACATGAATAACGGAGCAAAAACTTTACATAAGCAAATTAACAAAAGCAACACAAAAACAATTTTCTAAAGCATTATTGTGTGCTTTTTCCTTTAACCTTAAAAGATAGAATATGTAATAATTTGATCATGGTAAGCATAGAACTAACTACTTGATTTTGGCAACATCATCTCTCAGAAACTACCCTCGTGTTGAAACAAATATTTTTGAAATACAATTATTACAGGAATATAAACATTTTGCTTTCAGTTTTTCAGATGTAAGTTTCATTACTGGGTTTAGAAAAAGTTTGTGTTTAGTGTGTTTATGTTTACCGTTTGAGGAGGGACAGAAATAAGAAAACATTTCCACTTCTAAAAGATAAGTCTTCAACATGGATCTTGTATTCTATGGGAAAATGAAGTGACGACTGAAACTTGTTTACTGTAAATGTTTCTATCTGCCTCTTTGATGGAGCGATTTTAAACCTAAGTGTCTCAGACTTCAGAAAATAATTTGTGGCTGGAAATGATAATTAAGGTTCTAAGGTTCTCTGAAGTCACCAAGTATCCAAGAGCAATCTAAGGGACTTTCTAATTAAGAAGATACCACTCAGAGGCATCTGAGGCTTTAAAAAAAACTGTTAAAAAGTTCCTTAACTTCCACCGGTCCTGCACACTTTGTGGTGCTGCAGCATAAACTCTCAAAGTCAAGAAGCTTTGCTAGTCTTCCCCCTGGAGACCATCCCCAAGATTTCCCTTTGTACATTTCCGCGAGACTACAGAGAGTGGCGAGTGATAACGCGGTCTGAGATGCTAACACCTCACCATTAACATGTGGCCAGTCCTAGCGGCCTCTCATCAGCGCCCCAAGGGTTTCCTCCTGTGAAATGCTCGTTTAGCAGCTCCCTGACAGGCGAGCACTTGGCTTTCTAGTTAATTAAAGGAAAAAACATGGCCTTAACTGGTGCATGGTTGCGCCCAGCCTGCATAATGGGATATAATTAACTTCCCCTCATCGTTACTTCACTTCAAAGGGTTTGCTTTTGAGTCAGCCATGCTGACACACACAGACGCACACATACATATAAGATGTGCGTCTACGTCTGCCTGTGCTCGCAGTTTGGCCCAGAGAAATAGATCCACATAACTCTCCTTTGGGAGTTGCATATGAGAGCCTCAGCTGTGATAGATTCTCGGAAAAAAAATCTTCCTAACTTATGACTGAACATTGTCTGAGAACACACACTAACATATATGGTGATATCTGTTAAAAAAACAAAACAAAACAAAACCGGAAGGGTCATATGTACAAATTTAGATTGTGATGGTAAATCTTGGTCATTGCTTGGTTCAGATTCATTGCCTCTCTTGTTCTTCCATATGACATATAGGCATAAATCTTGGAAGCGAGAGATTCGTTATAGGCATTGCAAAGCACCTTTTATTTCCATCTCATCTGTGCAATCATCTTTTTTGCTGACCCAAGGGAAAAAGTAAATTTGAAGGTTAAATGATGGAAAGAAAACTTTTAGTAGTGAAAAAAGTAGACGTAGGGAGATATTTTGCCACTAGATCTTGTGAGTAAAACTTCACAATATTTCTTGTCAAAGTTCAGCTTAAAACCCAGTTCTATTTATGTTTGACATTCTTATTTTAAATAAATTTAAAAAAAAAATCAATACGTTTTAGTTTCTTGAACCGGATCCATGTACATTTGCATTAATCCATCCATTGTCTATACTTGCTTGTCTGTACAGGGTTGTGGGGCAGCTGGTGCCCTACCTCTAGCGGTCATTGGACGAGAGGTGTGGTACACTCTGGACAGCCCGCCAGTCCATCACAAGGCACATTTACATTAATGTCAAAGGAAAATATGCTTTATACCAGATTATAGCTCTAAGAGCTAATTTTATCTACAATCTATGACACACAAAGAACATACATTAACAAAATCTGCAGAAAGAAAATTCAAAACAAGTAAAACTAAGAAGCAATACGCAAAAGTTCATGTGAGAAGGAAAAAAACATTATTGAAAAAATATTAAAAGCAGTAAATTAATGTTGACTATACATAGCTTCCCACTCTGCATTATCTTAAAATATGTCTAATGTCACAACATATTATATTTTAATCTTTCTGATACAGGGAATCAAGGCAAATTAACTAATAAATGTTGACATATGTGTTGCATATTGGTAAATATGTGACACCGATGATATTGTCATGTTTTTGTATTTAGGATTCTATGTGTCTATTTGTAAAGCAACTCCAGCAGTATGATACTTGATATATCTAAGGACAAACAAAAATATTTATTTCATAAATCTTTTGGCTGCATCTGTTGTCAGTTAATTTCTGATATATCAAATTGGTCAAACTGTATTTAGGAGTATGACAAACTGTTTCAATCTTTTTTTTTTTTTAATTAGCTGAACTTAAAAAAAGTTATTTACACTCATTGACATTTGTATTTTTACCATAACAGTTAAAGTAGGTTTAGTTTTGTGTTTTTGTTTGGTTGAGAAAAGCATTGTATACACATTTCCTTATGTCATCTTCATCACACCGAGATGGGATTTAATCGATATATAAAAGTAAAATGCAGTGGCCCCAGCACTGTTCCTTGTGGATCTTCCCCAGTTCTTGCAATGCATAATGTGATTAGACACACTGTGGATTACCCATCTAGATAAGATGAGCGCTCCCAGTAATTGCCATATTGTCTGGACAGAGTAATCTAATTGGGCTGGCCAACACCTCACTGTCACAAGAACACAGGACAATCAATTCTGACCATTTGGTGGAAAATGAACAGTGACAGACAAGATATGGACAGTTTACAAGTATTGTCATCAAGACTTACTTACGGCTAGTAACAATGCTAATGTCCTGCTTCATAGCTTTCTGTTGAGTCCAAACTGCATTTTATTATGCTTGGTTTAAACTAAAACACTCCCACCGATCAAACAAAATAATTCTACGATGAATAGAGATTATTTTAACCCAGTAAGACATTTATACCTCAGTTGCATTTGGTGAAAAAATAAACAGGAAGCATTTTTGGCATTAGGCCTACCTTAAAACTTGACAAGCATGAAAAATATAACCCCCCCCTAAAAAATAAATAAATTGACTAATTAAAGATTTGTATTAATTTTATTCTTCTCTTAACGTAAATTAAACATGATGAACCATGCACACAAATACAAAAATCACTGCTGGGTAAACCGAGAAAACGCAGTCTGAATGCTGACATCTGCCACATGCGTTTGGCCGCTGCATTGAGGTGTGCCCAACGTTGAGACTTTTTTTCCTCCCATCTTCTCCTAAACTAAACTAAGTTACCGTGAATTTCCCAGCTGTGAGTGAGCAAGCGAGCAGGGCGACATGGCTTGGCCAAATCGGAATGATGGCTGCGCTCTGTTTGCCTTTTGCTGTTATTTATTCATGTGTTTATTCTTCCTGCCGTTATCTTCTCCGATCCAGCAGCCCCTCTCCAATCCTCTCTCTATTCTCTCCTGCCGCCAGCCAGCAAGGAAACAACGTCTTGTTGCATCAGGTGTGATGAGCACCCACCACGTCCTGGTGAGTGCATCTCTAAAAAGGGATTGATTGTGCGACTAAAAGTAAGGACATCAACAAATATTTAACATTTGAGTCTGCCTTTAAATATCTAGTGAATGTGTAATATTGATTTTTAGGTCAACTCAATAACATTTAAGTATTGCTCAGCATAAACTTGCTCAGTGTGACATATCACAGGATAAAATGTGCTTGGTGGCAGCTACAAGTAATGATGGTTAAATGGTTACTCACAGCAGGAGGTCTTACTCGGGCAAACAGGAATAGCCATCCTTGGTCAGCAGTACTCAAACACTAATATTACCATATGTATACTCACACCCTTGAACCACACACACACACACACACACACACACAGTCACCCCTGACATCACGAACAGTTGCTATGTTGCAGTTGCTCGTCCCCGATGTGCTCCACGGTTCCCCTGAATTTACATGTGTGCTAATTAGACTGGAAGAAATGATTGGCTGCTCACAACATCGCAGTAAAGAGGGCCCAGATGCATACGAAAACACACAGATGTACACACACACACACACTCATGCTCGCCTGCACACGCAGACACATATGGGTGTCTGCATACACAAAGCCCTGGTGGACAGTAATGCATTGGGGCGTGCCCCATCACACAGTTTAAAGAAACACACCTCAGCCGAGTTTGGGCTCTGTCACAAATGATTTAGTCAGGGTCACACAACCTCACACCCCTCCTTCCTGAGTGTACAAATCCATATCCCTCCAAATCTACTAAATTATATCTGTGTCTTTCATAGTATTTCTTGCATTTTGTGATATCCATGCCAATTACATAAGCTGCAAGTATTTTTGTTATGTCTGTTTGAGACCCCCACAGAGCTTCTCCATAATAGACCTAAATCAGTCTTATAATAATAACACCTCATCCTGTGTTATTCCTCCTGCAGTCATATGTGCTCTGGCCAACAAACCTCTTCCAACGAGCCACTTTTGAAGTCTCAACTGCTAGCACACACCTCTTTACCCTCATCCTCACAGTCAAAAAACACAGGAACAGATGTATGTACAGAAAGTCACAAGAAAATCAGTAATGTGGGTACATTTTGGATGTTGTGGGTAATTTTGATCCACCACAAATCACGCGGGTTTGCAATTTAAATAGGAGAATATTGTTTAATTTCTACAACTAAATTGTCAGGAGAAGCAGTGTGCCTAAGCTGACGCTAGACTGCTGTAACTACAGGTATCAGCAGAAGAAGAAATGAATAGCAATGCTGTGTTACCTTCTTGGTGTAAGCGAGGGAGAATAAACCACCAAACTTTTTGAACAGCAGCCAAGAGATTAACCTCAAGTTAAATAGTTGTTTTTTTATGGAGAAGTGGAAAAGAACTGGTCAGTATTGGTGATAGTGTCAGTATTTATAGAATATTAATATTCTGCTAGTGAGTATTTTTTTAACAGATTTAGTATTAGTTTTGGTATTATCAGAGATTTTGAAATCCTCTAACCTGAAAGCACATACTGTTCTTACTCTTCTGAACGAACATCAGGAAGTGACGCAAGTCCCTCCCTCTTCCCAAAGCACTCACAGCCGGCTGAGTCCTCATACAACAGTCACCCTTCCAGAGTTATAGTTAAAGCAGATGTTTAACGCTCTGTATCCAGACAGCAAAAGAACTGGACATGTCATCATGAGTTTTTATCTATCAGTTTTTGTTCCATTTAGATTGTTAAATGACTTATATTAACATAGTTTGGAGCTATAAAACCTATAAATAAATAAACCTGTAAATATTACAACTGAAACTAAGCAATTTTAAAATCCTTTTTTCTAAAGAAAATTTGTTTTTTGAAGCACGGCCAAGAAAAAGCCTCATGAGTAATAACATGAATTTATTATGTGGAGTAACAGAAAACTGCATGGATTGCAGTACTGCTGTGACGAACCTGGCTGTGAAAAACTTGGTGATGCATGCTTGTGCACATCAGAGTAATGTTGGTCAGAACTTGGGCAGAAATTAGTACACTTTTCTGAGTGTGGCAAAAAAAAAAAAAAAAAAAAAGTTTTTTTGAATTCTAGTTTTTGTCAACCCCTAGTCCTTTGCTGCTCTAAACAGATTGGACTTGCCAGAGAGAACTTTAAGCCCCTGCGTGGGATGTTGGTGGATTACATCTCCAAACTTTTGCTCTCAAACATTTTTTTTACCTTCGTCCTCCAGGATTAATCAACATATAAATCTTCACTTTATTCACTAGTATTTGAGCAGGAGACTTTGTGTTATGCATTAATATCAGAGTTGGACTTACGTGACTTGCTCAATCACTATAGAATCCCACTTTTAGAATGCGTTTAACTTTATCAAACTTCGAATTCATAAGACTAAAAACAGGAGAATAGCAGAATTTCGGAAAAAATATGAAATTTATAATAATGGCATTTTTTGAAATGTTTTCAAAATTAATATTTCTATAAAAAAACGTTCTAATTTGTCTTTCTGGTTCTTTCCTGTAAGTTACTTTTTTTCTCTTTTTTTTAAACATTTAAGTCTCTTTATAAGTGCTGTAGCCTGTTTAGATTGCTGTCTAAACCAGATAGGGCCTTTCATGTCATCACAAGTATGCTGGAAACAAATTGTGGCTTGTAAAACTTGTAAAACCATCCCTACTAAAAACATTTAAACTGTAAAATTAAAAGCATCCAAAATAATATATTGACCAAACACAGTCAGGGTGAATGTCTTTAATCTATGTTTTTAAACTGATGAACTGAGACCGTAAAAGTGGGTCACGAGTTCTGCCAGTGCCATGCCAGATGAACGTTATTCACCGGACCGTCGACTCGTAGACAAGGTCAAATTGGATTACTCAGTTCAGAACCTCTATGTTATTTGCTATTAGTTTCACAACAGTGCGAAACACTCTCTGCCTCCATTCAGCTATAGCTTTACAATTTGAAAACATTACAAGGTCAGTTATTCACAAGTCCTCTCCGGGTGTGTGTGAAACAGGTGAACACACACGTGCAGTAACAACAACTCCATACTACAGCACAATTTAAATAGTGCTGAGACACTTGATTCAGTCAGACAAGAAGGAAACACTCCTCCAGCGCTGTGTCAAACATTTTTCAGTCTTCCATCCTTGATTTTATTTTTGTTTCCTTCACTTTTGTCTTTCTAAACAGGAGGATGAGCAACACGGCAATTACTTGTGTTCTAGCGAGACAAGAACAGGCTCCCTCTCAGAGCGATATTAAATCATTAGATTTTTTATGCATGTGGTAAAAAGACAGCAGTGCTCACGGTAATTACAAATGTTTATGTCCATTTTATGCATTGCAAATTTCAAACCATCTGTGCCTGGTATAAGGTGTTTGACTTATAATTAAAAGCTCACAATGAACGGCAACATGCAAGATGAGTACTGGTTCATCAATTTGTGGATATGGTCTTATTAGGCACTAATTATTTTATCTTTACCGTTAACACATTTAAATTTGTCCATTTAAGCACAAAATGTTTGTATTTTAGGTTATTTAATATGGATAAACTAATTATTTATGCAATAACATTACATTAGGTTGTAGGGAGACAGAAATTTAAGGCAGAACATGTGTGCAATCTACAGAAATAAATCACAGCACATCAATATTTAATGTTTAAACAAATCAGACCTTTGTGGGCTTATTGCACATGAAAGAGAACACTAAAAATGCATCTTATATGCTACAAAAACTGTTTTCAATTTTTGTTCTGCACCTCTCCACAAGATTCTGAGGTATTTATCATCTCTCCAGAAGAAAAGAAAGGAAATCATCTAATTTAGCAAATGAAGGACGAGTGAGAAAAATTCCGAAGCCCCCAATTACGAGTAATTACCACTTTTCTCACTCTCGACATGGCGAAATGATTTGATGCCTTTTAGAGGGGAGTCTGGTTTAGCTCAGAGCAGACATCTCCCCTCTGCCTTGTGTTAGTCTTTGGCGGTGGGTTAACATGATCATCTGGAGGAGATAAAAGACGGGGTGTTTAAAAATGATGGCGCTGGAGTCGGACCTGCTGGTCATTAATCACGCGAGGTGGTACAGTGCTGAGATGGAGCCCCGACAGCCTTTAGCTTTGACCAAGACTCCAATGGAATAAAAATACCTCTTAGGTGTTTGTGGAGTGGGGGCGCAATATATGTGAGTGTGTATGTGTGAACGTCTTTCTGGTGTTGTTCCTACTAGTAAGACCAATAACAGAGGAAACCTGTCGATCAGTCCACAAACATTTTATTCCCTTCATACACTAGTTCAGAGTATTTTACATTTGGAAAATTGCACTGTAAGATCTTATACATACATTCTTTTCCCAATTTTTTTGTAAGAAATGTTTTTTTAAAGCAATAATTCTCTAAATAAAATCTTTGTCATCTGCATAAATTAAAAACTAGGCTATCTTAATTAGCTCTTTATAGTGATACTAAACAATGACTCAAAAATAACCCAGTGATACAGGGAAGTCTCTGAATCATTGCTAAAAAGCAATTAAGCCAAAATAACACCATTGTAAACACAGACCAATTTTAAATATATCAGAACAAGCAGAGTCAGTAAGAATATTAGTTTATCATGATATTCTGATTTACCCATGTGTAATTATCTAGTTCACATACAATCTTCATGCTCATGAATCAGGTTGCAATGATTAAAAACCATACAACTTAAATTAGATGGGGTTTTTTCCACCTCTAGTCGCCTTTATTTTTCACAAAGTTAGCCGTTAGGAAATGGGGAGAGAGATTGGGGGAAGACATGCATCAAAAGGTAAACAGGCCAGGACTCGAACACATGATGGGTTGCGTTGAGGACTAAGGCCTCTGTAAATGGGCCGCATGCTCAACACCTGCGCCACCGTTGCGCCCTTAAATGAGATTTTGAAAACTAAAATTAGATTTTTCCTTATACGAGAGTCTTCTTTGCAGATTTGGTAGAGTTCATTTACCTGGTTGATTTGATGCAATGGACCAGATTTTCAAGCATAATCTATAAAATTTCAAAAGCATTGAGTTCAGGGATCTTGATATGCCTGTTTTAGCTATAAAAGTAAAGATCACATGTGACCATTCTTTTGCTTCAGATTTTTTGGGGCAAATCTTAAGCTGCAAAATCCATATCCCACTGCCTTGTGGCGATGAGTTTGGTGTATTACTGCCGCCCTGTGTTAGGGTTGGCTGCATTTTAAGTCCAGCTGCTGGTGGGGGAAGAACAGTTCTGGCGCCCATCTCCAGCATTGGTCATTGGAAAAGAGGTGGGGTACACCCTTGTCAGGTCACTGTTGTAGGTATACTTCTTAAGGTGAAACTGAAACGGGCCGATGTTGGTATCAGCAAGTCAGATTTTCAAAAACAAAATCAGTTATCGGAAATTGGGTATGAATCTTTGATCAGTGCATTGAATCTCTGACCTGTATTATAATCACTGCCCATCCCATTTTTTGTAATTTGGCAGCAGTTAATCTGTATGTGTATCTAAACATTAACATGTTTAGATACACATAACTGTATTGGCTAAACTAAATTTGCAATTTACTTCTAAAATGCTGATTTTATACAAACCTTAACAAAGATGTTATTTTTCTAGTGAAAAATACATTTTAAATTAAAATGCTCTACAAAAATGTTGGCCATTATCGGACTTAATTCGCAGAGCCTCATTTTTTAAAGCATCCACAGAAGAAAAAAAGATGTTTGAGCATCTTCCTGATTTAACAACTTTAATATTTATGAGCCCTTCTGGCCTCAAAACAGCAAGAAAGGCATTACATTTTTTGCAATAAGCTTTAGTTATAGAGTTGTTTTTTTAACTGTATTTCATCTATCCTAGAGTGGCATTGCAGTGCAGCTTAATAGGATATATAAAAAGAAAAGGAGAATACCCAACTGCTCATCCAGAAGAATCCATGCATTTGCATGTTGGGTCATAGTGAAAGAAATACAAAACCATGTGAGGCATCTGGTAAAAAATGTTCCATCAGAAAACCAACTTAAAAGATAGAGCAGAGCTTTTTTCCATTCAGAGAGAAACTATGGAATAAAAAAAAGCTTGTTTTTAAAGTGCTGTGACCCCTCTTACACTTCAGATCACAACAAAAGCACCCGGAGACGAGAAGAAAACATCTGTCTATCAAAAAGCTGCAACTTCTACACACCCTCGTGATACACACAGCATTCACACACAGATGCCCTCAACCCAACTCCTCCCGCTTACTCCAAATGTTACACCACAACACTGACACGAGGCAAACAGTTCCAATCCACCTGGTCGTTTGATGGCTCAAACACTCACACATGACAATGCATTGATTTTTATTATTTTTTTTCCTTCATCCCTCCCTCTCTTTTCTGGCTCTGCTGGACGCGTCGACGGAGCAATGTGGAGAAATCCATTAAGCCGACACTTCTCGTTTCCATTGACTGACAGGCCTTGACGGGCCCAGGCTTTTGGCCCACCCGCTTGACTGGCAGCTCGACAGTTAAACAAGCCCTCCAGTTGCTATAATAGTTTAAAACACTTTCAATTACCCGAGTCAAACAAATCCAGCAGACAAGCACTCGGGTGCTCCTCTACAAGCAATCGCACACCCCAGCAGGTCCCTCTACGCCTGTCGTTCAGTTTATGTCTAGAAAGCAACAACGATAGGAAAGACATTTTCTTTTTTTGTTTTCTTTCTTACAAAGAAAAACAAAAAAACTCTGGGAATAAAATTAGAACAAACAAACAGTTGGTTAGCCAGAAAAAAAGAAAAAACTTTACTTCTGATAAAAATTCTGAAACTCTCTGCTGACTGTGTGAATGCAATAATTCACTTTCCTGCCACTTAGGCAACACTGCTATTCTGTTTGCACTTACATGAAAAGACGACCTGATTTTACCACCCTCCGCACTTCTGCCGTTACATTTACACATTAACAGGAGGTCCGGCATTTACCACAAATCATTAAAATACTGCAGCAATAGGCCTAGCCCATAAACCACTTGTTAACAAGCGAGTTTGGCTGCATCATCAGCTGACTAGGTTTTAAACACTCCTGTGAGACCTTAATTGGCAGAAAAGAGGACAGTCTAACAGTTTTAATCAAATTTTGGTTAAATTGTAATTTTTGTTAATATTTTCAAAAATGTCAGACCTTGTGAGTTAATATGATTGAACAAGCTTTCAAAACAGGAATAATTTTTACATTTTTATAACTTACTAATTTTTACAACCATTTTTTTATATTAAAAAAGGAGTAGTAAATTTGCAGTAACATCTACACTGTATATATCTTCTGTATTCATCTTGACAATCTACATTGCTTTACATTTAATAATTGAAAATATATGAAAATCATCAGTTTATTTAGAGATCTTAACAAAATAGTATAACTTAGGCAAGTAATACTATTACCAAAGAGAAAGAGCGGTTTAGAACCCTTCGTAACGTTAACAAAAACGAGGTGTGAGACGTCGCCTTGTCAGGCAGTGCTGGGGCACCACCCTGTAGCCAGGCCTGGGGTCGGGGCTCGTCGGTGAGTTGCTGGTGGCCCAATTGCTCCTCGTGGGACCCGGCCAGGCCAAGCCCAAACGAGAGACACGAGGCCATCCTCCAGTGGGCCCACCACCTACAGGGAGAACTATGAGGCACCGGATGCAAAGAGGAGCGGGCAGCGGTCGTAGGCGGAGATCTCGGTGACCCAATCCCTGGATGCACCTTCTGACCAGAAACAGGTCTCCGACTGTTGTTTTACTCTAAGGGCTGAGAAGCGTCGCAAAGAACCCGGCCTTCTTGGCGTCCCTTGCAAGATTGCTGACCTAGGAATGCCGTGGGAAACAACAGTGACACCTGGAGGGGTGTGTTTGGGAGGAATGTCCTCCCCGATCTGAACATGAGAGGTGTTTTGCTGTTGGACTTCTCTGCCAGTCACAGATTGGCCATAATAAACACTGTGTCCAGGCATAAGGGTGTTCATCAGTGCACCTGGCACTGGTTGATGATCGACTTTGTAAAAATGTCTTCTGACTTCAAGCCGCATGTCTTGGCTGAGCTGTCTACCGATCACCACCCGGTGGTGAGTTGGATCCGCTGGTAGAGGAGGAGCTGGAGAGGCTCAGCAGGCCAAGCGTTTAGTCAGGGTCTGGTGGGAACGCCTGGTTATGCACTTGGTCAGGGATGTATTCAACTACTACCTCCGGGGGATCTTTTCCCATATTGCGGGGGAGGCTGGAGACATTTATTCCAAGTGGACGATGCTCTTTACCTCTTGTCAATACAGGTGACTAAGGTTTGCGGTGCCTGTCGCAATGGTAATCCCCAAACCCGGTTGGGATGCCCTCAAGCTGAAGAAGGAGTCCTATCAAGCCTTGTTAGCTTGTGGGACTGCTGACGAGCTCCGTGACGAGGTCCATGAGGCCAAGTGTGCAGCAACCTGGGCAGTTGCAGAGGCAAACACTCTGACCTGGGAGGAGTTTGGTGAGGTCATGAAGAAAGACTATTAGTCGACCTCAAAACGTATATGGAAAACCGTCCGGCACATCAGGAGGGGGAAGCAGTGTTTCGCCACCACTGTTTACAGTTCGGTTTGGGAGCTGCTGACCTCGACGGAGGATACTATCAGACGGTGGAAGGAGTACTTTGAGGATCTCCTCAACCCTGCCAACACGCCTTCCCTGGTGGAAGCAGAGGCTGTGGACTCTGAGCCAGACTCGTTTATTTGCCAGGCCTAAAAAACATCATGGTTGCACACTGGACCAGCTCTATACCTTTCGCAGGGTGCTTGAGGGTTCATGGGAGTTTGCTCAACCGGCCCACACGTGCTTTGTGGACCTGGAGAAGGCATTCGACTACGTCCTTTGTGGGGCCTTGTGGGGTCTGCTCCAGGAATACAGAGTTTGGGGCCCTTTATAAGGGGCCATTTGGTCTCTGGCTCTGCTTTTTGAGGACGACGAGGTTTTGCCGGGTCCCTCCTTGCAAGACCAACAGCAAGTACTAATGCAGTTTGCAGCCAATTTCTGCCAAGTGTGAGGAAATCTGCCATCCAGGAGGGGTTCGGAGTACAGTCGCTGCTCCTCCACATCGAGAGTAGTCAGTTGAAGTGGCTCGGGCATTTGTTTCGAATGCCCTCTGTTCGCCTCCATCGGGAGGTGTTTCAGGCACATCCCACCGGGAGCAGGCCCAGGCATCAGCCCCGGACACGCTGGAGAGACAATGTCATAGTTTGCACATTGTTTTCTAAAAAAGAGAAACAGTGAAACCAAATACTACAGAGGATTATGTGATACTGCAAATCTTAAGTTGTTTTCTAACCACTTTGGCTGTTTAGTTTTAAATGTTTACCAAACCATAGTTGTCTGTGGTATTTGTGAACGGGATCTGGTAAAACTTCTAGTTTTACCAGATCCCATTCACAAATTCATCTTTCTTGTAAGAAAGGGAAAACTGTAGGAGCATTCCTTAAGCCAGTTAACTGGCAGTACATGGCAACAAGTGGGGAAAGGGCGTCACAGTGCATGAGAACCTTGGTCACTACAGGCACTTTCTTTGGCATCTTATTTTTAGGAATCCAGAACCTGTGTTGACCCACCACCACACAGCTCCACTCTGCTCTACCTTGCTTTACTCAGCAAGAAACCTGTTGTGTTTCCATTGATGGCTGGAGCCATCAGGCATTGTGTGTTGTGCAAAGTAAAATAAATTCTTACTGCTACACATCAGGTCCTCTTATGAGGTTGCAGACTTCAGACCACCCTCTTGTCCAAACTCACGGGGCATTGGCCATAAATGGTGTACGTGATTTTGAACCACTGCCATGGCTTTCAGTTTGACAGATCCAGCCATTGTGATTTTTAATATTTTGTAGTTGGCCGAGTTTTTTTTAGCTTTTCTGCAATATGCAGGAAAATCCATGGCTTGTCATTCTCTCGGTAACCTTGGTGGACACCTTCTCGTTTCTCCTTGCCCCACCGAGCTGCTGCTGAATATTGCAATCAGACTGGTATGGCTGACCATGCAAATGGCCAATCAGTTTTCAACAGTCTGTTCATTTCACATTTTAGCCCAGGTCCGGTAGGACTTACTGACGAGCAGGGACCAAGAAAGCCAATACCATGCCGGAAAAGCCAGTGATGGAAACTGTTGCAAAAACAGCTGACTGGAGTGGAGCTGGCTAAAGTAGAGCCCATGAAAAAGGGGCAAATAATGAAAAATTGTGCAGTTTTGAAATATTTACTTTTTAAAACCTTGTTATGATACTAGTAAATAAAACCATTTCCAGTTGCCAGTATCTTGCTGACTTTTAAAGTATTTTTTTCTATTTTGTGGGATTTTTCATCTAAAATTTCACGTTTTTATTTTTACCTGAAAACTGGAAATGCTTCTTAAAGTGTTTGTAATGGCCTAAGCCACATACTGGTAATTTTCATCCACATTCCCACCTTAGTTTGTACTACATACAGTACAGACCAAAAGTTTGGACACACCTTCTCATTCAAAGAGTTGTCATTTTCATGACTATGATTATTGTAGCTTCACACTGAAGGCATCAAAACTATGAATTAACACATGTGGAATTATATACTGAACAAAAAAGTGTGAAACAACTGAAAATATGTCTTATATTCTAGGTTCTTCAAATTAGCCACCTTTTGCTTTGATTACTGCTACGCACACTCTTAGCATTCTGTTGATGAGCTTCAGAGGTAGTCACCTGAAATGGTTTTCACTTCACAGGTGTGCCCGGTCAGGTTTAATAAGTGGGATTTCAAGCCTTATATAATTCCTACTGAATAGACTGTTAGAATTTTTATTATGGCAAGAAAAAAGCAGCTAGTAAAGAAAAACGAGTGGCCATCATTACTTTAAGAAATGAAGGTCAGTCAGTCTGAACAATTGGGAAAACTTTGAAAGTGTCCCCAAGTGCAGTTGCAAAAACCATCAAGCGCTACAAAGAAACTGGCTCACATGAGGACCGCCCCAGGAAAGGAAGACCAAGAGTCACCTCTGCTGCGGACGATAAGTTAATCCGAGTCACCAGCCTCAGAAATCGCAGGTTAACAGCAGCTCAGATTAGAGAACAGGTCAATGACACATATAGTTCTAGTAGCAGACACAGCTCTAGAACAACTGTTAAGAGGAGACTGTGGGAATCAAGCCTTCAAGGAAAAATAGCTGCTAGGAAACCACTGCTGAGGACAGGCAACAAGCAGAAGAGACTTGTTTGGGCTAAAGAACACAAGGAATGGACATTAGACCAGTGGAAATCTGTGCTTTGGTCTGATGAGTCCAAGTTTGAGATCTTTGGTTCCAACCACCGTGTCTTTGTGCGGTGCAGAAGAGGTGAATTGATGGACTCTACATGCCTGGTTCCCACCGTGAAGCATGGAGGAGGAGGTGTGATGGTGTGGGGGTGCTTTTCTGGTGACACTGTTGGGGATTTATTCAAAATTGAAGGCATACTGAACCAGCATGGCTACCACAGCATCTTGCAGCGGCATGCTATTCCATCCAGTTTGCGTTTAGTTGGACCATCATTTATTTTTCAACAGGACAATGACCCCAAACACACCTCCAGGCTGTGTAAGTGCTATTTGACCAAGAAAGAGAGTGATAGGGTGCTGCGCCAGATGACCACAGTCACCGGACCTGAATCCAATCGAGATGGTTTGGGGTGAGCTGGACCGCAGAGTGAAGGCAAAAGGGCCAACAAGTGCCAAGCATCTCTGGGAACTCCTTCCAGACTGTTGGAAAACCATTTCAGGTGACTACCTCTTGAAGCTCATCAACAGAATGCCAAGAGTGTGCGGAGCAGTAATCAAAGCAAAAGGTGGCTACTTTGAAGAACCTAGAAATATAGACATATTTTCAATTGTTTCACACTTTTTTGTTCAGTATATAATTCCACATGTGTTAATTCATAGTTTTGATGCCTTCAGTGTGAAGCTACAATATTCATAGTCATGAAAATAAAGACAACTCTTTGAATGAGAAAGTGTGACAAAATTTTGGTCTGTATTGTATATTTTGCCATCACAACATTCAATATATTTAAAGTATTTTATCACATTTTTCAGCTTACAGCTATATGATGGATGTAAATTATGTGTGGATAGCAGAATTCGTCTGTTACAACAAGTCGTCCAACCAGCTGCAGACCATCACTGGAGGATGCTCTTTTTCTGTAATTTGACATTTTGAAATTATTTTTGTAAAAATAATTGGATCGGTAAATGATCTAAGATCTGAAACAAACAGGTCTCACAGGTTTGGCTTATTAAAATAAATGTGTAAAATTTCCCAAATTTTTTGGGGTTGATTATTTTACATTTGCAGCCTCATATATTCCTTGCAACAACAGCAGAAAATGGGTTACTCTTTATTCAAATACACTACCAGTCAAAAGGTTTTAGATACATTTTCTCACTTAATTCTACTTATTTTCATGACTATTTACATTGTAGATTCTCACCAAAGGCATCAAAACTGTAATCTAACACACATCGTATTATGTAGTAAACGAAAGGTGTGAAATAACTCTTAATATTTGTATATTTTTGATTCTTCAAGTTAGCCACTCTTTGCTTTGATTACTGCATTTCACCCTTAGCATTCTCTCCCTCAGATTCAAAAGGTGGTCTCCTAAAATGGTTTTTCAAAAATCCTTGCAAGAACTTCCCAGAGGTTCATTGAGAGACGGCTAAAGGTTAATATTTTAGTCATCACAGCAAAGGGTGGCTATTTAAGGAATCTAAAATATAAAACATATTTAAAGTTCTTTGACAGTTTTTCGTTTGCAACAAAATTGCATGTGTGTTCATTCACAGTTTTGATGCCTTCAGTAAGAATCTATGTACAAACCGGATTACAAAAAAGTTGGGACACTAAACAAATTGTGAATAAAAACTGAATGCAATGATGTGGAGGTGCCAACATCTAATATGTTATTCAGAATAGAACACAAATCACAGATCAAAAGTTTAAACTGAGAGAATGTATCATTGGCCTTCATCAGTGGTTTATACCACTGTTGGTTAATGGTCATTCCAAGAACTGCAAATGGCCAGGCCAGCGGGGCACCTGGGACAACCCAGTTTAAATTTTTTTAATTTACCAAAACAAGCACCTTTATTGCTTTTGCATATGGATAGATTTTAGACAGAAGTATGAAGAAGTTATAACCAATGTTAAATAATTGAAAGTACAAAATGTTAACTTAAACTCCATTTGGTAAATATTTGGATCCATAGTGATAATGTTTTTTTTTTAACATTTGTTTAGGTAGTACCACTTAATTAGTGCTTACCAGCTGTGTCTGGTTGCTGGAATGACACATTATGACAAGCAGCTCCAGTGCAGCAAGTGCACATGACTTGTGTGTTCAAAACACTGTAGCAGTGGGAGCCTATCCTCACACATGTCAAACCATAAATGTCATTCAGCTCAATGTGGTCTGGTAGCACTCAACTGGCATCAACCTTCACTGAAAGTGATAATGGTTGCAAACCAGCAGTTCTCTGATGATTATAATAGATTCTAGCTGAGTAAAATTATGAGATGCCTTTTTTCGGGAAAGCTATGAAAACACACCTGTTAAAAAAAAAGAAAATAGTAATGACTCGTCTGACCTCAACCTTCTTAAAACACCTTTGGGATGATTCAGAACTGAGGCTGTTATTCTGGTTTTCTCGTGTATCTATGAACACACTCCTAAACTTTGTGGAAGATGTTTACAGAATAGTTAAGGTTATTATTTCATCAAACTCATTCAGCAATACTGACTGGTATCAGTACTAGTATCTTCTAGCTCCTGCACCCTGCAAGTACTATAATGATCATTTTAGACTAAAACTATCCACAGTGGTTGGATCCCATTTTGCCTTTAGCTTTGTGCGTGTCTGTTCTTCTGCACCTCCTACACACAATACCTTAAAAAAAACAAATATAGAAAGACACCTTGAAATTTTTAAATTGAATACCGGTTGATTGTACTATTTAACTATATAACTGAAGTTTAATTTAAATAGACAGATCTGAATGTTTGTACAAAACCCTGTCTGAGCTTGGTCGTGAAGTATTTAGCGAGAGAAAGTCAAAGGTAGAAACATAAAGTGACCAATTCTTCCACTAATCTTCAGCCAGGCGTTCTATGCAATTCAATACACCCAGGCGACACAATCCAAACAACCCAGGACACACCATGTAAAGTGACTCTACAATCCTCCTCCACCCCCCACCCAGCCAGTGTCGTTGGACACTACTCACCCTTAACAACCACCATTGATTTTCTTTTTTTTCTCCTGATGAGGATCTGGCCGCCGTTTAATCTAACATTGTAGCCTCCTGCTGTAGGACACGACTGAGCATGGCATGCTAATCAATTGGCCACCGCAACCCTGGCTGAGCAATTATCTTTACTTCTGCTGATGAGAAGTAAGTAGCTGTGACCAAGGATGTGTTTAAGACTCATCTATCCAGCCATCTTTGTGAAGAGGCAAAATGTCAGCAACACATATACAGTGAACAACGCTGTGTATCAAAACACAGTGAGTTGCAGACATGTTTGGTTTTCTTATCCTAGAGGCAAAGTAGATCAGGATTATATTATTGTGAAAGCCTCTTACTCAGTAATAATTCACATTTAGTCACAGCACTTCAAGGCACTCAGCCTGTTTGACTAAATACACCAAGCTTCTTGACTATAGCTTATTGTTTACAGAGATTTGACTTGACCATTTATTCTGCTCATAATCCAATTCTTCGGTTACAACAAACTTTCTTTAGGCAAGTATATGTTACATACTTCTACAATTTTGTAAAAGTAATTGCTCCTCACAGATGTTTTTTTCTGTTTTTGCTTTTCTCACAATTAGAAGTTGTAGGTCAAATTAATTTTAATAGACAAAAATAACCAGCATAAACAGAAAATGCAATTTTGAAATAATTGCATTTATTAAGGGCCAAATGCTATACAAAAAAACCTGGAACTATGTAAAAAAGTAATTGGCCCCTAAACATAATATAGGGTTAAACATTTGTTATAACTGGCAAGGAGTCTTTTACATCACTGTGGAGGAATTTTGGTCCATTCTTCTTTGCACAAATGTTAGAGGGTTTTAAGCATAAACCATTTGTTTATGGTGCTGCATATCAGTTGTATTTAACTTTGGACTTTGACTAGGCCGATCCAAATTATTTTTGTTTTTTTTGAGCCTTTCAGACTTGCCATGGTACTTTGAATCACTGTCCTGCTGCATAAACCGAGTGCATTAAAGCTTAAAATCATTAACTGATGGCCGTACAGTCCTCACAGAGAACTTCGTCCGAGAGCAGAATTCATGCCTTCAGTGGTTTTTGCTCGGGAATTCTCCTATGGCTGTCATAGTTGCCCAGTTTTTTTTTTTTTCGTTGTTAAATCATGAACACTGACCTTAACCAAGGCAAGGGAGGCCTGGATGTTCTGTTGTTCTGGGACCTCCTGGATGAGTTGTTGATGAGCTCTTTGAGTAATTTTGGCTTACTGGTCAATCATGGGAACATTCAGCACCACTGTTCCATATTTTTGCCATTTGTGGGTAATGGCTCTTACCAAAAAAATACTTCTGTAAGCCGTTCTAGCCTGATAGATGTCAATGGCTTTGTTTGCCATCTCTTCTTGATCTGTTTTAGATCAGGGCCCATATTCACAAAGATTCTCAGAGTCCTCTCAGAGAGCTCCAAACTTTGCCTAAAAAGGTAATGCCAAGGACTCCTAGCTTAAGAGTAATTCTGTTCGCTGCTTAGAGTGACTCAAAGCAAGGAGACGACATAACTTCTTAGTAAGCAATCTTAGTAAGGAGGTGTGGTTAACCCTGTTAGGTGTGACAATGTCTACCAAGAGCTGTGATTGGCCGTTGCAAAAAAACAAAACAAAAGCAAATGCACTCCTAGCTATCAATTCAGTTAAATCCACCGATGATTTAGACTAGATTCAGAAATATGTAAATGGTGATGATAAAACTTGGCAAAATTAAATTGTCACACAGCATCATAATGTTTGAACGTAGCTTATGTACATGCTCGTCATTATTTTGATTTGGTTGTTATGTTTACTCACCATGCTGGTCGTTTTCATACTGCACCTATTTAATAATAATATTAAAATTCAGCATTTTACTGTGATCTCCTTGTATATTGAGGTTTAGTTTGGTAAAATGACCAGAACAAAACAGAGGGGAAAAAAAGGGTGGAGAAGACTGAACTGAACAGCTGAGCAGAGCCTTCTGGTGAATGAGAATATAGGAGTGTCGAAAGTTAGTTTTGGTCCTGGGATCACAGTGCGAACAAACAGGCATTCCCGATCAGATCAGTGCGTCGTTCCCTCTGCTTTCAGCACCAGCCTGGAATGTGAGCAGCTCTGGTACCTGCTGCAGTCAGAAGCTAGAGAGGAGATAGCAGCACACCAGAGAGCCCCTAATTCTCCCCTGGGGGGGTGACAAAGTTAATCTTATCTCTATATTAATAATTGTGTGATTATTATAGAAGTTTATGTGCTCATTTACTTGACTATTAAGGGGGTGGATCCCTGTGCGATCGAGTCGGTAGCGTTTTATTTATTCACTGTTATTCATTGTTCGGAGAAGATCTTTCCTTTCTCTCAGTCCTTACGCCATCTTGCCTGCTTAAGACACTCTTAAGCTCACTAAAGGTTCTCCTCACTACTCTTAATATTTCCTCATGTTAGAAGCTCTCTTAAGGCCTAAGATGCTTCATGAATAACGTTCATCTTACTGAGGGAAAATTCTAAGAATACAAGAAATTCTACAATTTTTCTTAGAATGACGTCACTAGGAGCTACTTTTAGTCTTAAGATTCTTTCTTAATATGGGACTCAAGACATTATGTGTTGCTTTTTGAGATCCTTTAGCCTACTTCACGTTGTGAAATGCTTTCTTGATTCTACAGGTCAGGCAGTAATAAAGGCTGGGTGTGTCAGGTGAAAGTGAACAGCGTTCCAAAAAGGATTTACAATTAATTAATGATTTAAAGGAGGGTTTTTCCACATAAGGTCAGGCTGGTTTGGATACCTTTTCTTAATTCAAATAAATAAATAGCTCCATTTGTATTCATGCAGGATTTTTTTTGTTTGATATTGAAATTTGGTTGAAGATCTGAAACCATTTGTCTCTGACAAAGAAAGAAAACATCAAAAGCAAGATATCTGTAAGGGGGCAAATACTTTTTCCACAACACTCTACAAGGAATATCTCAAGCATTATCACAACAGATTTAGGCCCTGAAAGGGATAATTTCTGATATGAAAAATATATGTTCTTCACTGTTAGGTTTTAGGCTAGATTTATCATTTCCTACACAAGAACCCATTAACCTCTTAATTAAAAATGCTGAATTTAAGTTTAAGACCCCAAGATTTGTTGTTGAACAAGTGAAAATAGTGAGAAAATATTAATTCTACTACACATACATTCATTTTACCTAATTTGTTTACCATGATTCTAGTGATAGTCACTGTTGTAAAACAAAAACAACTATCTAGGTCTCTGTTTCATCGCCACATGAATAAATAACCAAAATATAGACCACATCCCCATTGTACATCAAACACGGCCAAGATTACATGTGACAAGCCTGGCAATTAACAATTTTTCTCACTTTGAATTGGAACCGTAAAAAAAGATGATCAAGGCTAGCTGATATCCACATACAATGCATAATTTATGTGGCTGGTACAAAATACCGTTCTGTTGCAGTTCTGTTCATTCACTCGACTAATTCATTGAAATAAAGCGTCCCAGAGGGGTATCCATGTAATCTAGCCTAATCCCGGATTGATTTGAGAAGCAGTTGAACACACAAAAGCTGGAGGAAAATGGGGTAGCTTTCTGTTAAAGGAGCAAGGCCGCAGAAAGCCAAGTGAGCAAAAAAGGAAGCTCAGAGGCTCGGGTTTCAAATGCTGAAATGCAAAGAATCAGCTATTTGAAAACTATTGAACATAAATGTTGATAGTTGCTGAAACAGAATTGCTATGTTCCCGTTCACAAACAATCGATTTGTAGTACTGAATATACCATTTTACCCAACAGATTTGGACACTGGTTCAAATCATATCTCAGAGACAAGGAATTTTTACAAAATGTAGGTAATGCTTCGTCTTAATACAACAATTTCAATTATGAAGTTCTACAATCATCATTTTATGCATATCACTTTTTAATCTTTATATGAACAGTTTTCATAGCTGCATTTATTATTACATACAGCTCTATAATGCTGTTTCCTGATTAACCAAGACCCACAGGTGCACCTTATGATATTTAGTCATCTTAAGTGTTATATTTAATCAAAATCTGTAACTTTTTTAATGTAATGTAAAAAAACTCAGAAGGTTTTTTTATCATCGGAAGGACATTGCCATTGTTCTACTATTTCTTTCTTAGCTGAATGCAGAGGCAAATATACACACTTTCATAACATGTCTAACTGATTATTGTAATGCCCTGATTTCTGGTCTTCCTTAGAAGAACATAGTTACTACACAATTCAACAGCAAGAATGCCAATGAGGACCAGAAAGAGCTCACATCACACCAATCCTGTAGTATCTGAAATGGCTACTTCTCCATTTTACAAACCACTTTAATGTGAATTCATAGGTTTTTAAAAGTATGTGTAGCTTTGGTGATTATCTCTAAGTATTTGAGGTTGGAAGGCTTTTTTGCCATCATCCTAATCTTTCGCTTCTTCCACGAATCCTCTGTCAGAATAGGGCCGGGACTCAAATCTGGGCCAATTCCAACAGAAATCCCACAAAAATTAAAAAGAAATAAAAAAAGCAATCAAGATTTTTGTAGGAACTAAAATTCGTATGAGATAGAAATGTGCAATATGCATTTTTGATAGAGGTAATAGTGGTAATTCTGACAGAAAATAGAGCAAATACAAGATTATCCTCCATTTATCAAAGTGTGTCCCTAACCTTTGTGGGTTATTATTAAACTCCAAAAAGGTGCATTGAAAGACAGACTATTGGTTGATACATTTATTAACCAAAAATTGTGAAAACACAATTAGTACTTTAGTTTTGATGCAGTCAATGAATAGGGAAAACATAACCTGATTATTTAGAATTTGACCTCCCAATCACTGATATCAGGTTGATTGTTGCATTTGTATTTTCTCTAGTAATAAACTCCAAACAAGATACAGTATGCATCCATTTACATCCTGCTCCATCCCATGCTATATTTTTCACTCCATTAGGAAAAATTATAATCTCCACCTTTGTCTTTGTTGCAGTTACACTCCTGATACGTCTTCTCTGCAGACTGAATGACTTCTCACGGAGTTTCACTACATCATTATCTTTTCCCACAGGCCCCGCAGCCTCATCTTGTACCATTTTGACTATTACGACAATGGAGTCCATGTTCCCTCTTTGTCCCCTCCCTGTCACCACAGCAGAGAACAGAACTAACAAAAGGTTTAAAAGGAAGGTGATATTTAAAAAGAACAAAAGCCAATTCACTGCAACAGATACTAGCTATTAGCTGCACTTTATTTCTTAAAGAAATGTTCAGAGTTTTTTCTTTTATACAAAAAAAAAAAAAGTATAAAAGAAATTACAGTATTTTGTCAGTCTCTCTTATAGTAACCATTACCTGTACCTCCAATTTCAGTGTGCTTTAACTAATCAGTAACCATAAATAAAAGTGTTATTTTTCTTTCGTAACTCCGGTATACTTATGTTACTTATGAAATGTTATGTTCCATTTATTGATGAAACCATTTTTTTCCACATCTTCTGTTGGTTTAACTTCTCTTATTGCATGTTTGACTTTGGTGCTTTTGTGAAAAGATTTAAATTATAATACAAATTTGTATAATGATACAAATCATCTCACAAATGCCTTAACCTTAAAAACATCTTCGCTTCAGCTGTCCTACAATTATTCATGAAGCCACAACTGCTTAGTTAAGAAAAAGTGTAAAATTCTTTTAAGATCAGCTGACTCCATCTAGTGAGATCATTCAGTTACTACAAATCCTTAGAAAAATAAAACGGAAAACATCCCTGAATGCATTAACATATGCCTTAATAGACCTAACAATGCATAAAATCCCCAATAATAATTAACAGATTTAAAAAATCATTTTTAATAACAAAAGAAAAGCCAGTTAAAATATTAATTTACAAAAGTTATTAGTTTTAAGATCAACAGAAGGAAGTACGATTTCAAATGTACATCTTTGCGTGCTACTTTAAAGCAAATGTGCATCTCAGTGCATGGAGTAAAACTGGAATAATTTGGAGGAGTTCACAAAAAGTATAGATCAATTAAAAACACTTTATAAGTAAGAATTTATGTGTGTATGTATATATATATATATATATATATATTTTTTTTTTTTTTTTAATGTACCTCCGAGGTAAAAATAAGGGCCTTGCAACTTATACTGTATGTTAATTTAATGTATACGGCCATGAAATTTTTTTTAGTAGTCACTGAGGCTTATATAAGATTTTTTCTTCTTCCTGCTCCCTTTTGTAGTTATTATGAATAATAAAATTTTAATATTTAATTAAATAATATCATGACTTAACCTTGTTGCCTAAGATCAGCGTGATTGTAGTAACTTTTGGATCTAAGTTGAAGAGTCTTGTCTGCTTGCCAACAAGGAGACATTCGCACATTGTGCCTTTCCTGTCTGGTTCCCTTCTGAGATTCGCATGGAAAGAAGCCGCCATGTTGGAGTACGGTATTTTTGCTCAGCTCTGACTTCTCCTCTTCCCGGGCTGAGCTGGAAGTAGGTTAATGTGATTTATTTTGAAAGTTCCAAAAAAAGTTCTTACTGGCCTTTAATGTTGTAACCCATGGCTGCGGTCCCAACACTTTTCACTTGCGAACAGTAAGTAATCTAAAATAAGTATAATTGATTTATTGACATTTAATTAATTGTGTGAATAAACCGATTGGAAAAAAAAAAACAAAAAAGACCAGAGTGTGTTTATTTTAACTCCAAAGGAAGAGAGTTTTCAGAGTCTGGGAGCCACTGAACAAGACTTTGTTTCTATATTTTGAACTTAGAATGGGGCATCATTCACAGGTCCTGATCACAGAGCCTCAGGGACCTGCCAGGGAAAACATAACCCGGTGCCGACAAAGAGCTCTTAAGGCAGTAAAAGAATCCTAAATTGCACTCTGACAGGATAAGGAAGCCAGTGTAGTTGCATCAAAATTGGAGTCACATGTGAAAACTTTGAGGAGTTTGACCTAATGAAATAAAAGCAATTATTTGCAGTTCAGGATGTGACACAATTGAGCTTAGTTTGGCAATATTTCTCAAACAATAAAAACAGGAACAAACAAAAGGCTTGACCTGTGCATCCAAAGTAAAACTAGATTCAACGTTTATTCCAAGGTTCTTCACAGAGGATTTTGCCAAAGAACCAAGAGGTCCTTGTGTATTCTTTATTCTAAACATGCATTTTTCTGGCAAAGATCAATTTGCTGAAACAATACATCGAATTGGCAGTTGATGCATAATAGCTTCACAGCTTCAGCACCATTAATGGGAAAACATGAAAATTAAGCACCAATGAAAATACACAAAATCAATATTAAAATGTTTAAATAAATTATACATTTTTACAATGCAGTTAAAAATTCCAATGGAGTCCTTTAAATATATGAAAACAAAATTAGGTTTCCTTCTACACTGACTGTTTTTTTTTTTTGCTTGACAAGTGTGTTTTGACAAAGTCTAAACTGTATCCTGCAGCCAAAAGAATGTGGGTATAACAACCACATCCTTCCATTAATATAAACATTTATATTCTTCCATAACAACACATTTGGCAGCACTAACCCTACGCATACCAGCAGAAGAGTCTTTCACAGGTCATCTGGCTCCATCTACTGCTACAGTGCAGAAGGACAGAATAAATCACATCTCAAACACTGCAATTTGGACCCTGTCCCATGTTTGCTTCAGTTTTAAAACATGTGATATTATATTAAACAAAAATTAATAAAACACACCAAAATTTCTTCTCAGAAAAAAAAAAAACAGATCATGTCATATAGGACAAAATGCTCGAGTTTGGCAGAAACATGAGAAGCACTGATCTTTATCCCAGCTTTGGCATGACCAGATTCTTGATAAGTTCCACAAAATTGGGTTCTAAAGCACAACAGGAGTATTTAGACTCCTCAGACTTTCTTGAAACAACTGCACATGAAGAAGCGTTTTCACAGCTCCATCTAGTGTCCAGCTGCTTAACTGTTTAGGCTCTGGTAAGGTTTTCTTAACAGCTTTTAAAAAATACAGGTTTTAGATTGTATAATGAGTGGTTCAATAGATCAACTACAAATTATATCAAAGGCTTTAAATCACATTCACATCATAAATGAGTAGAAATTTTAAAGACATACACAGCACACACACACACCTTTTCAGATAAAGAAAGCATTTCCCCATTTTCTTTAAAGCTTTGCATTTCAGGGACTTCTTCATCCCCTTCTGTGTGTGGTTCAGTCCTCAAACTCTTCTCCTTATGTTTCATCAAGTTACAGATTAACTAATTCTAGTTCACACAGACTTTAGTTTGAGTTGTTTCATGTGGAAAAGAAGAAGAAAAAAAAATCTTAAAATCTCATACAGTATTTTTTCTTTTATGGTCACACATTTCATATCAAAACAGTTTAATATGCAAAAGATAACCTGAATAAATATAAAATGTTTTTTAAATAATGATTTCCTTTTTGTGAAAAAAAATAATTGCACCCCCTTTTTAAATCATCAGCTGACTATTACCCGCATTCTTATAAATCAATTTAATTATCCACACCCTGGTCTGATTACTCCCACAACCACAGAATCAAGAAATCAATTAAACAGAGCCCATCTGACAACAAAAAGTAGGATGATAGGTCTCAAAAAGAAGCACATCATATAAAGAATTTCAAGGACTCACTAATTGACTGGTAGCCAGTGTGGTGACTTTAAAACAAGATGAGCTAGCCCCTTTTTTTCCAGACAGCCGTTACAACAGTCTAATACTTAGAGTCAAAAGCATAAATTATTACCTGAAGGTCAGTTGTTAACTCCACATATCTAATTTAGGGGAACCCATAACTCCAGGCCAAGAGCAAGATGCATTCTCCAACACACCTGAATCCAATAAATGGCACTTTACCAGGCATCTGCAGAGCTGAATGACATTCTGATTCATTTGATTCAGGTGTGTTGGAGAAGGGATGCATTTTTTCCTGATTTTGAATAACGTAGTGATAAAAAGAAAAGTGAGTTAAGTAATTATCCAGAGACAAGGCTTAATATAACACCTAAATTGATTAGGTGTCATAATTATCTACAATACAGCCACATTCTAAGTTTAGCTGTAGATTATTTTTGTTCCAGCCGTTTTCATTAAAGAGGACAATAACACAGTAGTGCTAAATATGATCAGCAAAAAGATGATGCTTTACATGTGTCTCAAATTATTGTATTACCTCCTCAGCATGACATCAAGAGCTACAGAAGCCTGTTAATCCTCCATTCATTTAAGTCAGATGGGTGGCACTAGGGAAACACCTAAAGCATGTAGGGCAGTAGAAGCTGACATCTAGGGATGAGACATAAAGGAAAAGCATATAACAAAAAACAAGATAGGTTGCAGAACAAAACCCTCAGGAGCTCCTT
Organism: Crenichthys baileyi; assembly: GCA_036173005.1. Classification (NCBI taxonomy): domain Eukaryota; kingdom Metazoa; phylum Chordata; class Actinopteri; order Cyprinodontiformes; family Goodeidae; genus Crenichthys; species Crenichthys baileyi. Next base: position 710,752 of record JAHHUM010000303.1, on the reverse strand, counting down.
TTTTGAGTGGTAGTAACACATTGTTTCCAAAATATTAATATATATATATATTAGTAGGTTTACTTTAGGTAGATCAAATATGCATTTACACAGGTCAGACCAGTATGAGCATGGGACTAGAAAGAAGCTTTTTTTGTGGAACCTGACTGACTCCTTAGGTCACCCATGTCAACAACAATTACCTTCAAAATGGTTTACTTGAACTTCTGTGGTCACCATCATAATGTGTTACCTTAGGAGTTGTTGTTAAATGTCAATGTGCTGTATTGGATTATTGTGATCAGTTCAGTGAACGACCAGAAAAAGCTTTTCATAAATTTAAAGCAAAGTAAAGTTTGTTGAACATTTTGCTTTCCTATCAGCTTCCACAGCAAAAAAGTCACACAAGCATTATTAGTTTCAGCTGAAACACAGAATGCCTGCAATCTGTCACAATGGACCAAACCATTGTACCAACAATGGTGGGGGCAAAGTATAAATTGCTTTGCCTAAATGAATGGCAGGCAGATGAGAAATACAGGGGTTGGACAATGAAACTGAAACACCTGTCATTTTAGTGTGGGAGGTTTCATGGCTAAATTGGACCAGCCTGGTAGCCAGTCTTCATTGATTGCACATTGCACCAGTAAGAGCAGAGTGTGAAGATTCAATTAGCAGGGTAAGAGCACAGTTTTGCTCAAAATATTGAAATGCACACAACATTATGGGTGACATACCAGAGTTCAAAAGAGGACAAATTGTTGGTGCACGTCTTGCTGGCGCATCTATGACCAAGACAGCAAGTCTTTGTGAAGTATCAGGAGCTATCCAGGGTAATGTCAGCATACCACCAAAAAGGACGATCCACATCCAACAGGATTATCTGTGGACGCAAGAGGAAGCTGTCTGAAAGGGATGTTCGGGTGCTAACCCGGATTGTATCCAAAAAGCATAAAACCACGGCTGCCCAAATCATGGCAGAATTAAATGTGCTCCTCAACTCTCCTGTTTCCACCAGAACTGTCCGTCGGGAGCTCCACAGGGTCAATATACACGGCCGGGCTGCTATAGCCAAACCTTTGGTCACTCATGCCAATGCCAAACGTCGGTTTCAATGGTGCAAGGAGCGCAAATCTTGGGCTGTGGACAATGTGAAACATGTATCGTTCTCTGATGAGTCCACCTTTACTGTTTTCCCCACATCCGGGAGAGTTACGGTGTGGAGAAGCCCCAAAGAAGCATACCACCCAGACTGTTGCATGCCCAGAGTGAAGCATGGGGGTGGATCAGTGATGGTTTGGGCTGCCATAACATGGCATTCCCTTGGCCCAATACTTGTGCTAGATGGGCGCATCACTGCCAAGGACTACCGAACCATTCTTGAGGACCATGTGCATCCAATGGTTCAAACATTGTATCCTGAAGGCGGCGCCGTGTATCAGGATGACAATGCACCAATACACACAGCAAAACTGGTGAAAGATGGGTTTGATGAACATGAAAGTGAATTGGAACATCTCCCATGGCCTGCATGGAAACGTTTTCCTCCACTAGTATCACATAGTGACCTGGCCACTATCCTGCATGAAGAATGGCTTAAAATCCCTCTGATCACTGTGCAGGACTTGTATATGTCATTCCAAAGATGAATTGATGCTGTATTGGCCGCAAAAAGAGGCCCTACACCATACTAATACATTATTGTGGTCTAAAACCAGGTGTTTCAGTTTCATTGTCCAACCCCTGTAGGTCACTGAGATAAATTTGTTGTCAGCCCCACTGAGTGAATCCTTTGGAGAACTTTCCATGCAAATACAGCTACAAGACTTTTGCAGGCAAACATTGCAGGCCTTGTACATTCACAGACAGAAATCTTAGCCCAATCTTCATTGCAAAATTGGATGGTAAGTTGCTGTGAACATCATTTTTCAAGTCTTGCCACAAATACTGTACTTGCGTGGGATTGAAGTCTGGACTCTGACTGGGTCATTTAAACACATGAATGTTTGATGCAAATCATTCCACTCCAGTTTTGGCTGCACGTTTAAGGTAGATGCAGGTTAACCCCTGCTTAAGGCTCAAATCCTCTGGAGCTTCTAACAGGTTTTCTTCCTGGAACGCCCTGTATTTTCTTCCTTACTTCTTACCATCATCTCTGACCGGCTTCCTTGTCCCTGCTAAAACAAAGAAATCACAACAGCAAAATGCTTCAACCACCATGTTTCACATTTGGAATAGCGGTCCCAGGGTTATGTACAATGTTAGTTTTTACGGCCAACCTTTACCTATTTGTACTGTGTATTTTTTACCCAAAAAAGGTACCTCTGGCTAAGTGCTTCTGTCTTGAGTTGTGTCTCTTTACTGGACGAAAGCACCGACAGAGTCATTGCTGCCATTAAAAATGTGTACTCGGTTTATTTTCCAAAGAGAGAAGACAAGATACTACAGGCGCACTGCTTCTGTCTTTTTTTTTCTGTCTTCTTCCTGTTCTCTCAACTACCAGCTTGTTGCATTAGATGGCTGCTTGTACGCCTGCTTCTGCTGAAGGTTTCTTCTTATTAAAAAGAAGCGTTCCCTCTCCACTGTCGCCTCAAAGCAATCAAAGCGGGCATAAACAGAAAATGTTTTACAAATTAGCCATAAATGATCAACTAAATCTGAATATGTTATCATTTGGTTTGAAATACATTGTATGAAACTATGTTTGAATCTGGTTAAAAGAAAGTATTTCACTAGGATCACCTTTGTACAATTAAGTTACGGAAAAAAGCAAAAAAAAAAAAAAGAAACACACCTTTTTACAAAAGCAATTAGCCTTTTTTATTTTTACATTGCATTGAAAATTTACATAATAGATTCATACATTTTACAAATAATTTCCTCATAAAAATATATTTCTGTACAAAACACTTTTTTTATTCTATATTTTCTCTTTTTTTCTCAAATGGTGAATATTTCCAATGTCCCTGGGCAGGAACGGCTGTAAGTCTTTTAAATCACATTGGTGTTATTGCGCTCAGTCCATGGGAAAAGCTTGTGGCAAAATAGACTGAAACTTAAAAAAAATAGCCTTGTTGAAGAGAAGAAGCGGTTGTTAGGGCCAGTGCGTGTTGGCATGAGGGTGTGCAGGTGTCCAAGTGCATTTGAAAAAGGAAAGACTTGATGGCCAAGAAGGTCCGGTCAATTTTTTTTGAGTCAGATTCTTACCAAAGAGGGGAGCGAAACCCAAGAAGAGCAGCAACGATCGATCTAAAATGTAATGAAAAATAATATCACCACAGCGGTGTGATGCAGGATGGGTTCTGGGTGGGTAAACAAGAAAGCCCCAGCTATACTGTTGCTTTAAAATCATTAATGACTTTAAAAGGAGTTTTGTGTCAGCTGGTGGCAGCTGGTGCCTGTGGTCACAGCAGCAGGGATGTTAAAAACAGAGTGGATGTTTTTGTGCTCCCTGGCACCCAGACTCATTAAAAAGCACACAGTTATTTATCATCTGAGGCTTGCTCTTCAGATTCTTCAAAACAAAACAAAGTTCCCATTTTAGGAGGGATGCACATCAAAGCTGCTTAAATGACTCTAATTCTGACATTTGACACACATTTCTTGTGTTTTTTTTTTTTTTATTTCTTAGTCAATTAGGAACCAGGTGCGACCAGTGTAGTTTATACTACATGTTGAAACTTTTTGATAGTTGCTCATTTCAATAAAAGAGGTGGTTCCTATGTCTCAGCAGGGGTTTATGGCCAATGGAACCATGACAAAGACAAACAGTGTCCATTAGCTGAACAAGAGAACATAGAATTAGCAGTTCTAAGATGCATGAAATGTGTTATCAGAAGGTGGACGAGAAAAAATTGCAGACAGCCGTTTCACATTAAACAAAACTGTATGGCTTTACTGGTAAAAGCAATAGAAAAATGAACCTCAGTTTTGATCTCTTTTCGATGACCAACTAGGTTTTAGCTTAGAATCAATAAAACAAAAAACAAAATAGAATACAATAAAACAAAATAAAATAGAATAGATTCAAATTCATAAATGCTCCAGCTACATCTTTAGCAAACAGGTACACAGTAAAGCAATGTTTGCAGTTGTCTTGCCCCCAGTTTTTTGTTAATTGAATAATTCATTTTCACTGATCAATTGTAAATGAAAATTTTTTTTTTAAAGAACTCAAAGATCAAAACAGGTGTATCTATAACTGCATTAAAAGCTAAAAAATATTTAAGCTAAAATTAAATGCTTTTAAGTTTTCTCCGTCCAACTGTGAAATTATCTATGTTTCGTGCCGTTTATACCTATTGGCACGTCTAAACCATGTTAAAATAAATGTATCTTTTATAGCAGGTAGCATGATCTCACAGTAAAGTAATATAGGAAAAATTCAACCTTTAATTTGAGATAATTGTTTTCAGCGGTGGAACCATTTCTCTACCAATTCCTATAAAATAAAAATAACTGGGATGTTATTGAACTTATATTTTATTTTTTTAAGTTAGAAACTTTTTTTATCATAAAATGAAAAACATAAGCCTGTTGGGACTTTATCTGTAACTGCGTGCTTTTTTAAGATGAGACTACGTTTTTTTTTTTAGCAACAAAAACTTTAAGTAATTCTATTTTAAAACCAAGGAGAATTATTTGGCCCACGATAAAGCATGATGGAGAATTTATTATGCTGTGGGTCTGTTTCAAAGGGGCTGGAAACCTTATTAGAGTATGCAGCATCGTTTACTCTTTAAAATTTTAGGATATTTACAAAGAATCTGAAGAAAAACCTGAAAATGGCTGATTACTGTGTCTTAAGGTAGGGTACAAATCCAAAACATATGGTTAAAACGACATACAAAATGGTTTACCAATCACAAAATCCACTCCCTCCATAGCCATCTTAGTGCAGATACCTTATGCCTTTGGAAAACCTAGATGCAACTCTTTGATGTTTAAACCATGTGACATTTTTCTGCAGAAGACTGTCCTATTGGCAAAGACTCAATAGAATTAGTAAGTAGAAACAGCCGGTAAGCCAATAAGTTTGGTACCAGTGATTTCCTTAAAAAGAAAATATTTTTTTAAAGTGGGATTTTTTTACCCTCCCTATTTAATAAAAGTACCTAAATTAAAGGACAGTGTCAGATTATGCTACTGTAATAAAGGTTCATTTATATTAAGGCTTTTTACACAAGTGTGCTGTAGATAGCAGATAAGATAGCAGTTTCCCTTCTTATCTGTTCTGAACAGACATCTCCTCTGAAATCCTTTCACTGATTCTTTGCAGGTTTTCTGTCGACAACTCAGTATTTGACACATAAATACAAACAAGAACAGAGCAATGTCAATCTACAATACAAGTTTTCTAGAGCCAACATATACAAAATACACATAATGCAGGTAACCAGCAATCATCACAAATTATTCTGCTCAATGTCTATTTTTCACTAATATGTAAAAGGTTGTTTCATGACTCTGGTCTAATAGTGTTTTGAGTAACTGCCCCTTTTCAGATTTAATTAGTTTTGGATCATCAGAGAACTTTTAATAAAAGACAAAGACAACAATAGAAAATACAAAAGCAGTTTTCAAATGATGATTTCATTTATTAAGGAAAACATAACTGAATATCTGAATCAACCTGTCTTTTTGTGAAAAATAATTGCCACCCCGCTTGTTAACTTATGAATTAAGTTAAGAAGGTTTTCTCAGATCAATTTTACTTGCTTGATTACTGCCAGACCTGTAAAATCCAAATATTACTTGAAGAGAAGCTGTAAAACGACACAAAGTAGGCTAAACAATCTCAAAAAGTAACACATCATGCCTGAATCAAATGAAAAAATAAATAATTTTTAAGGCTATGAGTTTTGCGGCAGTAAGTCAGCAGAGTTTTAAACTGCTTGTAGCACTTAGCTGTGCTGCAGTACAAGCACTAGCTGGTATATGAACAGTGACAACAATCCAATATGAATGGGTGAAAAACAACAAAATAAAGATTTAAGAATTATCTAGTCAGTCGAAACTTAAATCCCATTGAGATGCTGTGCAGAGGTTGTGAAGATTCGAAAACCCTTCAGTGTGGCTGAATTAAAACAATTCTGTAAAGAAGAGTGGGCCAAAATTCCTCCACAGTGAAGTAAAACAGTAAAACTCTACCAGCTTTTGCAAATGCTTGATGGCATCTGTTGCAATCAAGAGTGGGAAAACCAGCTTTTAGGTTGGTTCAAGAAATATTTTGAAAACTGCTTTTTTGTATTTACTCTGTTATTTTTGTCTGATATTAAAATTACTTTGATAACTTTGATAATCTAATAAAATGCTGTGCAACACTAAAAGGCAAAACCAGAATAAATCTGAAAGTGGACAAATATTTTTTACAGCATTATATAGCTGATCACGTACAATGTTAGCTGAGAGTTTCCCTGTGCAAATGTCTTAGATCTTACTGTAATGTCACCATAAAGAAAAACCTTTTTTGGACCCCAGATGATCAATAAAAGCCACAAAAGTGCAAAGTATGTTTTTTAATTCTGGGTTTTAAAACATCTGCCAGTGAGTTTAATGTATGATTGTTGCTGGTAAATCTTCCATTGTGTAATGCCCCTTTTCCACTGGCTCTTTTTAGGCGGTGCAGCCCCACTCCACTTGGTCTCACTCTACTCGTCACGGACTCTGTTGTGTTTCCATTGACCCACTGACGGCAGGAGTTATGGCTTGAAGCCCCACTTTCAGCCGTCATTGAAGTGCGCTGTGCCACTATTAACATTACTGTGTACCTTGTCACATTAAAGTAATCTGCATAAAACAATTAAAAAAAATAGAAATTAAAAACATAAATCAACAAAATACAAATAATGTTTATATTATGTTATTAAATACAGCGCCCTGCCTGCGTGTAATTCAGAAAGCTGACCTTTTTCTTTTCTTCCAACCTTCAGGCATGGTTTATGATTTATAAATAATAAAATTATATTTTGATTTGACCCGCTCCAGCCATTGTGGTCCTTAATGCTATTGTAGTTGCTGTTTTATTAACTTTTCCTTGCACTATTTCTTCGAAAAGCCTCTCATTTCTGGTCCCATGGCCAATTGGTGAACAGCAGTCTGTTCACGTCACATGTAGTCCCTACTCAGCCCTGAATATACCTGCTCAGGAGCCGGGATGAAAAAAGTAGGTACCGTTAAGGAAGAAACAGCAATGGAAACGCTCGCAAAGCGGGCTGAGTGGAGTGGAGCCGGCCTAAATAGAACCAGTGGAAAAGAGGCAATAATTATAACTACAATACCGCTGACTAGGATTGCCTCTATGAGAAAGACAGTGATGGTCAGGGGGGAACTCCATGCTATATATGAATTTCAAATAAACAAAATGCAGTGGAACCAAAGGTGCCGTTTGTGGCTGCATGTGAAAAGCACATAGCTGTAATGTCTTTACTCTGAAAATTCTTTGTTTTCTAAAAACTCTGTAATAATCTGTCCCCCCACACCATTTACCCTCCCTTTGTGGTAAATATATAGCACAAAAATATAGGTGGTGAATGCTCCCCGAATATATATGCAATAGATTTACAGATCAGAAGATTCTGCAGCTGTAACAAACAAAGAAAGTAAGCACTCTCAGAGTGCAGGATCACGTGGAATGTTTTCCACAGACGTAGGGCAAAAACCCTGTCTCTCTAAACCTGTCTATTAGTTTATGACTCCAGTCTACAAGCCTGTTTCTGTTTATCTGTCTGTCTGCAAGCCTCCTGCTTTTATCTTGGAGAAAAGACAGATTGGAAAAAAACAGGAACTTTCGATCCCAGTGTTAGTCCTTTTCATTGCGTAGACAGGTAGAGTCCCTGCAAAATGTGCTTTAGTGCTGGAGCTTTCTCTGTTTCCCAAAATAATTTTTTTTCCTCCCCTTTTTGTCCATCAGAGTCCTCCTCTTTCGTTTGGCCTTTTTCTGGCAGATTCCCAGGATTCGGAATATCTTCTCCTCGAGGCCATATCCCATCTGACCTGTCTGATTCATCTTGTATAAAAGAGGAGGGCTGATCTCTCTCACTAGATTACTTCAGGCCAGACAAGCTCTGATTGGTTGTGTTAGGATTGTAAGATCTCATCTTTTTTTCTGCTAATGACTTACTCACTCAACTTCCAGTTCAGTTAGAGGCTGTTTTCATCACGTTAGAGGCAGTTTATCCATTAGATGAGTCAGTCTCTCATCTCTTCTATTAGTGCTAGCTCCACTTTAGACCGCTTGTAAATTTTGCTTTGCCCAAATTCCAGCTCAATCAGGATTACAGCTCCATCTCCAGGGATGCCCTATCCCTATCATCATCCCTCACTTAGTAGTTAGTCTCTTTTCAAAGCAGCTTTTCCTTCTGTCTAGAAGCATTAGCCTTCTTAGGCTCCATGTAAGAAGAATAAAAAATAGAGACCAGTCACACCAGTCTCTGCTTGTCACGAAGACGGGAGATGGTTCCGTTTGGTTGTGAGGCTGCAGTATTTCCGTGGTTTTTTTCAGAAACTGATTTTGTCTTCACAACCGATACGAAGGTTACAGCAGTATTCTGCTGTCGACAGTGTTTTTTTTAACTGTCATTTTGTTTTCGTAGTGTCCATAATGACATCTCCTTTCATAAAATGTCATAAGTTCTCCTCTCATTTTCTGATGTGTGATCACAGCTGGAGCACCTCTTCTTTTGTGGTCTCTAAAATTTTGATTCAAGTAAAAATTGTGGTGACATAAGAGGTCCGACCAGCAGGTCATGGCTTACCCATACATGTTGGTCTTACAAACAGTGATTGAGGTTAAATACGAGCTCAAATGTTTTGTGTTTGTGTCTGGTTTAGAATCAGATCAGAAGGTTTCCACTACTTGCTCATAGTTGGGAATAGCAATAGAGCTTTTTTTGTAACGTTTTAATCTTTTGTCTTAATAAGTGCTGATAGCTGAGGCAAACTGACGCTGGTTTTTGGTTTCAGCTGGAGAGTTGTTCCTCTGCTAGGGGGTACAGACTGGGTTTCCAAACAGAAAGAATTGGTTGGTCGGTTCATGTACACATCATGCTGCTTGGCCGTGGTAAAGTTTGCCCTTTCCACCTTCTTTGCACCAATTGTGGTCCCATTGGATAAATGAGTCATTATGTTTGACTGAGGAAAATTGTTCCTCAGACCATGGTGCAGACAGTATTTAGATTGGGATCAAATCTGACGGCCTTTCCCTCGACAGCTTTGGCATTGGTGTTGTACATGGGGTTCTCGAAGGCAGCCTGGCCGTTGTTGTTTTCGTGCACTGAGCAGCCTGTGTACTGTGTTTTTGGTGTAGTTCTGCGAATATAAAGAAAAAAGAAACATTATTGCGTGGTAAAAGAAAAGGGCAGGGAGATATATCCATATATTTGATATGAAAAACTTTGTTTCGTGTAAAAGTCTGAAATTGCTACTATTAAACTATCAAACTAATTTTGACAGCAATGTTTACCTGTCTGGAACTTGACAGACAGGTAAACATTGCTGAAAAAGTGATTTACCAAAAAATCACTTTTTGGTAGAAATTATATTTCTTAATGGGAAAAAAAGTTATAATGGTATAGTAGAGTCAAAGAGAATCAACAAACCCAACAGTCATGAGATGCATGCTGTGTAATGAAATCATTTATTGAATAAGATATGTTCAAAATAATAAGACAATTCATTCTGTGAAATAAAACAGGTTGCTCTTATTTAGGGACAAACGCAGCGTGTTGGTCTCTGCAAACCAAAACCGATCTTTTAAATGAATCAAAGAATAGCGAAATTGGCAAAAACATTAATACTGATCAGCTCCAGGGTAATCTAAGAACGTTTAGTTACCTGTGAGTAGTGTAAGAAAAAAGACATGCATAAGTAAAGCCAATCCATTGACAACATTACCCACAAGCCCTATTGTTGAACAAATTACATGACCACATGGTCATGTTGTAAGCAAGTAGTACCCTGGTTCTGGATTAACATTAATGTTCTGGAGTGGCCAGCAGAATACCCGAACTTAATTGGATAGAGAACATTTGGGGTGACATTTTCAGAGGCCAAATCAAGAAATGCAGAGGAATTAGTAGATTGTAATCCAGGGGACCTAGGCTGGACAGATGCCAGAAGTAGGTCGACTCCATGCAACACATTTGTGAAGTTCTCAGAAACAGTGGTTATACGACTAAATATCAGTTCAGTGATTCACAGGAAAGATAAATCTTCCAGCATTTTTCATCCATTTACATCTAGTAAATGTTTAAGACTGTACAGTCTTATTTTTAGATCTCTTCACAAATGTTTCTTAAATGTCTGTTAATTGAGTAGCCAGCAGACAATGATTAATGCAGCCTGATGAAAAAAGACGTTGGGAGGGGTACGAAGAAATGTGCTGTGCTTTTTAGTAAGCCCAAAGAGATACCAAACAGCCCATCCAAAACTAATTCCTTCAACAAATCCCCCTCTTTTACGCAGATATTAACAGCAAGACAGACATTATCTGGATCTGTTAACAACCTTAACACCAGTCAGTTGTGCTTTAACCTTGTCTAGGAAAAATCCAATTTACCACCTTCTAAACAAGGATTGTTTTGCAGCAGACAGCGACTTAGCTGTCTCTTAGCACCTCAACAATCAAACCACTGAAGCAGGGGTTGTTCTCGCAAATTAGACATCTCCTTAAAATGTTAATGATGCTCTGTCTTTCTTTTCTTATCAACTGACAGGAACATATTCTTCAAAGGGATATGTGCAGGATTATTTATTACATTTTTCCTTTTGGTTATTGTTTTGTTTTTTGTTTGTGAGGCCTACCTCTGCTTGTAGAGATAGAATCCGAAGCCAGTAAAGATCAGAGCGAAGAAAGGCACCAGAATAGCGATAGCCACAGAACTGCTGTTGGTACCAAGCTGTGGAGGTGTCGAGTTTTGACTCTCTGACATGTTCAGACCTGCAATAGATAGGAAAACTTTATTGTTACTGTCCAAACTGTCTGAGTGACAAAATAAAATAACCAGGTGAAACTACAAGCTTTATTATCACAGAGAAAAAAACTCAGTTGCTTGACAGTTGCTTGGAAGAAAATCTGTTATTGTTGTGCACAACAAAACGTCTTCATATTTTGTTAATGTCACAAATTGTAAATTATTGGAATTTTATGGCATACACCAACACACTATTGCAAAATTGTGAAGTGAAAAAAACATCTAAGAAAATCTGTGACGAGTGGTTATAGGAAAGGGCTTGATGAAAGACATTATAAGGACATCCCTTTTGCAGTTTACAACAAGCCATGTAGAAAAACTATTGCTCTGATACAATGAGACCAAATTGGGCTTTATGGCCTACATGCCAAAGTCTATATGTGGCAGAAAACTGACACTGCATCATCTTAACCTCATCGCAGTCTGCACCATGAAACATGGTGGTGGAAGCATCAAGCTGTGGGAATGTTTTGCAACCATAATAACAGTTTAAGGTGTGAAGCTGACAAAAAAATTCACATAACACTTTTCAAATTTTAAATCATTGAAAAAGCATAAACATAAAAAACCAACAATAAGCTATTAGCCTTAGCAAAATGCAAAAAAGCCCCAAGTGGTATAGATGCTTTTACAAGGCGCTGCATCTTTGGCAGACATGACTTTTCTCATTTTTGGCACTAGGGTTACAGTTAAACTGACAATTATACTGAAAGTGGTAGTTTTAAAAAAATATGTAATAAGATATCATTAAAGCTTTGGTGCTTCTAAACCTAAAAAAATAATACCCAGTCTTTGCAGTCCGAACTGTCCATAGTCTTTTCCCTGAATGAAGCCCTGGAATACATAAGTAGATCCATCAGGCTCCGCTGATACCTAGAGAGAACACAGGACAGAAAGATAAGCTGCATTATCGTAGCAAAAGTATTAATGAGAAAAAAAGAGCTATCATATCTTTGTGTTTGTAGTATTTTTCATGGTGTGAATCTGGAGCTAAGGACATACAAATCCATCCATAGTCCAGGAGTCCTCCATGATCTTGGCTGGAGAGATGGCTGAATCTTTCAGTTGGCTTCCCTGGTTCACATAGTTCACCTGATACATCAGAAGCAACAGTCTGGCCTCTGTAGCCTTATACACTCCTATATAGGCATAAAAAACATGATTTATAACAGAGAATTTAACATCTTGCTTGTAAATCATTAGATTGATCGGCATGTGTTTCTTTTCCCCCTGGAGCATTAATTAAATATGTGTAGCTTCCCTGTTTAGCTGCAGAGAGATGTTTTATACGAACATAAAAAGAGAACAACATCCCAGATACAGTTGTAAAATAAATTAACATTGATTAAAAAGAAATAGAGGGAACCTCGGAGATGTTGACAGCATATTTAGACAAAAATGTGCACGTACAGTAATATCACACATCATTATTGTGATATATGCAGTCAATAAGACAGGTTTAGAGGTGCTGGTTGGACTGTTTTTCATCTCAACCAGAGACCCCTGTTTTCCCATAACTCTAGTATTTATGCTAAGCAGTACCGCGAAGGTGTCAGCATATTTAGATACCAGCTTTACACTCAGCACACAGACATACTATTTATATTTAAAATGATGAACAGCTGCCTAAAGAGCAGGACTTGGGGAAAACATGCAGGTTTTAAGCAGCTGCAACTCGGCTGTGGAATAAAATGCAGTTTTAGTCGGTATTGATCTAAGACTGTGCCTCTAAGCCAGATGACAGACAATAAAAGCGTGATTGCTGCACGGATTTTAGATATAGTTTTTGTTGCTCCTTGCTACTTTGGGAACCAATTCTAGCTTCAACAGGATTGGTGTTATATTAGGGTTTCAACCCCGACTGGCACTATTAAGGGACTTGGAGAATTATGCATGTGAGTGTATATATTTTTATATGAGAGACACAACAATAATCCACCATTACAAAGCGGCACACATCCGTAAAGGTGTTGCTAGCAGGAGCTCAATACCACATTTAATGTCTTAGTGTGTTTACTGTATTACCAATGAATCAATACAGCAGCCATGTAGCACTGTAATATAAACTTGACGTATCGTCATCACAGTGTATAGATCGTCGTATAAAAGTATTAATGGAGTGCTTAAAGTTGAGCAATGATGCAACATGCCTGACAGGAGCAGTTCCAGGTTGCCGTTGCTGAGCGTTACATTTACTCTCCTAGTCGTGGAGTTGAAGCTGGTGATGCTCAGTGTCATCGGCTGCTTCCTACCACGGTAATTGTAGGAACCCTTCCATACGTAGTTAGGAGCAAAAACATCATCAGGAACTGCAGGAGAAATAAGATGAGAAAATAGATTCACAATTCTGTTTTCTTCTTGTACTATTTAACTTTTTTAAGAATATTTTTTGAGAGCATTTGACTTTCATCCTAAAAACAAAAATACATGTATATAACACTCTTTTACACTGTTAGAAAAATCACAATTACTCACATTTATCTACAAATGCAATGTAAAATCAGAGTGATTTGTGGAATTCTCCATTTGTTTTTTAGTTTGATATATTTTGTCTTTTAAATGACTGTAATTTTTACCTTACATGTGTTTTTATCCTAGCTGTGGTTGTTTCTATATTGCTCTTGTTACCTGTTGATTTGTGGATTTAAAATCAAATCTATTTTAATATCAGAAAAAGATAACTTGGGTAAATAAAAAGAAAAGAAAAATTCAAAAATGTATTTCCTTTAGTGGGAGATAAGCTATCCAAACCAACCTGGCATATGGACAAATATAATTTCCCTCTTTCATAAATTGTGAATAAAATGAGATTAACCACATTTTTTGGTTCAATTTCACTAGCCACACTCAGATCTGATGACCAACACAACTGAAGAATCAACAAACCACTTAAAAACCTAAGATCACATTTGAAACTTAGTCATTAATATTAATCAGCCTGGAAAGGATCAACAAAGCCTTTAGGAAAGGGTAAGTAAAGGCATCTGGAAATCCAGCAAACCATCCACAAATGGAGTACATTGATGACTCATCCAGGATGTCAGAAAAGAATGCTGAACAACACGTGTTTCAGTATTACTGCCATAAAAGTAATATTGTTGGAGAAACAGAACTTTCTACCTAGAGGCAAACATGGTTCATGGTGTGATGGTGTAGGGTTTATGACCTTGAAGTCAGGCACACTTAGGTTATGCAGCAGAAGAATGATCCAAAGCACAACAGCAAGTCCTCTTCAAAATGGCTCAAAATAATTAAAAAGAAGGTGTTGGAGTGGCCTAGAAAAAGTCAAAAATTAAATAAGACTGAGATGCTGTGGTGTAAACTTAAAAAAGGCCATCCATGCTCAAAAACCATCAAATTTGGCTGAAATTAGTTATGCAAAGGACAGTAGCCCAATTAATTCAATCAATTACTTTTTCATATTTTTTGTGTTATTGCGAATAGTTTTCACTTGTGTGTTACTGATCATATTCAAAAAAAATTATTTTGCAAAAATGTCGCATGATTCATCTACCACCTTTTAAAAGATTTAAAAATATGTGTGATTAATGAACATTACTGAGTTAAGTTTGAAGTAAACATAGCTCTAAAATTTTTGTGGTGAACTTTAAATAATGCAGTTTTAATCTGAGTTAACTGAACTTTGAACTAGTTTTGGTGAAGTGTGAACACTTGCAGAACACTATTATGGGTATGGTGGCTCTTTTCCACATGTGTCTTCAGTATTGCTATGTCTCCTCTATTGATAGGTCTGTCCTTGTGCTGTTGTTCCCCTGCAGCTGGTAGCGCATTCTGGATGGGCCTCTGCAAAACAGGTCATTTATTTTCTTTGGTCTAAGTCTCCCTAGAGCCTCACTTCAGTTTAGTGTGCAGAGATGTGAGTCTTTATAGAGCTGTATCTATGTAGAATCAAATCTTGCCTCCCAGTAAGTAAATCAACCACAGAAAATATGGAAAGCTGCATTTGTTTGTGGTGCCCTGTTTGTTTCAAGGCATTTGACTCTTTTGATCATGAGCCACCCGGCAAACTAAGAGCTAAATTTAGTCGTGTTTTAAGGCTGGTTTAGAAACTACCTTTCAGAAAAAACTATGCATTTTTGCAGAAGGTTATAAGTTCAGTTTTCTAAGGATTTTAAAAGGAGTTCCCCAATGCTTACTCTCAGGCCCCCCTGACGTTTTTTTATGAGATCAGAAGTAAATTGTCCATGCTCTTTTTTTCCTGCTAATGGACAGACGTACAGGTTTGTTGGAGTTTCCTGAAGATTTTAAAAGGAGTTCCATAATAGAGGAGTTAATCTCATGGGGCTTCTTGGATAAATATTTGAAATATAATGATGACCCCTACCAGACAACCTTGTCGATTTAGCTCGTGTATTTACCATTGAACAAGTTTAAAAAAAACTGTAGTAAATACAACTGTAGCAAAAAGCAAAGCAAGCTCCTTACAGAAGATGATCTACTTTTGTGCCTTGAGAAAATAAAAGACAGACAGACAGAGAGAGAGAGAGAGAGAGAGAGAGAGAGAGATGCATAAACATACTGATAGGGGGATGGAAAGAACTGACCATTTAGTTTTGGGCTGGGTGTTCCTGGCACAGGTTTCACAGGTTTCTTCTTCTCTCCAGCTGCACATACGAGAGACAGAGACAAAATATATAGGTAAACTTTCAACTCATGAAGACATTAAAATGTTTTGTTCTGCCTGATTTACAGGCTATTACATGGATGTCCAAAAAACTGTTGTGTCCAGAAGAAAGCACTCCACATTAGAATTCAGCACCAGTCACTCTAAGTCACACATGAGCATAATGAGAGAGGAGCATTTTGAACAGGGTAACACAAAACAGACCTCTTTAATGAGCAATTCACAAGCAGAGCAATGCAAACAGAGTTCATGGCCAATAATAGCTGTGCATACTGGACCTATTTAAAAAGCAGTTTAAAGGCATGGGTTCTGATGACTGAGAGCACCCTAGATCATCTTTTTAAGATGCAGCCATTGTTTTCAATTAGGAAGAAAAACAAGCATAGGAGAAGGCCTGTGTCCTAGAATCCGAATTGGGATTAGAGTACCTCACTTTTTAAGAGATTTTCAGGGCAACAACAGGGTGGTTGTCTTGGTGGAAAAAATTTAATTAAAAATTAAAACTAAAAAAACATGCAGCTTTTTCCAGAGCTTGCTGACATTTTGCTGTATGCTTTTTTGTTGACTGGTTGTACAATAGATACATTTGAAAAGCCTACTTTTTTAGGCTATACACAAATTAGACGAAGCATATTTGTTTGAGAAGTTATGTGTGTTTATATATATACATATATATATATATATAAAATAAATGCAAGGAATGCTAATAGTGCTGCTAAGAGGAAGAGAGGGGTATCACACACCTCTACATATTGGCATTTTTCCCGTCCAAGTGCCATCGCTCTTGCAGACCCGGTGTTCTGAGCCCCCTGCTAGGAAGTACCCGCGTTGACAGCTGTACACTAAGGTGTATCCAAAGCCGGGCAGATCCATCCCCACCACATCCACATGGAGTGGGCTCTCTGGTTGCTTGCATGCGTGTGCTGCAGATTCAAAACATGCATTTTTTTTATCTTTAATCAGAGTCTGTAGAGGATTAGAATGGGCGGATCAAGACCAACATATATGTTTCTTACGCATGCAATCAGGTTGGGTCCCAGTCCAAGTCAGATCGGGTTGGCAGGTTCTGGATGAAGATCCCTGAAGCAAATGACCTGACTGGCATTGAAATGACACCACGCTCCCAACCTTGACACAAGGAGACAGACAGCAAAACATAAAAACAAAAAAATATGGGCAGTGTTTTGTGTGGTTATAGCATTAAAGTACCCTCAGGAGAGCTGCCACTACGGCCAATCCTAGGAGGGACAGATTGAGACATGCCGGCAAGTATTTCTTTGCTACTTTGTCACTACAGTTAAAGTGCCTTGAAAAAGTGTTCTTTCCCTTTTTCACGTATTTCACTTTCCAACCAAAAACTTCAGTGTATTTTACTGGGATAAATAAATAAGTGAAGTGGTGTAAGGAAAGTAATATATGGTTTTAAACAATTCTAACCAATAAAAATCTGAAAAGTGAGGTCTGATGTTTAATTAGCACCCTTTTACTTGAGTACAAATAGTTGCCTTCTGAAGTCTAACTACTAAAACGAGATCATCTTTGTGCCATTTAATCTCAATATAAATCCAGCTGTTCTTTAAAGATCTCAGAGGTTAATTAGAGAATATAGGCAAATATTCATCATCATAAAGGCCAGGGAACATAGCAAACAGGTTGGTACTAAAGTTAAGGTGAATTTTAATGCAGGGTTAGTTCATAAAACAATATCTCAAGCTTTGAATATCTCATATAGCGCTGTGAGAATGATCACAAACCAACCAAGACACGGCCATCCATCTGAACTATTGGGCCTTGCACGGAAAGTAAGAATAAGAGAAGCCACTAAAAAAAAACCAACATTTGTTCCCTAAATTAGTACAACTCTGTTTTCTGAACACATCATCCCCTCTGGAAAGCCTACTGGTGATAACCTGATGATTTGGCAATCCTCCATTCAATTTGACTGAGTTGGGTTTATTTTGCAAAGAAAATTGGAAAAAATGTCATTCTCTAGATGTTCAAAGTTGTTTGAGACGTACGTACACCAAAAGACTTGCATCTAAAATTGCAAAAAAGGAGGTTGTATAGATTCCAAAGGTGCTTAAATCAAATGCATTCCATAGTAATGTTGTTTTTAAAAAAATGTAGAAAACTTTGTGTTCTTTTCCTTCCACTTGACAATTATGCACTAATTTGTGCCAGTCTATCACATAAAATCCCAATAAAATTTCTTAAATTTTATAGTTGTAATGTGACAAA
This sequence comes from Crenichthys baileyi, assembly GCA_036173005.1. Lineage (NCBI taxonomy): Eukaryota > Metazoa > Chordata > Actinopteri > Cyprinodontiformes > Goodeidae > Crenichthys > Crenichthys baileyi. Next base: position 692,917 of record JAHHUM010000303.1, on the reverse strand, counting down.
ATCATTTTACAAATGGCTTAAGTTTACCATCATTTCAACCAACTGAAACTGGCAATTTGTAACACCCTGAACATGAAAGACAATATACAAAAATTACATTTGACTCTATGACAAATCAGCCAAGAAAACTGCTGTTATATAGATATTAAATCATATAATTGGTTAAGGAAGTGGGTTTAGAGTCTGTCAGGGCATATATTTTACCTTAAAACCATAAGTCCGATTTAAGGAGCCATAGCGAGGTGTTCCTGGGTTATCGCAGCTGGTTTTGGTTGGTTCTGTAAAGGAAAGTAAACCGTGTAAGCAGACACACATCCAGGAGAAAGATAAATTAACTGCAACATTTGTAACTCCTTTCCCTTTCTCCATTTCTCTCCACTGTTGTCATGGTAACAGGGGTTTGTGAGTGGCATCAGGCCAGCAGGGGGCAGTAGTGGTTCATGAGAAAACGAAGCGAGGCCTCTTAAGAGTTTTTGTCTGTGAGAGCATGTGTGTGAATGTGTGTGTGGCAGGGTCATCAGCATGTAGAGCACATCCTGACGCAGAGCTCGATTCAATACAGCTTCCAAAATGACAGATTCTTTTTCTTCCTGTACTTCTCCATCCGCTCTCCTTCTTTCTCACTCTTTTTACCCTCCCTCTCTCCCTCTTTGTAACCCACTCTTTTCCTCTCTGTTTCTATGCCACTATCTCCTTTAAACCCCCCCCATCCCATTGCCTCGTCTATCTTATTTAAAGAGCAGGCTGCTTTGCCTCAAAGCTCATTGTGGTCCAGTCACGTCGTAATACACATCGCACTCCAACATACAGCTGCAGTCACACTAATATATCACCACTGCACACATATGCCCAACACTCAGCACTCCTTTCTCAACACATTTCTACCAGAGAAAAAGAAGCAGCAGCAGCAGCAGTGGGAATCATGTTGTATTTGAGTGTTTATGCTTGTGAATGAGCAGTCTCAAACTTGTAAAATAATTATGCAAGTCGAAAGATACTTCTTTTCCCAGAAGTAGAAGATTAAGTCTTTACATAGGCACTTCACAGGCAACCTCCTATTTTTAGATCAATTTTACAGGCAACATTAGACTTTACTGCAGCTGTAAAAGTGCTAGGTGTGCAGCACAGCTTATCAGTGGTGGATATGAGCGAAGTCAGAAGTCTTTTCACACATCAAAAGGCTCTAACTGATTGCTTGCAATTCATCTTTATACTTGCCAACTTTGAAACACATACAAAAGTTTTAGAACGCCTTTCTCTTTTAATGGTTTTCTTTATGTTTATGAATATTGACATTGTACGTAGATTCTCAACGAAGGCATCAAAACAGTGTATAAACACATATGCAATTATGTAGCAAACCAAAAATTGTAAAATAACTTTAAATCTGTTATATTTTAGAATCCTTAAAGTAACCGCCCTTTTCTGTAATGACTGAAATATTAACCCCTGGCCATCTCTCAATGAACGTCTGGAAAGTTCTTTCAAGACTTTGGAAAACCATTTCAGGTGATCACCTCATGAAGCTCATGGAGAGAATGCCAAGAGATCAAAGCAGTCATCAAAGCAAAGGGTGGCTGTTTTGTAAAAATCTAAAGTATAAAAATGTTTTAGAGTTATTTCGTACTTTTTGTTACTACATAATTCCATGTGTGTTCATTCACAGGTTTATTGTCTCTGGTGAGAATCTACAATTTAAATAGTAATGAAAATAAAGATTCCCATTGGTTGAGAAAGGCGTTCTAAAACATTTGATCGGTAGTGTACGTGTGTGTGAGGTGGTTCTCCCAAAAAACTGAAATAAATTAGCGACATGCACAGTATCTGTTCTCGCTTTTGTTCCATGGTCAGCAGCAGCTTGTTTGAAGCTTACAGTACTGCGAAAAGGTCTTGAAACACCCATAATTACTTTTACTTCCAACAGTGTTCTTATGGGATCTGGACCATAAACAAACAGAATAGGGCAAAGAATAAAGTAAGGAAATACACATATTTTTCCATACTTTTTCTTTTTCTCCATTTTTTCCATAAATGTTCAAATCCTGAAATTGTTTATATCCAAATCCAATCTGTTTTATCAGACTGTATCAGAACCCTGCAAATATACCTTTTTTAACAACTACACAGAAGATAAGCAAAAAAGCACAGATGCCTATGCTTAATGTAAAAAAAGGACCTGACTACAGAGTAGCAACCTGTTTTCATGTGTCATCATCCAAATCAACATGTAGGCTGTATTTTACAATTTCCCATTCCTCATACACATCGCTTTTGATACATTTCATTCAGAAGATCAAGTGCCTTTCGGCTTAGTCAAGAGCATACAGATGTGCAATTTGTTAGTGACAATGACATGTGAAATAGCACGCTGCCATAATATTCAATCTGCACGCTCACAAATGACCTTTGTAAAACAGTCCGCTGGAGTGCTTTTAGTGAATCGCGGTACAGCTGGAAAGAGGGGCAGCCAATATATGAAACTAAAAATGCACATATGAAATGGCTGTGATTTCTCATTCACAATGCTTTACAAAGTTTTAATACTTAGAAAAAAATATTGATCGCAGTAAAACAAAATGCTGTTTTATCAAGATAAGTTGCCCATCTGAAAATTATACTTCAGCTCTCTTCTGAGGAATCAGTCGAGGCTCCTGCTGAAGGTTCCCTTTTTGTTGGCAGGAATGTTTGAGATGAGCTTGAAGTTGCTATTTGTTAAGATTTCATTATAGCTTTTACTTTCACAGAGCAGAAATTGCTCTCCAAAACCGACACGCATATAAACTAAAACGTGGCTGAGGCTTGTGTAATAATGGGTGCGTAATGGTGATAATTAGGCGTTGGTGCTAATTAACTGGTGGCACAAACAACATGTGTCTGATAGGTTCCAAAAAAAATGAGCTCCCTAAAATTAGCTGAAAAAAAAATCCAACAAAGCAGGAGTGTTCAGCCACAGAGTTTTGGAAATACTTCTGTCTGACACAGAGTTTATTGTGTTATAACTAATAAAAAAACACATGTACAGCAAAGGGACAGCATTAAACACTCGTCTGTAATACTGTGCTGTGATATGTTATTTAAAGCAAGATATTTATTTTACGAGAACAAGCTCTCGGGAAATCTGCCTTTTAATTTGATCCCAGACTTTGAAGAGGGGAGGACATCCCTGCCAGGGGAAGCTCCGTTGCGCTCCAGAACAGAGCTGAATGACTGTTAATGAGTGACTCAGAAAGGGTTGACGAGCATTTATTTTAATCTTAAATCAGTAGTTAAAAAAGGTTTAAAACCATTTGACTCCACAGTTGAAATATTTGAGACTTATTTAGAAACATTAATCAATATACATTTTGTTCAGAACATTTACATACACTCAGCATGGGCATGAATATAATTTATTTGAACTGTTCTATTTAGGGGCACTGAGAGTTTCTCTTCCATCCAGGGTCAAAATGATACAAACAAATATATACATACATCCCCACTATTATTTGGTTAGACGTCCCTCAGCTAGTTCCACTTTAACCACACTCTTTTCATAGCAAACACCAAACTACTGGCATGATTCTGGCTGGATAGTTGACCATTCTTCTTGGTAGAATTTGCAGAGTTCATTTGAGTTGCTTGGTTTCCTGGCATGGACATGGCCTTAAAGCCTAACGCATACATTTTAAATAGACTTAAATTGAGCCTAATGTTAGCATGCTTTACACATTCCGAAACTAGTTATGATGTTTGTTTAGGTTCAGTATCCTGTTGGAACACCCTATCATGTCCAAAACAGCCACATAGCTGCTGATTCGAGGTGAAAGTGAAGAATCCGCAGGTAGTCCAACTCTTGCAAGGTTCAGTCTGTTTTGTGCTTGTGCATGGCATCAATACCACTGCAAGTAAACCAGATACTCAGCATGAAGTGGCCCAGGTTGTAGGATTTTTTCAGGGTTCGAACCCCTACTCTGTCCATCTCAGTCATTGTGCCCTTGGGCAAGATACTTCAACCACCTTGCTTGCTGATGATGGTCAGAGAGTCTGGTGGTGCCGACTGTATGGCAGACTAGCTTCTATCAGTCTGCCCCAGGGCAGCTGTGGCTACAATTTAGCTTACCACTGTCAGTGTGTGAATGTGTGTATGACTGGGTGGATAACTGATTGTAGTTTAAAGAGCTTTGGAGTCCTCCAACTTGATAAAGCGCTATACAAGTGCAGGCCATTTACAACCACCATGCATTAGTTAGTACAGTGTTCTTAGGTTTGCAACCCTCATCTTGACTCCTAGAAACATTCTTCCTGCCACTGTGGCTAAACAGGTCATCCTTTGTCTTGTTTTATGAAACATGTTCTGCAAAACAGCATTTAGCTTTTCCAAGTAGGCAGCTGCAAATTTGATTCATGCTTGAAGGTGGTTGGACAGTGCGGTGCTGAGTCCATGGCGCTCACAGTACATGCACAGTATGCCCGACTCTGTGGGAGCCTTTGGTCTTATTTTGCTTAGTTATTTCAGCTGTTTTCTGCAGTGTGTACATGATTCTGTGTTTATTAGCTACCCCCCTCAAGTAAATTGTTGGATGTTCAGAACTGATTTTGCATTAAGCTTCTGGAATGGCCACAGTCTCAGCTTTGTTGAATACTTGCCGATTGTGCTCAGAATCCAGGTCTGCAGAGGAAACTAACCAGTTTAAATGATCTTTACCTAGTCTGCTAAGAACAGAGGTCAAATCCACCCAGGATTATGCTAGATGTTTGTTTATGGCTTCAAAAACATGTGGTTTCTTTGCATACTGCTAAGGGACCTGAATAAAAGTTTAGGTCCCTTATATTGAAACATGTATGAATATATTGAAACATATATGAATAATTTTGATGACGTGCAGATTTTAGAAAATCTCCTATAAACTTTTACGCAACACTTATTTATTTTTTATAAGCAGTTTGTTTTATGATTTCAACTCCCAAAGGGTATAAAAGGGATGCAATTTCAAGATGTTTTTCTACATTTAACTTAAATGTATTTATACACTGTAAATACTACATAGCAGGAGGTTCTGGATGAGTCATGTTCTCCTAATTAGATAAGCTTGTGTCAGATTAGACTTTCTGCTCATTCATAATGACCCCTGTCTTTGTTTTTATATTTATAGTATGTGTTTCACCTTTGTACAGTATTGGCATATGGGTGAAAAGTGAAATGCATACCAGTTAAAAACTGTATGAAGAATTCAGCCGATATCAGTATGAATCCTTACTCTAAACAAACTCTCTGGAGAACTACCAGCTCCAATCCAAGCAGAGCTAAAGCTAAGACTGCACACGCCTTGCACAAGTAGATTCGCTGGTGCATTTCATGTAAAGATTTTACATGCAATTCAGAATTGTTTAGGTATTGTCAGTGTCAATAGCAGGAATCCATACACAATTTTGAACATAAGTTTACTCAAAAACATCAATTTATCCTTAGAACACTAATTATTTCTTTATAGATTGGTGAGGTTTACACGAAATGACCAAATAGATAAAATAATATATACAGTACATATTACTGAGTAAAATGTCAAGAAATCTTTATACACTTTCTTCTACTTGCCTAAAATAGCAGGTTTTCACAAAAAAAGCTATTTGTTTTGGCTAAAGGTTTGGACAACATTTACATTTTTTGGGATTTTCCTGTTGTTTAGTGAACTCATTGCACAAATTACCGATGCAGCGTGGTTGGGTTCCACTCCAGGTGCCGTCATTCTCACAAAGTCTGGTTGCCGTGCCAACCAGTATCAGAGGTGGAGAACAGCTAAAGGACACTTCGGATTGATAAATGAAACTCCGACCCTCTCTGAAACCACCAACTGGAGTACCCGGGTCACCACAGAACTTGGCTGCAAATGCAAAGATGCATTTATAATTATACTAGTTGTTGTGATGGGAATACAAAAGACAAGTGCTTGAAAATTAGCAAACAAAATACGTTGATGCAACGTAATGCTTACGTAGGCACTGTGGAAGCATGCCGCTCCAGGTACCATTGGCCACGCAGGTCAGGATGGCTGGGAATGAGAGTTCATACCCTGGTGAGCAACTGTAGCTCACACTGCTGCCCCATTCAAAGTCACTGCCCTGCAAAACTCCATTGCTGATAGCAGGGGGAGCCGGGCAGGTCACCGCTGGGACAAAAGAAGAGTGAATTATGACCCAACATCTGATTGTCAACGAATTATTAAAGTGTGAGTGTAAAATTTGGAAACATTACACTAAAACCACATGAATATAATGTATTCCATGAATTTGTTGTTTGAAAGTCTTTTCAGTATAATGTCATCATGGTTTCTTGGCCTAAAAGATTTTGATACTTGAGTTACCTGTACATATAGGCATGTTTCCACTCCACGTCCCATTCTGGGTGCACATCCTTAGAGGCGATCCATCCTCCTCCATTCTGAATCCCGGCTGGCACTGAAAGGAAACGTTCTGTCCAATAGTGAAATCCTCACCGTAGCGAAGGCCATTAGCCGGCATGCCGGGATCCCCGCAGTTTATCACTGTAGGAGAGGCCACAAGTCCCAATTATATAATAAACACTCTGACAAGCGGAGGTTTACCTCTCATCAAGATTCAGGACAAAATAGGTGGGATTTTAATTTGGTTATTTTCTCTTTATCTGTGTTCTTGACTTTCAGGTAATTTAAATCATATAAAAATGATCAAGAAGAGGAAGACAAAGGCACAGGCAAAGTGACAGAAGTTAAAAAATGGCAATCAACAGATGGTGAAAGACAATAAAAAGATAGATGCAGAAGAGGGGGAAAGTGAGTAATACATTTTTGTGAAAGGTAAAAATGATAGATTTTACTGTGTTAAAATTGTTTTGCTATAACATAAGTCACAATGGACTTTTCCATTGTTTTAAAAGCAACTGAGTAGTTTAAACACACAGAAAAAGAGCTTTCCGAGTCATGCAGGCAAAATCAGACCTGCACTTCAGTATATGAATGTTGGGACCCACAGCCATGGTTACAACATTAAAACTCCGGTACAAACTTTTCTGGAACTTTCAAGATAAATTGCATTTAACCGACTTTCAGAACAACTTCAAAAGGGAGGGTAGCAGCGGACTTCCCATGATGCCACTGGTCGTATAAACCCCCACCTTTCTGTTAGGAATAACCTTTATTAATATGCTTATAGCTGTTTTTCCCATTGACCCAATAGTGAAATAAAGTATAAGTCCTAACGTTTCCCTTTTGTTACAATAGGATAAGAATGCTCATAAACATACAGTACAAGGATAAATGGCCCAAAGATTGTCATAGATGACCTGAGGCTGGGGCACTGGGGTTGATAGTGGAGCAGCTGGTATAACTGGGATGATTAGAAAGCCGCAGCACACTTAGATTAAGGATGGACACCCGCTACTACACAACCTGACAGATAGACACCACAATGGTGACACATAGTCTACTGATAATCACTGAGGGAGAGCACATCCATTGCATTGGAGTGCCAGATATCAAAACTATATGTGACCTTCTATCGAGGCTCTTCGTCATCTTTACACAGACGGCAACGGTCCAAGACGGGAGCCTCAGCGCTGATATCTGTAATCATTCCCCTGCCTTAATTTAGATTAAAGGAGCTAAAAGTTAGATTAGATAGATGGTTAGATAGAGTGAGTGACCATTTCCGGGGTCCAAGGACCGGTGGAGCTCCGAGGCGTCTGACCGCCAACAGGGTGCGGTAGCTCGGACAAATTGGTGTTCCCGCCCGCGCCCCGGAAGCGGAAACCACTTTTGGATAGGATAGGGTTGCCACGGAAGGACAACGCATCACAGCTCCGGCCGCAAGCAGGTAAAGAGATACCTATTAAAAATCTCCAGTGTTTTCCTGTAAAAACACTCTGTGTTGTTAGTTCTGAGTGAACTGTTTTTGTAATTCTTGGAGGCAGAGAAATGGTTCAGAATAATTGTTGCGCACGCATTAATATGTGATAAGATGTGTTATTTTAACGGTGACAGCCCAGGAAGAACGGTACACTCTTCCAAACTTAGGCTAAAATCTAAGGGTGTAGGTTTGAAGTTCCTTTATTGCATGCAAGGGAAGATAGTTTTCCCTCGCACACAATATGAAAGCGACTCCCTGAATGAGGTACGCGAACTCGGTTACGGTATGTCGGGTCCGGACGGTTCCATAAGAACGGTCAAAAGATACTACCGAGAGGAAGTATTAGGTTTTGATAGCTCCTTGGACTTCTTAAAAGTCTTTAAAGCGGCTTACTTCCTTGTGAGTAAAACACGCAGAGGTGGATGCGCATCCTCGGCATGGTTTAAAGGTCCTGTGGTTCTCTTAAAGAACCCAAAACACCGCCGAGAGGGGTTCTTGAGTTTCAATAGCTCTCTAATTTTTCCTTAAGAAAATTTTAAAGTGGCTGGCTCCTTTTTTGAATAAACAAGCTGTATAAATATAAAGGTGTAACATCAAACCGCCAGTATGAATGTGTGTGAGTCGGAAGTGAGTAGACGGAAGTGACGGGGGACATATTACACTGACTGACTGCTACATGCTAAGCTAACATGCTAAGCAAACAGGCCCCAGCTCCCTGAATAAACTCTGTGTAAATAAACTTTGATGTCTGAGAGATAACGGAATAAGCTCTCATGTGGACCAGGAAACGGTGCCGTACCGCCTGGTTGGCCAGAGTGTGTGAAAGTGTGTGTGAAGTGAGAGAATGACTGAGACGTCACTAGAAAATGAGCTCCCTGCTTGTTCTGTAGGAGCAGGCTTGGAGACAGGGAGGAGAAATATATTAGCAAGTTTCAACCACAAACCGCTTTAAAACAACAGTTTGATGGAGCTTGTTTGGGTCCCGGAAATAACTGTCGAGTCACCAGAAAAGAGTAAGAAATAATTTTTAACCATTAAGTGCCAATAAGTGGTTCCACTCTAAAATGCTGTATTTACAGGGTAATCGAACCTTTATGTGGCCAATGTCTGTCCATTTTGTCTGTCTGTTTTTGTGAAATGAATGTCTGTTTCATGTTATGTAAAAATTAGGGGATATGTGGCAGGATACATTTAATTGAAATTGTTTTCTGATATGAAACTAATTGGAATTTTGAGTTTTTAGGTCTGGAGAGACGTCCTGACCATGGACCGCCTGCTTGAAAGGTAAAAACATTTTAAACTATCTGACGCTCTGATCCTCAGCAGTACCATAATAATATTAGGTCATTTCTTTATGATAACACGAAAGGAACTGCCAGAAAAGGGACAATCTCTCCCCTCAAAACATGATTCTAACAGATGTTTGGACTTTTTCCAGTCAGGTTCAGAATGATCAAATTAGACTCAAATTTAACACAAGATGAAATGCACCTTAACAGAATTACTGTACTGGACTGAAATGGAGAAAACTTGAGTTAACTGAAACAAACTTTAGTTACTTGAAATAAATACAAAGTGTAATTTATAGCTGTCTGAAACTGTACAGTTTGTTTATAAAACTGGGTAAGACAAACTAAGATTATAAAACATAACATGCCCTTCATTTTTGTGTTCATCAATTTCATTGAGCCTTCTAAACGGATGAGAAGTGAATTTTTTTCCACAGGACTCAGTTACAGTTAAATGTAATTGAACCAGATTTTTTTTTAAATGTTATCTATGGTTTAGATTTAATACTTAGATTCACAATTTAATGAACACAATACTCTGACCCTTTTTGATGCCTACACTGCACATAGAAAGAGACCAATGGAGGTATGGAAAGAGATTAAAATAAGCACTAGAACTAATGAAATTAGCACTTCGCATTATTAGAATGATAACAACTAATAAAAACTAGTGACCCCATTCTTAAATATAATAAGGACTTACTGCATTAGAAAATATAGATAGATCTAAATAAAGCTAGATTAGAATAGAACATTCAGAGTCGTTATAATCTTGCTGATGAATACCACAAGAGAGAGAGAGAGACAAGAGAGCAGCTTTATCAGGGCCAAACAGAAACATTTGCAGGGAAGATCCAATGGCCTTCAACCTGATTTTGACTTTATTTAACCCTATCATGACACATTATGTAAGGAAAGAAATAAAAGGTATAAGTGGCAGCACTGACAACTTTGCAGAACAGAAGATAAACAAAAGTAAAACGAATCAAACAAATATGAAAAAAATCACACAGGAATACCCACAACATTCTCAAGAATACACACGCACACAAACACACACTCTCACAACCACATAGTCACACACAACCAAAATCATAACCACCAGCATTAAAACTGCATGGCACACATCACAAGACACAAAATAAGACAACATACACATACAGAGTTCATGCGCACATCTCTGAGGATTAAGTCCAGAATAAATGAACCTTTATTCTTACTGAAAGCAAGAGAAAGATGTTTTACAATAAAGTAAATATGAATAACAGTGATACAGTAAGTAAGTGAGGCAAAGTATTCAAGCTGATGAAACTTTAAACTGAAATGCAAAACGTCTCATTTTCCTTATTCTTGGTGTAAAATACATAAAGATAACTGATCAGTATTTCTCAGGCCATATTGTAAATTAAATTGGATTAAGTATTTCTAAATATGGAATATTTCAAAGTTTGAGGGGATGAAGATTAGTTTCTGTGGCATGGCCATAAATAACATCAGCATGTTCTAGGATTAGCAGCACCAGTTGTGGAAAACTCTTTTGCGAGCTGGAAGGGAAAAAACATTCTCAGAACGATAATGTGACAATTTTAAGGCAACAGGCTTTCAAACAATATTAAATGTAGGATTTTAGCTCGACCATTTAGACACAGATTTTATCTGACTCCAAAGGATGATTTGTCGAAAACTTTACAACAATTAATTGCTGTGATTAAACCTGGAAAAACTTTCACTCATTTAAGACTTACTGCAGGAGGAAAAAAGGCTGTTAACTTTATATAATTTGAACAGAATAAATCTACCATCGCCTTCTGACAAGATTAAAATTAATGTCCTATATTAAAACTTGGTTTTCACCAAAAGTGGTAGTTGCATTAAATGATACAGTTGATTTAATTGATGGAATTAAAAGCAATAAAATGCCAGGCGAATTATACATTCCGATTTATGTCAAGTTAAATTTATTTATATAGCACTTTTCAGCAACAAGGCACTCAGGACGCTGTGCATAACGAGGGGCATTGCAGTGATGCAAAATCAAATAACAGAGGTAAGAATAGAAGGATGGATAAGAAAATGAAAGGAAAGTTGGACTGAAAACTTAACTAAAACTTAACTAATAATGTTTAGATGTCACCGTCATTATTTATGCATGAATAGGTTCCCGGGCGCGGGCGGGAGCACCAATTTGTCCGAGCTACTGCACCCTCTGGTGGTCAGACGCCTCGGAGCTCCACCAGTCCTTGGACCCCGGAAACGGTCACTCACTCTGTCTAAAGACTCTTAAAGGAACGACTCTCAACCAGTTTCTAACTTTTAGTTCCTTTAATCTATATTAAGGCAGAGGAATGATTACAGAGATCAGCGCTGAGGCTCTCGTCTCGGACCGTTGCCATCTGTGTAAAGATGACGAAGAGCCTCGATAGAAGGTCACATATAGTTTTATATCTGGCACTCCAATGCAAATTTGCTTGTATCTTCTTTTACTCCTTCATAAGCTGGTATACAGCAAGGCTGCAATGTCATAAAATTTTTTCTTCTTTGTATATAATAATAATGGAAATAACAATGTACAAATATGATTATGTGTTGTGAAATGAAGAAGGTGAAAGAAAGAAAAATGCTGATTCCACTACCCAAGTTTGTGATTTCTTGTTTGTGTTAATTTGTTGTACTGGGATGGTTGTATGATCAAAACTGTTTATTTTCAGGCATTGCCGGTCACAATGCTCATGATTTCTCTGGAAAGGTTGATGAAGAGTCGTCCCGCCTGATGACGTGAATGATAACCCTAAACATATATTTTTCTCCTAGGTGAAGAAGGCCTGAAAAGGTGGCTGGGACCAGCCTGACAAATGGGTCCATTGACACATTATTAATTAGGACATAAGATCTCTGGGGTTCAGAAACAATAGGAATCGAAAGATTGTGTTTGAGGGTTGAAAACGTGTGGTTGAGAAGAGTGTGACAGGAATGAATGAAGGCCCAAGGTATGAATGATGAATTATGTGGGCCACATGAGTGAAAGGTTCATGGATCGAATGGTATGTTTTAGTTTCTTTGAGCTCATTATTTGTTTTGGGTTTTGATTCATAGTTGTGTTCGGACAACTAATGAACGGTTTGGAGTACACCAAGTTTTTGTTTTTCATTTGTTTTTCTCTAATGGCGGTGTTCACTATTATGTGTTCAGATGCTCGCAAGTTGGAACAATTTTCTGGGTTTTAGTTTTAGAGGGTGAAAACTTAAATTTCTTGAATTTTGAATTTTCTTGAGGTGAGATTTGATCAAAATTATCTTTGGGATGACAACAGAACCAAATAGAACCAGTCATTCTGCCATAGGGTTCTGGTTGAATAATTTGATGGTAAAAGATTTGGCAGCAAATCTTCCTTTAAGAGGGGAGGCTGAAGCGTTTGTCTAAATTTCTGTTTCAATGTTTGTCTCAAATGTTTGTCTGACTAACCTTTAGACTTCAGAGAAAACTAAAAGAAATAATAATAATCATAGGATGGATAAATGCAAATGGATATATTTGGGAAAAAAGACTGGTTATAGTGATCAAATGTTTAACAGGAATGCATAACTAAATAATGGTATGATTAAGGGTGTACAAAATATGCAAATTACTTTTATCTAGTATTGGGGGTAGAGGTTACGGGGAAGGACCCTAAAGATCTAATTTAGGTAGATATAATCAAATTATCACTGCGCTTGAAAAGTAGGTGTCCAAAACACTGGACACCTTCAGGGTAAATGATGCGAATACTTTGTTCTGGGGATGATTTCAAAAATTTTTATGGAAAGTAACGGTTTGAACACATCTAACTTTGTCTACTAGTTAACGGACAATAAATTAGTAAGTAACTGGGTTACAATATCAATATGATTTTTGGGTTAAAGGTGAGAAGATGACTCTATTACATTATATACATATAAGATTTTCATGAAAACAGGTATTGGAGCATTTTCCTGTTCCCAACAAGCCCTAAAGGAAACTGTTATTGATTTTATGGGTACTGACAACAGAGTAAAAGGATGTAGAGGTGTGCTTGACACTTTCACCAGGTTGGCTGTGTTGGGACCCACAGCCATGGATTTCAACATTAAACACCGGTACAAACTCTTCTGGAATTTTCAAAATAAAGTGCATTAACCTTCTTCCGGCACAGCCAGAAAACAGGATAACTGCGGACTTCCTGTGACGTCACTACCCAAATAAAAGCACAGCTGTTGCTACATCCGCCCTCTTCCACCCGGGACTCTGCTGACAGGCTGGCTGGAGAGACAAGCATGCTGATGTCTGTTTGCTGGCAAAAAGACAAACTCTTCAAACTGGATCCAAGGATGTCATAAGATCAAGCGATCATATGCAAAGTTAAGTACGAGTGAAACACTGTTTGTGTACCCGGTGATTTCATTCATAAAGAGGGGAAATTAAGGTATAAGCATTGCTTTACTTTCTTACTGAGGCCTGCAGAAGCAAACTGTCCCAGAGAAGTTCCCTACAGAGACGTGGTCTCTACAAGCCGAGTGAAGCGGTTTTCCTTGCCTGAGAGGAGGACAACAGGAGCCGCATCCCCGTTTTAACCAGTGTGGTTGGCGGACAGAACGGGCCGCCCACCCACAGCTTCGTTAGGTTAGCTGAAAGCTAACCGCTTGTTGACTGTGGACACTTCTTCAAACTCCGCCCCTTGGACAACATTTCCTCACCACGGTTCATGAGGTTAGGTTTGGGCAGAATAACAGTTAGGATGAAATGATCTGAACATTTTCATTTTATGAAGTTTGGTTTTGTTTGTGTGAAACTCTGCTATCTTAGTGCTAGCAGGCTATCTGAAGCACACATGCTCAGGCTGTGTTCTGTGTTTGTGTGTTTTTAAAGTTAAGACAAACTTTATTTAAAGGGGGATTTTAAACAAAGAAGATTGCTCATAACGCGCCGTCCGCGCTTATGCATTTTAACCCTTTTATTGACGGTATTTTTAAAGGTGTGTGTAATATTCTGGTGCTAAGCTATCAGCTTCTTTTGGTTAGCTTCAACTGCTAACCGGTGAGAACACGTGCTTGCTGCTAAAGAATATTTAACAGAAAGGTAACATTAATTTACTATATCTGATAACTAAGTAAACACCATTAAGCTCCATTTCTCCAGAAAGATTTGGTTCTTTTCTTTAAATATTTTACCATTTCCTTAATAGTCCTTTGAATATTATTAAATAAATAAAGGCAGCTAATGAGACACTATTGAGTATTAATCATCCAGAAGGTTGGTTTTATTCAGCAGATCATTCTTTAAAACATTATTTTATTAAAATAATATTTTATCTGATCATTGTGAATGGTTGTCTAAACGTATGCTGATTAAGTTGGTTCCAAGACTAACTTCACTTCACTTCCAGATTCTTCAAGATAATCCTTGGTTCTCAAACATAAATAACATTGCATGGTAATGTTGCATCACTCTTTCGGTCATGATTTTCAATCATCTTTAATCAACTTGTTTATATTGTACATAGCCCATTAGTCTTTGTTATTCTTTAATTCTGCTTAGTTTAGTTGGATTGTTTTAGCATGGTAAAGAGTTTGTTGATTGAAATATGTTTGACTTTGAGTTGACTTATTTTTGTTAATAAATTCTTGTATTTTAAGAAATTGTGTGAATTCATTCCGTGTGTGCAGAGTTATGCTGCTGCTGAGCTTGGCTCACCCTTTTCGATTTTGTCCTAATACCATCGCCTTACTGGGCTGGTATTCACAGGACAACCCTTAACAGACCGAAATATTATTTGATAAAATATTAAAAAATTAATATTAAATAATATTGTCAGATTAATAATTCTTAGATGAATAATAACACTATCTGGAAGCCTGTCCACAGTATAATGCAGTCTAAGGCTATAAATTGAAAATATATTGTTTTCTTGACAAAAAAAGATGTTGTAATGAATATGTCGAATGGATGTGTGGCAGCTTATTGGCAGCACAAAAAAGGCAGGGGGGAGCCTTTTTGCTACAAGATTATCCATGCATAAATCACTCAATAAATGTTTGCCAAAATAACTCAAATAGAAGCCGGAGAGTTTGCCATCACTTCGCTTTTGTCTTGGTTGAACACTGTGTTATTCATTAATGGTCAAGTCTAAACGTAATCTTATCACAGTTCACCAACTTTTGGGTGCCTTTTCCTCTTTTTATTATTTCCCAATTTCTTTCTTATTTATCTATTTTTGGCAGAAATAAATATCACTATCATATGCTATAAGCCTAACACGATTGAGAAGTAAATGTAAAAATAATCATACATGCCTTCAAAGGTTTGAGTTTTTACTTTAAAATAGATAAAGAAAATGTTTGTGGGGATTTTTTGGTGATGTGATGCTAAGAAAAACGGTTTATTGTTGATCACCTTTTAAGATTTAATTGGAAAACATTTGTACATATTATTACATTCACAATAAAGAGTTATTTTATTATTAACCAGTGTATACAAATAGCACCTCCCTAATAAATAGAAATCAGGAAAATCCAAGTAAGTTTCCTTAAGTATGTCCTTGACAAAAAATATACTGTACAATGTGAATCACTTTGATTTTATTGCTTTTTTCAGCTAAATGTATTGCAATAATAAATTTCAAATCCCTGGGCTGCACATTATATCAATGAGAAATTATATTTTAAAAAATCCCAGAGGTTGTCTTGGGACAGTTTTAAGGAGAATTAGAATTCCCCAGACAGTACTTTTAGGCAACTGTCCTTCATAGTCTAATAGGCAGTTTTACTGCTTTTAAAACCACCCCCCATTTTGTCATGCCTCTTAATAGATGTGGTGTAATCTACTGTAAAAGCCAGCAATTTTCTCTTTAAGAAATACATTCTTATAAACTGTCTTTTACTTCCAGGAAGCCCTCATTCTAAATTTTGGTTTCTCAGCACTTGCGTGTCCCTTTGTCCTTTTATTCCGCCCTGCTGGATACTTCATGGCCTATTTCTTTACATAAATGCGTTAAAAGTCAGAAATGTCATGAGAAATGGAAACCCACAAAGATAATACCAGATGTCCCTCACAAAATTGTCTTTTCATAAACACAATGGATAGGTTAGCACACACATATTCTTCTATGAATATGTATTAGGGCCTATTTATTGCATATATCTTTTAACGCCATGAAAGCAAGCACATGAGAAACATGCTGCTCTGATTAACAATCACTTAAATATGGCTTTCGTCATATTTCACACAGGAAGAGACTTTTTTATTTTATGGTTATTTACTCTGTTGGAGTTTTCCCTCTGGGTTCAAGAAGCAAATTAGCTAAAGTAAACAACGATCAAGTTTATTCATGCAATGCCGTAAAGTGAGTAGCAGGGGCGTAAATATTTGAGGTTTATTTCATTTCTCTCAAAACTGGGCATAAAGCAGCGTCACAAAAGGCTGTGGAGGACAGCTCGTACAGTTTCTACGTAAGGATTTTGGCAATGTTAATGAGTTAATTGGAACTAACTGCATTGCATAAATTATTGTTCTGATTACAAAATTAGCAACCCATTTTACATACAGCTGAGGCTCTGGTAAAACTGCCAGCATAGCAGGTGCACATCAGCTTTGTTTTGTTAGCTTTCTACATTTTTTACTTTTATCAGAAAGTCCTTTATTTTAGCTTTTAGAGCTCCTTTCTAGCTCTTTGGATATATTTAATGTTTGTGAAGAGGCTCCGACAAATATTGGGAATCCTGATGAAGGATGCCAGCTGATATAGATGTAACTGAAAGTGACACTTGACATCTTGGTATTTTGATTAAAATCTTTTTCAGCAAAATCATTAACATATTGATCAAACTGCTGCTGCTTCCAACGTAAATATCCACACATAAGTTGTTTATGTGTGTCAAAGTAACAGATAAAGCCGCAGATACAAATGTATCTCTCACTGTTATCCTTGTCCTCATTATTTGTTTTCAACTATCCTGATGTTCTCTACAACTATATTTCTAAATAAAATGTTTGACTTATTGTAATTCTTGTCTCAAAAAGGCAAATAACTGGTTTATCGTCCTTATTGTCACATATCAGTCAATTACTTGGAAATGGAATAGGAATAACAATAAGAAACATAGTGTGCAGAACTTTACTCATTTGTAAATAACTATACATCCCCTTGCAAAAATATGCATAGCCCTTTTTCACAATTTGCCTTGTTGCCACCACAGATTTGATATATTTTATTGGGATTTTACATGAGGGGTTACTCTGCAGCTACAGAGATTCAAAGCTCATGTACCAATTATGGAAGAGTGGCAAGAAGACGGCAATTGTGGAAGCCATGAGAAGTCCTATTTTCTAGAGGACACACCACACATGTGGAAAAAGAATGCTATGGCTTACATGCAACAGGCTATGTTTGGCATAAAAATTAGTACATCACCCAGAACACACAATCCACAGTTTGAAAAAATGTGGTGGCATTGCCATGATGTGGGGATGCTTTTTTGTCAAAGATATGGAAACTGGTCAGAGTAGATGGGAAGACGGATGGAGCTAAATAAAAGCCAATACTGGAAGCAATCCTGTATGAGTCTGCCCAAAGGTTAAGACTGGAACCCAGATTCACCTTTAAGCAGGATGAGCCTATAGAGCTACAACCAGAGCTAGAGTGGAATGAATTGCATCAAAGTATACACAGTGGTGTGAAAAAAAGTTTTCCCCCATTTCTTCTGGCTTTTTCATGTCACACTTAAATGTTTCAGATTATCAAACACAGTTTAATATTGGATATAAAAACTGAGTAAATACAAAAAGCAGTTTTCAAATGATGATTTAATTTCTTAAGTAAAAAATAAAACAAACAATCCAAACCTGTCTTTTGGATTACTGTCCTGCTGCATAAACAAATTGTGATTGGTCTTAACGTTTTGTACTGGAAATTTCCCTACAGGATGTTCTGGTGGAGAGCAAAATTCATGATTCCATCAATTATGGCAAGTTGTCTAAGTCTTCAGGAAGCAAATGAGTCCCAAACCCTCACACTACCACCACCATGTTTGACTGTCAGTATGATGGCCTGTTTCTGAAATGCTGTGATAGTTTTAGCTTAGATGTAATGGAAGGCACACCTTCTGAAAAGTTCCACTTTTGTCTCATAAGTTCACAGAATATTTTCCCAAAGGTTTTGGGAATTATCAAGATTTTTTTTGGCAAATGTGAGACAGATCTTTGTGTTCTTTTTGTTAACCAGTGGTTTTGGCCTTCGATTTCTCTTATGGAGGCCATTTTGCTCAGTCTCAATCTTATTGTTTAATCTTCGACTTGTTAAATCTTCGACTTGCAAACCTTTAGATGTTGTTCTGGGTTGTTTTGTTACCTCCTGGGTGAATCTCAATGTACTCTTGTAGTAATTTTGGTTGAGTGGCCTCTCCTGGGAAGCTTCATCACTGCTGCAAGCTTTTTCCAGTTGTGGATTATGACTCTTACTTTGGTTCTTAGAAATGGCTTTGTAACCCTTTACATACTGATAGATGGAATTGATGGATGATGTGTTTTGGGTTATGAGTTTTGAGAGCTTTCAACCATCAGAGAGGTTATATTTAAATTATTTACATCTGCAGGTCAGGTAATTCCCTGGCCTGGGTTTGGCTTGTCAAATTGAGCTCAGTTTTCTAAAAAATGTACTTTAATCAAAGCGAATTAAGTATTTAACAAGGCAGGTAATTACTTTTTCACATAGCGCAAGATTAGTTTGGATAATTTTTTATTCCCTTAATGAAATGGTTTTTTTTAATGTGTGTGATGTTTTGAAACATTTAAGTGTGAGGAAAAAAAAGCAAAAACAGAACAAATCTATAAGGGGCCATGCTTTTTTTCACAGCACTGTACATGTGTTACAATGACCCAGTCAAAGTCCAGACCTATATCACACTGAGAATTATTGGCAAGAATTCAAAGTAAATGTTTAGATGCTCTCCATCCATGTTTGCAAAAAGTGAATGGTTAAAAAGTTCAGTCTGAAAGAGACATACCCCAAAATACTTGCAGCTGTAATTGGTGGTTCTACATAGTATTCACTCACGGCATTTTTATTTGTAAAATAAATTTAAGACCATGAATTATTTGCCTTCTACTTTACGATGATCTGTCTTGTATTGATCTATCAAATAAAATCCCGATATATTACATTAAAGTTTATGGTTGTAATGTGCCAACATGTAAAAAGAAGTTAAAGGGATAAAAATACCTTTGTAAGGCAGTGCATATCATTGGATTAACTGATTTATAAAGCAAAGCAGATAACTCACTAGTGCAGTTTGGCTGTGCCTCAGTCCATGTCCCATTGGCCTGGCACAGCCTGGTGGTGGCACCAGTGAGCAGGTAACCATCCATGCAGAAGTAGATGACAGAGTGGGAGAACGTTGTTCCATCAAGACGAAATACTCTGCCATTACTTGGACTGCCAGGATTTCCACACTGAACAGCTGTAAGAAACATGCATCACATGATAATTCAAAAAGATATAGGTGTAAAGATGGCTGAATAAAAGTAAAGTTGCTGGGAAGGGAATTATGTGCAATTATCCTACGTTTACAAAAGGGCTGTGTGCCAGACCAGGTCCCGTTGGGAAAGCACATTCTCTCTGAAGAACCAATGAGCTCATAGCCCTCCGAGCAGGTGAAGTAGACCTTGGAACGAATCCTAAAATCTGTTTGTTCCCTTGAACCGTGGGAGGGAATGCCAGGATCACCACAAGAACCAGCTATGTCACCTGTTGAGACAAAAATAATAAAAACATCTGCAGTTCATCACTTGATTTTTTTCTAAATTTTTGTAGGTTGCAAATAAAAAGAAGGGGAAAAGTATCAAAATGCCAAATATGTAGCATCCCCATGGTCAACAAGTGTAAAATGCTTGTTTACAAATAGCAGCGGGCTGCAGATATTATGTTCATGACAACGCCCATATGCTTGCTCTAAGATTGTATGTGTGTATGTTAATGCATACTGATGGTTAGCTGGGTGGCAGCTTGTAAGTGTGTGTATATGGGTGTGTGTGGTCCTCACTCTGCCCTTGTACAACTGCATTGTCAGCAAAAGCCTGTCAGACATACACAGCATGCTCCTGAGAGTGCATACACACACTTCTATACATAAAAACCACAAAATCTCACACCAATGCAGGAGTCTAAACTAACATATTTCTTCTCAAACATTGCTGGCCCAAATTGTACATTTTACTAATGGTAAGAGATTTGCATTGGGTTACGTGTTCATATGATTAATGTCACAACCTGATTAATTTCTGTTAGCTCTGAATGACAAATTATGTCTTGAAGTAACCATTCAAATTCAGGGCAGAACATAAATTTAAGGCGCAACAATAATTTTCAAAGGAAAAAAAGTAACTTCAAGTCATTCTTCATGTGAGTGTTTTTATGGCTCTCCCTTCTACTTCAGCTCTCACAGTGGCCCTGTTTACACCATACAGTGTATGTCTACAGGCTTTTCGCGAGTTTACAAAAGGCACCTCCACACACAATATGTAAATTTAAGCTGCTCATGAGATGCTCAAAAGTACAAAATGTGCAAAAATTTTAAATTACGCCTAATGTCTTTATGCTATGCCAAGTAGCCAGATTTTTTTGCACCCCTAAACTGGTCTTAATTAACACTTTCCCAGGCTCTCTGAGATTTTGTTTCTTTTTAAAATCTTGAATTAAAGTACCTTAGGTTCCAATTTCAAATGGATTGTTTGACAAGTTCTCTGTTGAGACACAACACTGGCCAATTTCTACAGTTTACAAACCATTTCTCATCAGGTGATGGTCGCTGTTTCTGTTTCTTTACCATTTGTACTTTAGCAATTTTAGTAGTTTTGTACACTAAAACACTGGGTACAAAAAGTAGTATTTTGCCATGTGCCATTTCGTACCGATAATACATTAATTTGCAACCACCTGGGGAACAAATTTGTACCTCCTTTGACAGCTTACAAGTATTTTTAAAAATCTATTTAAAGCCTATTTAGGAATTATAGTTAAACATATCCCAATGTACTGTATAATGTGCCAGCAGGTAGGTAATCACTCACTGCTGTTTTGGTTTGATGATTATGGTAGTCTGTCTTACAGTTTGTATGGCCCAAATATGGGCCCAGAGTGAACCCTTTTTTGTTGAATCCTCTTTAGAAGGCCGACCTGGCACTTCCTGGACTATCTTAGGCACCCTGAAGATTTCTTCACAGCAGCTGAATTTTTCCTCATGAAGTTGCTTATGACTTAAGTGGTTGATTGAGGTGCAGTGTTAGTAGCAGTAATATCCTTGCCTGTGAAACCCTGCAAAGCAACAATGACAGCGCAAGTTTTCTTCAAAAAAGATTTATGGCAAGCTCTATACCCTTTTAAAACTATAATTTTACCCTTCTAATTCAGTGGTAATGACACAGTGATATGAGCTAGCATGTCCTCATTAACACTGAGCTAACTGTAAGATCACTGAAATTATGCTGGCAGATCATTTATTGGCAGGGGTAAAAATAATGTGGAACTTAGATTTTTTTGGTAAGTTTTTATTACATTTGCATTTAAATGTATTTCATCTGATCACTCTTCAGAGTAATCTACATTTACTGCAATGTTTCACAAATATTGAAGCAGCATAGTTTGTCTCGAAACATCTGGCCACCATTATTGAAGCACAACAGCGCTCTTTAGATCACTCTTCTTTTTTGAACTTTTCTTTTAAATGGCAGATACTAAGCCTGGAGTTAGTGGGTATTAAAGTAGAACTTCAATTTTTTGGGGGAAATGATTTTTTTTTTCCCCACTGTCCTTTAAAGGTCAAGCTACACTTAGTAGCGGAGTTTAATTTAGCGTATAGACTAGAGGTGGGAAAACAGATAAACCTGGCTCTGTTTAAATGTAATGAAATCCTCCTTTCAGCAGCTTTAAAGTTCAGCAATTAATGCGTTATATTTAGTTTTATTTAATCTGACCTGAATGGTCCAGTTTCCCTCATGATTGTTATACTACCTGAGGAAAAAATCTCTCCTGCTTGTTTGGATGTCTTCAAATGAATCACTAACATCTGTGTGGCAGCAAAAACCAGCATGCATCGTGCAATGAATGTTTTGTCCCGTGACCTAGAGAGATGATGGCTGTTTGGTGATGCTGCCAGCCCTCTTCCCAGTGTTCTACAGGTGACTTTTAAAGGGATAGATGTAAGTAGTATGCATGGTCTCATCCATCCAAGTTAGAAAGCTAATAAGAGCAATTCACAGTGAGATATATTTGCCAAAAGGATAGAATGTACATATGTTTGGTCAGAGGCCAAGCCTAATTTCCATTTGTCTCTATATAAAATAAGTATCTGCAAAGAGAGTTATCAATGTGCAGAATGTAAATTAAAGTGGTCCTTCCCCTATAGATATACAGTAATGGTTTATATAAAATATATTATCTGTTAAATTTGGGTTTTAATTTGTAAATTCTCTTATATCTTTACCAAGTTCTAAGTTTTTTTTCTGTACTCCATGCAATTATCTGTTAAATATTAAGCCAAATGTTAAAGTTTTTGAAAAATATATACACCCCTTAAGCCAAGACGCATACAAAAAATGGTAAACTCTAAATTAAAAAAATATTTATAAACTGTCTTTTTTACCACAGCTGTACAATTAAAATTCTGAAAACTAGGAACTATATATGAATTTGTTCACTGAATTTTCATGTCTATGCATTGCATATTTATTATCAAGTCAAGACAAGCAGACAGACGGACAGACAGACAGACAGCTAGATAGTTAGACTATTTCTGTTTTGTGTTAAATCAAATACTAAAAACGTTAGTGTTCTTGCAATCTCACCAAGCAAGTATTTACTCTCAAACTACCAATTTAAATCTCAGTGTGTGGTTTCTTTCATTTTGCAAAACTAACCAAATAATTGCCAACTCAGTTTGATTTCCACATCTAGACCCAGCATTTTTGGACAGCAGAAAAGATTTGTAAAAAACTATAAAAAATGCTCATCGGTTCACAAAGCTTGCATTACTATTCCAGATTGAACTCTTATCTCCACAGTACCCTGGTACAGACCAGGCAGGTAGAAAGCATGAATTCTTTATTTCTAATCTATTAGCCTTCCTCACCCCAATGTCCCCCCTGGGAAATTGCTGTAAATAACAGTGTATTCTTAGACAAGTTGTCTGGAATGCATTCTCACCATGCTTGTTTTGTAAGTAGCAGCTGGGAGTGTTTCGGTCTGTAAGTGCCATAATCATGCCTTCAGCCAGCTGATGGTGAACCATTTAACTTAGAGTGTTTGCTTACATTATAGAAGGTAAGGAAGTTTTCTGTCCGCAGAGACAATCCTGCTTAACAAGCGCAGAGATATGAATATACAGGAAATTCGGAGGGTAAAAATTGCCTTTGTAAAGCATATTAGAGGACTATGATGATGCATAGTTTTATCTGGTTGTATCCATCAGTTCACAGTTTCCCTCAGGAGTTAAATAAACAGCCTTGCATTTTCTACAATGACATAAACAATAGTTCAGCAGGTGTTGATTTTAGATTAGCAGAGAAGATGATTTTTAAAGTCTAGAACTGAATGAGTGTAAGGCAAGGTTACATTCCAGATATGCTTTAACAGACATGCACTGCTATAATCACTTTTAATGGATCTACCTTTTCTCTGCATGTTCATCCATGCCACTATTATGCCTCAAACTGAGTGCAAAGGGTTTAAGAAAGTGTACCTGCAGGATGTATAGGCATGCCACTTTACAATCTGGTGAGTCTACATGTTTTAGACACCTTTCATCTGCAGCTGCCATCTATCAGAACCCCTATACGGGTTGGATGTCAAAGCCTGTATATTCTAAGGTTTAAAATGCTTACCAGAGCAGAAGGGCATGGGGGCGCTCCACATCCCATTAAGCTGACACATCCGTGAAGATTCCCCTTTAAGCTGCCTCCCGCCTAGGCAAGAGTATCGGACTGTCGAACCAAATGTAAACTTCTCCCCAGTCAGCACGCCGTTGGGTGGAGAGCCTGGATGGCCACAGTCTACAACTACACATCAAGACAGATCAAGACTAAAAGATCAGCTTCAACTTGCCTTGTGCAGTGTGACAAAACAAATTATGCACACAATTTTATCTACAAACCTATGCATTCAGGAAGAGGTTTGTCCCACTGTCCGGTGGGTTGACAAGTCAGCACCGGTGATCCGAACAGGTAATAACCAGGGTTACAGTCATAGAACACCACTGTGCCAAAAGTAAAGTTACCATGCTCTATTTTACTCTGCCGAATCGAGTTGGCTGGGATGCCAGGATCGGAGCAGTTGATCACTATACACAGAGAGACACAGAGATAGACACACGCAAAAAACAGAAAAGACAGAAAGGAGGAATACATGTGTTATTTGCCATGAGCCAGGGAGAGTCACTTCTCTTCGTTCTAAAGGATTTTCTGGTGTTTTTCACTTGGAAAACACAATTTCTGAGCAATAATGGAGCATACAACAAATAAGAGAAAAAAGATAAAAATTAAGAGCTGGTGTTTTGAGGTACAAGTATTGATAAGATCATGGTAAAGTTAGGAATTTTCTTATTGATATGTAATATTTTTGATTGATTTCATCAACATTTTCCCCTGTAAATACTATCAGCAAAAAAAGAAAACAATGCTTAAACCTTGATCACTAGTAAAAAATTTTTTACACTGGTTCATTATTGGCATTAACATAACATTAAGATTGTGAGGTTTAGTAAATTATTTGCACCAATCTTTTTTGATAATGGAATGATTATACAACATGCACTGTAAGTGATTTAAAATAACAAGAGATGGTTGCGCAATTTTACTGAGTATTTTCTCTAATCCACTCAAGATCACAATTGTATAGACAGGCTAGAATATATGCATACACACCCACCAGTCTTTGAATAAAGTTATTTTCTCAAGTTGCATCCGGACCACACCCCTTTTAGAAGTCAAGCTTTGGGCATAATTTTGACTGGATATTTGACCACTCAATTTGGCAGATTAGGTAGACTTCATTTAAATTGAATGATTACCTGACACAGACCCAGATTTTAGCACAGTCCATATATTTTTACCAGATTTGGAAATAGTTTTAATGCATATTTGGGATCATTGAACTGCTGGAACATTCAATGCTTTCTGGAGAAATACGTTATGGTCAGAGGAAAAACAGAATGACCTCTTTAACCAAAGTGAAATAAATTAAGAGTTAACATATTCAATGTCATTACATACGTTCCAATTTGATCCTAGTTTTAAACAATAGAAGGCTGTATCCGAACATCTACCGAGTGCAGACTCGATGCAGCCAGGTTACATCTTCTTCCTCACTGTCTCAGGTATGCATTTCTGATCCCATTTAAGGCTTCATGGTGAGTCTGCACCCAGGACATGTTCTGATACAGGAAAAGAGCCCAGATGTACTGTGTCATACATTTTTACCAGTCTATCAAACATTTAGCAATAAATATTCCCTTTGTATTTTTATTCATAGGTGCATATGCTGGTAAACATGGACATAATTTCATATGGTGCCGAGTGCCACTTACTGACTGTTAAAATAAATAAATAAATCATGTCTGTCTTTGTCTTTTACTCTAGTTGCACATCTTTCAATGCTACTTGTAGTGATCTGTCACCTTGGGTGGCACCTGAGTTGTCCAATCAGGTTCCAGAGGTGGCCAATGTTACCTGAGAGGCTGTTTTGATGCCAGTGTTATTAATCCACAAAGTGGATGGATAAAATTAATGTGGACCACATTCAAATTCTTCAAGTTCATCTTAACTCAACAGCTAGATTGCTGGAATGTGAACATAATTGAAATTCCCAAAATCACAATGATCACAACCCATCCAAACTGGTTTTGGAATCAATTGAAAATGTATAGGTTATGTTTAAAAACTAGTTAAGTGCTAGAAAACCATCAGATTTAAATAAATCAGACCAGAATTACACCAGGCTCATTTCCAAGTCTACAAAAAGTGTTTGGTTCATCTGTTGTTTGCCTGAAGACATTTATCCAAATATTAGTGGGGCCATATGTACTGTATGTGTTTGAAACTGTGTGACTGAAATATATAGCTTTGACCCTGTGTGGATTGGGAAAATCCAAATTGCACCCCCAGTTGTTTTTTTTTTATGGGTCGTCATTAAGTACGGTTATTGTTGATAATCGCATCAACCGTGTAAATACAAAAGAGGAGTTCAACTAAATGTTTCAGCTTTACTACATAATACATATACACATCTATATATATATATATGTGTATAATATAATATGATATATATTATATGTATGTGTTGTTATAATATCATATACTATAGTACATATATATATACATATACATATACATATACTTATATATATATATATAATATATATATATATATATATATATATATATATACTATAATCTATATATATTATTATTATATACATACATATATATACTACATATACATCCTACATTACAATACATACATTATTATATATAGACATATATATATATATATATACATACATATATGTACATATAATATATATATACGACATATGATATACATACATTATATATATATATATAATATTATAATTATATATTATTATATTATATAGACATTACTATATTATATATATATATATATATATATATTATATATACATATATATAATATAAAGAGAGAATCTACTTCTTCTCAAGTTTAGGTTTAAGTTCATAATGGCAAATGTATTATTTATTATGAACAAAGGTGAAGATAGAAATAAAGTGAAATGAAAAACAGAGTGGTGGTGTGGCGGAAGGAGTAGGGTTGAGACAAACTAATACAGGGTTTTATGGGTGGTGGTTAAAGCAAGGGCTAAAAAAAGAAAGTTAGGGGTAAACAGACTTAACTTTTCTCCCCACCTTTACACGTTGGGGGCGGGTGGCTCCACTGGCGGTTGGCCTGGCACTGAGCACGTGCTGGCCCCTCCATTTCGTAACCTCGATTACAAACAAAGCTGACCACGTCATTGAGGTTGAAGCCATTTCCCACTGTGCGGCCGTAGATGGGACTTCCTGGATGGCCACAGCTGATCGCTAAGGAAAAATTGCAGATGCATGAAACTGCATACAGGTTCATGAGCAAAAAAGCTTTAAGAAGCTTTTAATTTGGTAAATCTACCATTCTAACCTGTGAATATTTATATCATTCTATTAAAATGAAATTAGAACCTATTTTTTGGACTATTTATTGAATTTTTTGAATAATGACAACAGTAACTGTGTGACCTAGAGGGGTTGGACAATGAAACTAAAACACCTGTCATTTTAGTGTGGGAGGTTTCATGGCTAAATTGGACCAGCCTGGTAGCCAGTCTTCATTGATTGCACATTGCACCAGTAAGAGCAGAGTGTGAAGGTTCAATTAGCAGGGTAAGAGCACAGTTTTGCTCAAAATATTGAAATGGACACAACATTATGGGTGACATACCAGAGTTCAAAAGAGGACAAATTGTTGGTGCACGTCTTGGTGGCACATCTGTGACCAAGACAGCAAGTCTTTGTGATGTATCAAGAGCCACGGAATCCAGGGTAATGTCAGCATACCACCAAGAAGGACGAACCACATCCAACAGGATTAACTGTGTACGCAAGAGGAAGCTGTCTGAAAGGGATGTTCGGGTGCTAACCCGGATTGTATTAAATGTGCACCTCAACTCTCCTGTTTCCACCGGAACTGTCCGTCGGAAGCTCCACAGGGTCAATATACACGGCCGGGCTGCCATAGTCAAACCTTTGGTCACTCATGCCAATGCCAAACGTCGGTTTCAATGGTGCAAGGAGCGCAAATCTTGGGCTGTGGACAATGTGAAACATGTATTGTTCTCTGATGAGTCCACCTTTACTGTTTTCCCCACATCTGGGAGAGTTATGGTGTGGAGAAGCCCCAAAGAAGCGTACCACCCAGACTGTTGCATGCCCAGAATGAAGCATGGGGGTGGATCAGTGATGGTTTGGGCTGCCATATCATGGCATTCCCTTGGCTCAATACTTGTGCTAGATGGGCGCGTCACTGCCAAGGACTACCGAACCATTCTTGAGGACCATGTGCATCCAATGGTTCAAACATTGTTTCCTGAAGGTGGTGCCGTGTATCAGGATGACAATGCACCAATACACACAGCAAGACTGGTGAAAGATTGGTTTGATGAACATGAAAGTGAAGTTGAACATCTCCCATGGCCTGCACAGTCACCAGATCTAAATATTATTGAGCCACTTTGGGGTGTTTTGGAGGAGCGAGTCAGGAAACGTTTTCCTCCACCAGTATCACGTAGTGACCTGGCCACTATCCTGCAAGAAGAATGGCTTAAAATCCCTCTGACCACTGTGCAGGACTTGTATATGTCATTCACAAGACGAATTGATGCTGTATTGGCCGCAAAAGGAGGCCCTACACCATACTAAGAAATTATTGTGGTCTAAAACCAGGTGTTTCAGTTTCATTGTCCAACCCCTGTAGATTGTAGAAGATGAAATCAACACCACTTAAATACTGATCCTCAGCAAATGTAATTTGAATAAAAATGGGTGTTTTATATAGTAGAATGGAAAAAAAAAATCACAAAACAATTTCCAATAAAACCTTGAGATTGTGCTTATACCTTTATGTCATAGGACTGAATGGCAGGATCTCCATTTTGAACGTCCTGTCTACTAAAAAACATCTCTGTAATGGATGTACTGTAAGCATGTCTTCCCATCCCACCCATAATTTTTGATTCCCAGTTGCCATGTCCAATGCCATGCAATAGTATTCATATCACTTGAATTGCTCAAGGTGCAACCAGAAACTTCAATGTCTTTTGAATTCCCAAAATACTCTTGTGGGACAAAAAGGAACTTGTAAAACAGACATCATAAATGTTAGAAATAGACATTAATTCATATTTAGATTTACCACACAGACTATCAAAAATGTTGGCTTTTTTGTGTCTGAACTATAAGAACATGAACTAGAAACACTGAAGTACATAAGGAATTGCCAAATATTACAACCTAAAAAGAAAAAAAGCACTAGATCACAGTGCATTGAAGAGAACCAGTGACAGGCTGTACAAGCCTGGATGAAAACATCTAATTAAGGAAGGAAGATAATTCAAAGGGGTTTTGTTAGATTCTAGGGCTGCACAATATTTCACAAATGTATCCCTATCGCAGTAACAGTGTACAGGCTATACATATTGTAAAGAATTCCTTGAACTGCAATAAATGTTAGCTAATCATTTAGGGATCATGCATTCAGGCTATGTATGCCTGTAAAAATCTTGGTGACACATGTTGTTTAATGCAGCATAAAAAGTTTAAGAAGGAGCTGTTCAATGCTAAAACAGAAGATGTCACCCAGAAGCAGCTTTTTCAATAAAACCTATAATTACAGTGCCTTGCAAAAGTATGGGCACCGCTTAAACCTTTTCAGATTTGATGTTAAAACCAAATATTTTAATGTATTTCTTTGGGATTTTATGTGATAGACTCACAAATGATAAGGAGAGGAAAATGGTACACGACCTTCAATTTCTTTTACAAATAACAAACAAAAATGTATTCAACTCATTGATTCAGTACTTTTAAGGACCACCAGCTATGCACTTCAGAAGATTGAAATTTTTGGCCATACTTCTTTGTAAAATGACCAAAGCTCAGTAGGTTTGGATAGAAAGTTTCTGTGAAAATCAATTCTCTCAAATAGATTAAGATTTTTCTAATTTCATCTAAGCCATTCTACTGTACCCTGACTATATTCTAGGGTGTGTCCTGCAGCAAGACAAACACCTGCCTAAGCCTCAAAGCTTTACAATCACTAGCAAATTTTCAGGATTGCCCTGATTTGACCTATAACCATCTTTCCATTAACTCTGAGCAGGTTCCCTGTCCCTGCTTCAGAAAAGCTTCCCCACATCGTGATGCTGCCACCATTACTTTTTTCTGTTGGACATGGAGTACTCCGGGTTATATGCCATGCATTATGTTTTGCAAGTAGACCAAGAAGTTTAATAAGAGAATCATCTGACCAGAAAATCTTCTTCCACATGTTTGCCATGTCCCCTAAGCCAAGAGTTATTCATAACCATGACTGATTTAGGTTTTAAATAATCTTTACATTTTATATACGTGTTTCTTTTGACTGAAGGTAAAATTATTATTCTGGTGTGGCCCAGCCAGAATCATGAGTTGAATGTGACTATGGAGGGACTTTGAGCTCATCACCAAAGATAAAACATCAAAATATAATTCAGAGTTATAATAAGGTTTTGATTGCTGTAATACAAATAATAATGTATGATTATTAAGAAGGGTATAAATAATTCTGACATGCCATTTTAAATAAATATAAAAAAAAAACTGAAAAATATTTTTACATTGTTTTATTATCATTTAATTGTTCCATTATCCTTTCCTATTAGAAACAAACATCTTGGTTGAATGAAAATATTTTTAAATCTAAATCTGTCAGGAGTATGGTAACGGATGGATTAAACAGCAGATAGATTAAACAGCACTCTTTAGGATGTTCAACGCTTAGAAAATTGACTTATAACCTAACCCTACTTTAAACTTCTCCAAACCTTTGTCCGCTGTGTTCCCTGGTCTTCATGATGTTGTTTGTTTAATAATGTTTTCTAACAAACCTCTGAGGCCTTGAAAGAACAGCCATAGTTATGCTGTCTTTAAATTCCCCACAGATGGACTCTATTTACTTCGTACGTGACTTCAAAATGAAACTGCCTGCACTGGATTTTATTGAGGCTGAAAAGAGTGAAAGGAGCTGTATAAAAATGCACGCATCATTTTTTAATTTTACTTAACTTACATAAAATGTTGAAGACCATGTTTCTTTTGTTTTCATCAGCTTCACAATTATGCACTACTTTCTGTCTTTGTATCACACAACAAATCTGAGTAAAATAAATTGTAATATGCAATATGACAAAATGTGAAAAAGGGGTTTTTCAAAGTACTGTAACATGATTAAAACTACTAAAACTGAGATTAACAAGGCACAATGAGGACCAAGGTCATCTTGAAACAATGCATAGGTTAGAGATTCGCAGTCTCCAAGTCTCCTTAAGAATAATAAATTTTAAATCCATTCGAACACATTTTTACAAGGATTGCTATTATATCCAATTTTCAGTCCACATTTTTGGTCATATTCTGCATTAACTGTCAGTGTCCTCTGTTTGTCATTGTGCCTTATAATTATTAATCTTTTTTCACTGAAACGTCTCAGTGTTTGACTGGTAATTGTATAAACAGACATCCTACAGTTATTGGCAGTCTCTCTTTCTCCCCTTCTCAAAATGCCCAGTTTGAAATGTATCCGTGAGGAGAGAAGCCCACTCAGAGTAAATGAGACAGTTGCTGAGGAAGAGTGGACATAAGGAGATAAAGAAAAATAGAGGAAAGGAAAATAAAAAAATAGAGGGAAATGAAGACAAGAGGCCACAAGAGAGAGGCAGAAGCAAAGCAACTCGATCAGCGAGAATCAGAAGTTACTTTGCATGCTGCAGATACGCAGCCATCTGACACTGCCAACAGGTCCTGTGGCTACACACACACACACACATTCAAACACATTTCATAGTCTCATCATCATTCTCTGTTTGTGTC
This sequence comes from Crenichthys baileyi, assembly GCA_036173005.1. Taxonomy (NCBI): domain Eukaryota; kingdom Metazoa; phylum Chordata; class Actinopteri; order Cyprinodontiformes; family Goodeidae; genus Crenichthys; species Crenichthys baileyi. Next base: position 661,076 of record JAHHUM010000303.1, on the reverse strand, counting down.
TCTAAACAAGAGCCTCTCATCTCCATAATTACAGTATAATTTGGCTGTAAAATAATTTCCCTCAATAACTTTTGCATGAATAACCTCAATAAAAGCAGTTACAGCTCAGAGAGGCTCCCAAACAAGCCAAGTGATGCACAAACCATCCTAGCAATAAAGACACAGACATGTGCCCTCCAAAATGCAGATACATGCTCACAAAAGTATACTATTAAGACTTTATATTAAATATTCTGCTTTGTTTTCAGGTCATATTTTCAATGAATAAGCCCCCGCTACTCCTTTATGGACTCCATCTCTGTCTTCCTAATTTAGTCAACAATTGGCCCTGTCGCTTTAGGGAAGCTAGGCCCTATAATTGGCCTCATCATCACCACCTCCACTGTGCTCTCTGTGTGGCTTAAAAAAACTCATGACACTCACAGCGAGTGACCAGTTTTAGAAAATTTTCCACAGCAGCTCGGATACATCAGAGACTTCTGTTTTGACCTCAAGCACCAATAATAATCTCGACCTAGACCAATAAGACAGTTTTGTCCTTCTGGCTCTTTAAGGCTTCTGGTGTGAGGCTGCAGATCCTGAGTAGCACTGGCTGCAAATCCGCGGGTGTTTTTTTTTCTCAAATGCAGACCACGCAACAGCTGTGCTAGTTATCAAGTGTATTCATTATGAATAGTTTTACTTCACATTTCATGAGAAAAAGCTCTCTTTATTAAAATTATTTAAATTATGGTGGTGATGTTGGTGGACTTGCACTTTACAATTTCCAGATGTGGATGAAAACTATAGCACACAGTATCCACAAAGACATTTAAACTGAGTTACTTAAGAAGTAAGAATCATCATATTTTAGAGCCAGTAAACATGAAGAGACTAAAAGTATAAAAAATGAATTACAATCTGACTTCCCTTTGTTTTCAGTAAATACGTGATTTTAAAACCCATTTTCCGACACAATAGAACCTTTCAAGCCACACTTCTCTAAAACACTACAATATATGAATGATCATGTCTCTTTTGAAACTGCATAGTGTGAATGACTACTATTGTACAAAGAAAATAGATTTTTTTTCCTTTAGAAAAGAAATGTCTCTAAGGGATTTGTGGCTGCTTATTGGCAACACTGAAAAAGACAGAATGGGTGGTATTAGTTCCTGCAAAAATCCTCTAATCAGCAATAGTGGGTGAGATATGTGGAAGTAAAATGTAAAATAGATTTTTCTCAAATCGTTCTCCATTCAAGATTTTTCTTGCTCCAGGATTGTTAAACAATTGGAATCTTGGCTTCAAAAGTAAGAAAAACCCAGAGCCGCAGGACGAGGGCAGAACACAGTTCATGCCATACCACCGATAGATAGGTAGAACATTGAGCAAAAAGCCTGACCATCTAGTTGACAGAGGGTGTTATTTGTGAGCATAAAGTTTCGAAGATTAAAAAAAATACATATGCTTTTTTTTTTTCTTACATGTTTCTCTCGATTGGTGCTTAATCAAAAACAGCTAGCCCAACATTCTTTCTGCATGGCTACTCTTTTAAATTAGCTTGCTTCCCAATTAACACATCTCAAGCATTAGCTTGAAGTAATTTGTTATGGCAAACACAATGTTATTGGAAACTAAATGCAGATTAATTTAGCGCTTTAATGGCCTTGTGCCAGCTCTCTGTCTGTAATATTTTTTTATGTTCTCAATTTTGAATACTGAAATGAATGGAACTTTCTCGAAATGCAAGCCTGAACAAAACTGAAAATCAAAATGTTGAGAAAATTATGACATAAACCTTTTAATGTTAGATGTTAATTTGTTGTACAGTTTGCAGTCAGTAAAAGTTTATAAATAATTCCTCTGCACATGCACACGTTAAGCATGCAGAAGTAGTTTAAAGTCAGTTTTCCCTGTAATGTGTCCCTTGAACCAAAACAAAGACATTTGTTTTAATGATGTGTTCAATCGCTTCACAGCTAACACTAAACTTTGATTTAGTTATATTTCATTGACTGACCCCCCCTAGCTTTGAAAACATGTCTTCGTCAATAAGCAACGCTGTTTTTATTCTACTTTCAAGGCAGTTTAATTTGAAATTGAGCTGCTCTCCTCCTTTGTTATCAATAAAAACTGTGCTGAGCTTCAAAGCCTTGGATTTTATCTCATTACACCAATTTTTATGACAGATTTGAAGACAGATTATACTTGGTTCCCATTTCAAAATTTACCTTAATTTGTTATTCAGTCAATTTTATTTTAAGGAACTTTGAAGCAATTTGCCATACAGTAGAACTTAATCTTTCCAACATGAGGTGTTTTTCGTTTGTATGCCTGTGAAGTGATTTCCACGTTGTTTTGTACTGACTCGTCAGCTTCAGGGGGAAAGAAGGTAATCAAACTTTAAACAAATAGTTGGACTTTTCAGGCTCAAAGCTGCCTGTTTGTACAACACATAGCAGAATCAGTCTAGATCTTCTGTACAGTTATGTGCAACCAAAACAAACTTCCCTCACACAGCGAAACAATAAAAATGACCTCAACAGCTTTTTTTAACCACTAATATATTTTTTCTATAGTTCTTGATATGCAGCAGTTTGATCAAAATTACAACTGCTTAACATTGACAACATGCCCTTGATTTGCTTTTTAAACATACTTAAGATGTACTATAGAGTTAAGATCAACTATAGAGCTATGTCAACAGAAGGTATTTCTCTGTTTTTCTTACGTATGCAGATGGGCAGCTGTCCGGACCACTGGTTGTCTTGGAGACAGATTCGAACCGACGAGCCTATAAGGCGGTAGCCAGGCAGACACTGATACACAACAGTGTCACGGTACCCGAAGTTTTCCCCAATGACCTGGCCGTTGACAATTCCCTCTGGGATTCCACAGTGACCAGCTGGAAAGGAAAAAAGCACACACACAGGACTCAGGTAATGAGCTCTGCTGTTCAAAACACACACACATGGTCTGGTAAAATTTATTTTTGTAGACTTTTAACAGGTTGTCTTACAGAAAATAACAGAGTAATTTTCGTAGACAACTTCAGGAAAATTCACTGTTCAGTGTTTTCACCTATTTTGGATAATATCTCTCACTAAGGGTTCACTGGTACTTATGAAGGACCAAACCTGCCATAATTAAGAATACACATAGAAATAAATAAATAACTCAAAAGTAATGGGCCAAAAAGTAGCTAGAAACATACATATTAGTGCACCATTTAATGCAACAAAATAATACAAAAAATACATTGATTCCATAATTGATCAGTTATTAAATATAAATATATATTTCTACTGTAATCCACAAATTTTATTTAAACCACAAGTTTTCAAATTATATATATTACATAAACTTTATGTCTTTCTTTTGTTTATTTAATAAAATGTCCTGCTGTTTTATTTTTCCTAGCTCTTTCTTACTTTCATATCTATTACCATACAAGTATAATTAAAACATGATTTAAAAATGTTTAATTTTTCAAATTATTTTACTGTCCTTTTAATTGTTAAACTTATGTATTTTATTCTTTTATATATACCTGTTATATTTCCTAAGCCAACAGATTTACCTTAGCTCATTTATTTATCTATTTCTTTAACATTAAATTAGCATCTACTGGATAAAATATATGATTTCAAAAGTAGTGGTTTAAATACAATTAGTGGATTTAAAAATATACATATATATTTATATTTGATTAACTGATCAATTATTGAATAAATCTCTTCTTTTGATTATTTTGTTGCATTAAACAGCACACTATTTTATATCACTAGCTACTTTTGGGCCCAGTTTTTATTTTATTGAGTCATGTATGTATTGTTGTATGTATTCCTAATTATGACAGGATTGGTCCTCAATAGTTCCTAACCTAACAAAACGCTTGGCAATTGTTTCCTCACTGATAAATGTCAATGACTTTCTGGTTTATGTATTCTTGAATTTCTTCATATCTGGGTATGACGTGTTGCTTTCTGATATGTTTTAGCCTACTTCATGCTGACATACAGGTTCAAAGGGGTTTGTTGATTTTACAGGTTTAGCAGAAATCAGGCCTGGGCATTGCTAATGATACTGAACACTTTCCAAAAATGTAGTTAATCACAGTTAATTCAAGACTTTAATTCTTAAACAGGGCCAGGCTGGTTTGGACAGCTTTTTTTCCCATAATAAATGAAACTGTGATTTGAAAAAGTTTCTTTATGCTCAATCAGGTTATTTTTGTCTGATATAAAAATATACTTTTATCTGAAACATTTAAGTGTTTTAAAGAAGCAAAAACCAGAAGCAAATACTTTTTCACAGTTTGGTCCAAACTTGATTAAACTCAGTTACATTTTAGCTCTACTCAATCATCTGTAGCTTTCAAATGAAGACATTTAAAGGGTTCAGAACATGTAATAACTTAGAACACATGATTTTGGTGCTCCTCTTTACTGCATGAACAGATTCATTTACACAGGTCTGATTGATGTGAAGTGCTACCACAAGGCACTTTAAAAGCCATTTCACAAAGTCAGAAGGGAATGTGTATTTTTGTGCTCACAGAGATTTTTTGGATAGAGTATTGATTTTGTTCTTTACTGTAGATAAAACCTTCACTGCAACCCCGAAGTCAGCAAAAGCTAACGATTTAAATACGGCCAGGGAGGTGGAAAAGAACCAGAAGAGAAAAAGGTTGCATCATTTTAACTTTTGTCATCTGACATTGTGTTTGAGGTGTTGATTACTCCAATTAAAGGGCACAGGTCAGAGGGGTGGGGGTGGGGGTGGGGAATTTTTCCTAAAAATGTTTTTTAGAAAATTTTTCTAAAAATGGAATTTTTCTAAAAATGTTGCTACCACCTGGACACTGAGAAAGGGGAATCAATTACAAGCCTGAAGCCGCAGCGGTTTGAAAAAGTCGACTTGTTTACTTTAACCCTCCTGTTATGTTACGGGTCAAATTGATCCGTTTTAAAGTTTGAAGATCTAGGAAAAATAGTTAAAAGTATTTTTTCAGTATGAAACTTCTTCCACTTGCTTTAATTGATGTAATCAACATATAAGACGAAAATGGTTCATCTCACACATTTGCAACCACACCCTGCATGTTTATATCACATAGATAATATTGGGGTCAATTTGACCCAGCAGTCAAACTGGAAGTAAAAGGGTGTCGGAGTATTTCTTTCTTTGCAATGGTGAGACATACTTCACCCCAATCACACACACACACACAGGTGCAGATGTTATGACCTTTGACGGGAACATTTATGTTCTCGCGAGAAACTCCACCCACATTCAGTGGACACTCAACAGGGGAGGGGCGAAACATATAAAAGATTCTCTGCATGGGAGTCCTACCAACATTACATTACAGTCCAGGAGGCTCTGGAAGTCATCATTGATCATGACAGTGAAATAGAGGATGTGTCTGAAGACGAAGACTATCTTGAGCTAAATTCTGATTCTAAGGATTCTGATTTTGAACCAGATGAGGGAATTGCTATTCCTATTCCACCAAGCAAGACATTCATGTCAAAAAATTGTGCCCTGGTGTCTTACTACCCCAAAAAGGGAAAAAATGTTGTGCTCATGAGTACTCTGCACAAAAATGCTAAAATCAGCACAAGAGAGGACCAGAAACAAATTAGGATCCTTGATTACAATGCCACCAACTTGGACAAAGTAACAGGGTCCTACAGCACCAAACGAATGAGTGCGCGCTGGCCTTTGGTCATCTTTTATAACATGATAGATGTATCGGCTTACAATGCATTTGTCATCTGGATTGAGATCTTCCCTGACTGGAATGTTTTAAAGCTGTACAAGAGGCGCATCTTTATTGAAGACGTGGGGAAGGCGGATGTGACACCACACATCCAACGGAGGCAGCACCTGCCAAGGCCCCAGCCGCTGTAGCCACGGTGAGGGAAATCCAGCAGAGGACTGCACCAAGTACTACACCAGTGCGTGCGGTAGGTAAGTAAGTCAGTGTCTGTGTGTGTATGGGTGTGAATGTGTGGGTGTGTGAGCATGTGTGTGTATAAGTGTATGAGAGTGTGTTGTGTGTCTTGGTATCAGCAAAAACACACCATAGTAAAGTAATCATGGTCCTCTTGTTTCTAGGTTGCTGTTGAGGGAAAACAAAAGAGGAAGAGGTGCCAGGTCTGCAGGCCATCTGACGATGTCAAGACAAGCATGACCAGTGCGAAATGTGCAAAATTCATTTGCACAAAGCACAGTGTGATGACATGTCACTCGTGTGCTGTGTAGATGTACAGACACATACAAACGCACACACAGGTTCATATTGAGATTGCTTGTTTGTTTTATTGTTGTATTGCAATTTTGTTCATTTCTGGTTCACAGTGCATGTATGTAAAACAAAATTGCAATGTTATGTTTCAATGTTATGTAAAACTATTGTGTTTTATATGTTGGTCTTTCAAAAGTAATAAAGTAGTGTAACATCAACAACAAAAGTTTGAACATCAATTTACAACATCAACTCTCTCCTAGACACAGCTACTGACTGAGCTTTTACTGTAACTAACTCTATGTGCTCTCTTCAGACTCTAAACTTGAAAACTGGCTCAGAGTTTATCTGTTCCTTCTTTCTAGGTGAAACGAGTAAAGGAGCTACATCCATTAACATTTACCTTTTCCTTCCCATAGAAAGTACTCCTGGATCAGTGCTTATTTGTTCTCTTTGTGTCTCTGCTCTGTTCTCTCTAACCCCCAGTCGGTCGTGGCAGATGGCTGCTCACACTGAGCCTGGTTCTGCTGGAGGTTTCTTCCTGTTAAAAGGGAGTTTTTCCTCTCCACTGTTGCTACATGCATGCTCAGTATAAGGGACTGCTGCAAAGTCAACGCCAGTGACTGTCCACTGTCTCTACACGCTCATCCGGGAGGAGTGAATGCTGCAAGTCACTGACTGGATGCAATCTGCTGGGTTTCCTTAGATAGAAAAACTTTTTATCCAATTTGAATAAATAACAGAATCTGACTGCACTGTTCAATGATTAAGATTAATTGGAATGTACAGGGGTTGGACAATGAAACTGAAACACCTGGTTTTAGACCACAATAATGTATTAATATGGTGTAGGGCCTCCTTTTGCGGCCAATACAGCGTCAATTCGTCTTGGAAATGACATATACAAGTCCTGCACAGTGGTCAGAGGGATTTTAAGCCATTCTTCTTGCAGGATAGTGGCCAGGTCACTACGTGATACTGGTGGAGGAAAACGTTTCCTGACTCGCTCCTCCAAAACACCCCAAAGTGGCTCAATAATATTTAGATCTGGTGACTGTGCAGGCCATGGGAGATGTTCAACTTCACTTTCATGTTCATCAAACCAATCTTTCACCAGTCTTGCTGTGTGTATTGGTGCATTGTCATCCTGATACACGGCACCACCTTCAGGAAACAATGTTTGAACCATTGGATGCACATGGTCCTCAAGAATGGTTCGGTAGTCCTTGGCAGTGACGCGCCCATCTAGCACAAGTATTGAGCCAAGGGAATGCCATGATATGGCAGCCCAAACCATCACTGATCCACCCCCATGCTTCATTCTGGGCATGCAACAGTCTGGGTGGTACGCTTCTTTGGGGCTTCTCCACACCATAACTCTCCCAGATGTGGGGAAAACAGTAAAGGTGGACTCATCAGAGAACAATACATGTTTCACATTGTCCACAGCCCAAGATTTGCGCTCCTTGCACCATTGAAACCGACGTTTGGCATTGGCATGAGTGACCAAAGGTTTGACTATGGCAGCCCGGCCGTGTATATTGACCCTGTGGAGCTTCCGACGGACAGTTCCGGTGGAAACAGGAGAGTTGAGGTGCACATTTAATACAATCCGGGTTAGCACCCGAACATCCCTTTCAGACAGCTTCCTCTTGCGTACACAGTTAATCCTGTTGGATGTGGTTCGTCCTTCTTGGTGGTATGCTGACATTACCCTGGATTCCGTGGCTCTTGATACATCACAAAGACTTGCTGTCTTGGTCACAGATGTGCCACCAAGACGTGCACCAACAATTTGTCCTCTTTTGAACTCTGGTATGTCACCCATAATGTTGTGTCCATTTCAATATTTGAGCAAAAACTGTGCTCTTACCCTGCTAATTGAACCTTCACACTCTGCTCTTACTGGTGCAATGTGCAATCAATGAAGACTGGCTACCAGGCTGGTCCAATTTAGCCATGAAACCTCCCACACTAAAATGACCGGTGTTTCAGTTTCATTGTCCAACCCCTGTATGTACCTGACTTTTGTGAAGTGCCTTGAGACGACATGTGTTGTGAATTGGCGCTATATAAATAAAACTCAATTGAATTGAATTTTTTTAATGAAAAACGAGTGAATTATCTTAATTGAACCTGTTAGAGTTAAGGAACACCATTGCACTAAATACTGATAGAATAATTAGTAATGGAGTTAGTAATGACATATTCACACTGCCTGTTAGGATTTTTTTGATTTCAGACATCTTTTGGATTAAACATGCACCGGGTCAAATTGACCCGGGAACACCATTGCTGTTCCTGACAAACGAACATAACAGGAGGGTTAAGTGATCACTTCATGCAGTTACAGTATTTATTCGTGATATGCATTTTCTGACATATTTTGCAATGTTTTGCTTTAATATCTGTCAAGACTAAGAATTACAGCAATTGCACTGATTTATTTTGGGTTCGACAATATGACAGTATTAGACCTAGAAGGATTAGAAGGCCTACAGAGAGTTTTCTTGCTAACTCACATGTAGGCATTTTTTAGGATGAGGTAACCTTATGGAAAAATAACCACAAAAATATATACACAAAATCAGAAATAAAAATGTACAATATAATATAATATTTGTTTTTATTATATACAGAAAAAATATTTCTGCTGCTTTTAAAAATAATATACTGGTGTAATCTAGAGCATTTGTAATCAATGTATTACTTATGTTTTATTTAATAAATAAAACTATGCTGATACATTCAATAATATTTTTTATGAAATGAAATTTATTGAAAATATACATAGATTTGCATAAAGGTACATAATAAAGACCTGCTAAATATATGAGTAGTTGTAAAGTACTTGCTGCATATAATAATATAATCTAATAATAGTTTATTGTTATATTATTCTATTTTCTCTCTTTTTAGCATAACACAGGTATAACCTGTATAGGCTGATATCAGCTGGTTTACTACAAGGTGCATGTTTCCAGTAGCTTGATAACTGCAGTCTAACCAGTGTTACCTTAAGAGTGGTAAGCAGCTTTTTTTTTGGTTTCCACAACATGACTTTCTGTGAACAGGACTGCTTTCAACCCCATGTTTTTTAAAGTGTTTGTGTAATCTGAATATATGTAGTAACCCTGATTATTCTGATTAGAGAGTTTTTAAATGGCAGCCTACAATGAGTTTGTATAAACAACACTTAGATTTTTCTCGTCTTAAACACGTGTTCCACAGGAATGTGTTATATCTCCTTTGTTATTTTCAGTTTATACAAATGAGGTTAATTATACCAAAAATTACTTCTCCCTGATAAAATATGCTGATCATATGGCTCTGGTAGCTTGTTTGCAGGATGTTAACAACCCTACCTACTTTCAGTATGTCAACCATCTTGTCACTTGACTTGACAGCAGCAAAATTGACCTTAAAGTAAGTAAAACCAAAGAGCTGTACTTTGGAGGAAGGTTGGTATATAGTACAACAGGGCAAGCGTTTAGGCCAACTATAAAAGATCAGAAATTGTGGATAACTGACTTTCTTCCAAATTCCATGTAGATACTTTTAAATGGTTATAAAACAATGACTATCTTTTGATGGAGAAGCTTTAAGGGCCAATAAACACAAGTTGACCATGGTTTATGAGTAATTTATTGTGAATGTTCTCTCCTTTAAAATAACATTCTAGTACAATAACCTTCCCTTAAAACATAAAAAAACAACTAAATCAGGTGATCAATCAGGCCTGTAAGATTATTTGGTTAAAACAGCTCTCACTTCAAAAAGTATATGATCGATCAATGCATAAGAAAGCTGCTCAGGTCTATAAAGACTTTTTCACCTTCTTTACTCACTGTTTTAGTTGTGGCCATCTGGCTTAAAGCACCACTAGAATGGAAAAAAAAACAACTGATAAACAAGGAAATTCTAAAACAATATTTTATTTCAACCAAACTTATTGAAAATATTACTTCACTGCTTTGTAAATGTTTTTTTCTAGACATGACTGACTGTGTGTGGGTTTATGTACTTACTTGTGCATTTTAGAACTTATTTGCATGAATCTTTCTTGCTAGAAATAAAAAGAAAATTGTCCATTTTATGTACAACTAATGGATAAAAAAGTATACTTTTTATGTTTACAACACCAAGATGATTGACTGAATGTGCTATTAATGTCATGAGATGTGAGGGCTGACCCCATATTTAGGTAACCAGGAGCATTCAAGGTCTAAAAGGCTTCAGAAAAGGCCCATGTAGTTCAAAAAGAAAATAAACTGTTCCAACTGAGCCAACACTAGATGGAATAAAAAACAAAACAAAAAACCCCCCAAAAAAACCCAGAGAGCAAAGTGTACCGGAGTCAAATTCCTTGTTTGTATGTACGAATCTGGCAATAAAGTTGATTCTGATTCTGAATAAGCAGAAGAGCTGAGAAATGATTGAGGGAGGTAATAGTTAAGTGGAGACAGATAAGCTGATTGGGAATATGGAGCAAATGGTGAATTGAGGAGATAGAACAAGGCCAGCTGAGGACATCTAGAGAGTATAGCAACAGTAACAAGCTATCAAAATTAAGGAAATAAGATGAGAAAAAAAAGACATAAAGCATAAGCTTGAAACATCACCAAAGGCTTAAACCATGCAGTGTTTGCAGCGTTTCTTTTTGCTGTTGACATAATTATGCCTCATCATCAATTTAAATGAAGCTTTATAGTGCTGGTCTTTAAAAACTGCAACTACCCCCTCCCCTTCCCCTATGATATATTCGTGCAAGCCTTCCTCCTGCTGAGGCTTCACCACTAAGTGACAGCTCCCTGTCATAACAGGTGTTACCCTGGCTGGCACACTGGCAGAAGAAAGATACAGTTTCTGTGGGATTCATATATAAAAAATGAAGTTCTAAATTAACTCAGAGCTCAGCTGAAGCTCAGCGGAGATGGTGTTGTTCACAAGGTTGAAAAAGGTCAGAGGGGAGCAGCTGTGAGGCCAGACATGAGGTGTAGGGCAGGAACCTTCCTTTGATACCTGTCCTCATTAGATTGACGTGGAAAAATCACATCTTCCCTGCTTCCTCTCTAATGATGTTCCTTGCTACAGAGCCTTCCAACAGTATTCCTACCACTGGATCTTTTTTGATTTTGTCACAATACAACCAAAAACCTTAATGAATTTTAGTGGGATGTTTTAGATACATTAACAAAGTAGTGCATAGTCAACTACATGTATTTTTGCTCATTTTTTTAACAAATAGAAATATAAAAGGTGTGGCATGCATTTGTTTGTTTAATCCTAATGCAACCAACTACTTTTAGAAGTCACATATAATAAGTAATTAAAGCCCACAGAACCTACCAAGACAAAGACAGCCACCTAATCTGACAGCTGGGGCAAGGAGAGCATTTATCAGAGAAGCAGCCTACAGGCTGATGAATACTTTGGAGGAGCTGCAGAGATCAACAGCTAAGGGTATCAATGGGTTAACAGGAAAGCTATTAGTCATGTGAAACTGTTATTAAAACAACCTAAACGATGTCCCATTTGTAGTTTTCCACATGCACTGTGGGGAACCCAGGAAATATGGGTGCACAAGACATTGTGAATTTATTGGTATTGTGTTATCACTGTAAACAGTATGAATATTGCAAACAACTGCTTGGACTGCAATAAACAATATCTAACTACATAAGCAACGTGGATTCACGCTCTCTATGTCACTCATATATTTTGTTCTGTTTATTTCATTTAGCAAAACATGTTTTAGGAGGGAATTAAAATGTTCTTTGTAAAGTTTGTGGGAAATTAACTTTGTAAAACATCAAATGCACCCAGGTGGAAACAAGTCAGTTTTTTCAACTAGCTGGATAAAGCCAATGCATATAACACTGGTTATTTTAATATTATTTATTGCAAATCAAATCACCATTGAGGTGTTCACAAACATTTCTGTAAATTGCATGTTTTCTTAATATTGTGCGAAAGAAGGAAATCTGATAAATTCAGATGTCAGATGAGACTAAAATTCTACATTTTGTAGTGCTTGCAAAACATTGCAATAAATTACATAAAACAACAATTGCACATCAAGTTTAATTCATCATTCCCAATGTGAAACAAGGTTGGTTGCAACATTATACTATGGGGATGCTTTTCTTTAGCAGGGGCAGGGAAAACTGATCAGTATGATAGAAATATTGATGGGACTAAATACAGGGCAATCATGGAAAGAAACTGGATCTTAGACTACAGCATAAGTTCACCTTCTAGCAGGACAATAGTCCTAAACATTAAGCCCAAGATAATACATCAAAGTATATTAATGTGCTAAAATGACCCAATCAAAGTCCAGAGCTAAGTCATTAGAGAAACAATTGTACTCTCATTGTACTTTGTGTTGGTCTTTTACATAAAATTCCGATAAAACACAGAAGTTCAAGTGGTTTGACTATTGAGAGGTGCTGTTTGTATAATTGCTCTAGTGTTCTTCATCCATAATACGCACTGAATAAGTCAGAAAATTATAATATAATATATAATTTTAATATATATATATATATATATATGTCTAGATGTACCGTAAAATTCTATAGTAATACTACAATTTATTTTCAATATTACTCACCTAAACACCTTGTTTCTGTTCCACTCCAAAGACCTGATGACAAGCACTCTCTGACAGCTGACCCCACCAGCATGAAGCCAGCATCACATGTAAAGATGGCTGTAGCGCCAAATGTCATCTGAGTACCAATCTTCTTCCCATTGGGAGGAGAAGGCAGATCGCCGCACGAGATAACTGCAACACATGGTTGGACACAAGCAATTTAAAAATCAGCTGCTAGCCACTTTAGCACCGGGTTAATTTGAGAAGCTGCTAGGCCTCATTTGTTTCAGCAAGAAATGCTACCATTCCTGGCAAGCTGTGCGGCAGGCAAATTGGGTGCTGCTGTTTTTCTCTTCCCCCACTCACAAAATGCCCAGGGAGGAAACTAACGGAACATGGAGAAGTGCCACAGTATTCTTTGAATAAAAATAACAGTGATCCAAAATATCAAAGAATCCCAGGAAGAGACCTCCTGAATGACAGCTTAAAATGTCAACTCTCCCAGGTTAAATCATGGATTGAAAGGATGAAAGTTTATCCTTGTGTAGTGACTCTGTCATCATTAGATAACATCAAATTTGATGAATGAAAAAATAAGAATTTAAACATGAGAATAAATTTCAAATGGCAACTTTTTACAGGCTGTTTTTTTCTGACAGAACTGTCAGATGGGTTTATAACCAAGCCATGTTATGATTCTTGCTGATTCTAGCTGTCATGAAGCTTCTGGCTGTTGCACTATACCCAAAATGAAGAACTCCGTACAACTTGCTATGTGTGTTAAATGTTCATGGTTCAGGTAACTTGTAACTTATAACATTTTGCTATTCTGTAATTAATTTTCCTGTAAAATCAAATATTGTTTATTTTTGCTTTCTTTCCATAAGCATCTAATGTGGAGTTTTGAAATGATTATGAAATTTTCCTTTAAATTGTCAAATTTGTCTAATTTTGTTTCTTGTACATTCTTTCTTTACTTGTAAAATTTCTGACATAATGTCTCAACATTAAGATGCCGCTACACATTCCTCATCTTGCCCCATATCTGACAAAAAATCAACTAATTTGGGTAAAAATAAAGTCCTATCACATCTATAAAGTTTGTGTGTGGTTTTTGGTGTTACATATAATGTTTACGTCTTCAGGTAAATGATGTAAAATTTACAATCTACTGTTAATAAAATAGTTATTTTTACTTTTATGCCATCTTTTTTTTTTCTTTATCATGTTAGCTAGACCAGCTTGGACTGAAAGTTCAATGCCCTATATACAGTATATAAGGGCCACCAAGGGGTTAACTGAATTAACAAAAGAATAGCTACATACAGTTAATGTTTGCATACACTGTACAAAAACAAATACACTCTATCTTCCTGACTGTCTGGAGTTAAATCAAACGTTAAGCCTTGCAAGTTAGGAATACAAAAATTATTTCTATTTATTTAATAGCAGAATAATGAGAGAGAGATTCTTTTGTGAGATTTTTTTAAATTTCCTCAAAGTCAGAAGTTTACCTGTTCCAAGGAAGAAGTCATTACTCCAAAAGCAACATAAACAGCCAGATTACAGTTTCAAAATCCCTACAGAGAAACAGATCTTAATTGTTGAAAACATTTTCTATTGTGTATTGAAACTTGTAGTGTTTCATCTTAATGACCATCATTAAATTTGGAGGAACAAGAGAGAAGCTTGCAAGCCTAAAAACACTATGTCAACTGTGAAGTATGGGGGTAGAAACATCATGTTGTGTGGGTGTTTCACAACAGGAGTGACACTTTACAAAATAGATGGCATCATGACAAAATCATTATTTGGAAAAATTTAAGCAATATCTCAAGACATCAGCCAGAAAGTTGAAGCTTGGACTAAAACAGGAATAAATTTAGTCAGATGTAATGTCTGAAAGAGAAAAAAAAGTGATGTCTTTTGATCATACAGTGAGTGTTAACGTTTGGTTTGAACTGTAGGTCCCTCCAAGAACTGAGCATGCTGAAGTAAGTAAACATTGGTGCAGTTTCTGCACTGAGTAGGATAAGAATAAGTAATGTTAATATAGGGTCACTTTTGTGGTATTTAAGAAGCATTTCCATAGATTGTTTGCAGCGGCTCATCTCTAAGTGGCAACTTGTGCGCTGCAGAATTTTTCACATATCCAAAAAAAACTGTTGGCAGTCAAGCTTAGCTGAAGGTCAAATAGCACACACTACAGTATCAGATGCAATGAAAGGTGATGCTGGAGTGTTATTTACTTACTGCCACATATCTTCCCCTATCCCAGAAACACAAGGCAGAAGTGAAGGAGTGTGACAGGAGTATCAGCAATGCAGCAATCAATCAAACAGAGTTCAAAATTGTTGTATTTTCCCTTGACTGGCTCTGAGCAGTTATTGCCAGGTGAAACACTGAAAAATATGATCTTTTTTCTGGCCCATTAAATGCTTTAAAACTAAAAACAGTGTTTTGAGTGTAGCAAAAATCTGATAAATATGACATATTTGGTGCATAAACAGGCATAATCTTATAATCTTTTCCTTTTCTGTTGATTTAAAACTACAGCCTCTATCAAGAAATGTGCAGACATTTTTGCTAGCTTTTTTAATTCCTATTCACAACTGCCATCCAAATTTTTTATATCTACAGCTTAATCTGTTCAGTACAGCAAAATGATAGCAAACACATGGAGGAGGATATTATAGCCTTGTTTACTCAAAAAAGAAAAACAAATAAAGAAATCAAGTAAATTAAAAAAGTTTATCATTTAAAAAATTACAAACCCAACTTTTCACTCGGTTATTTTTATTGCTATGGGCATTTGATCATTACATCTTTGCTACTTACTCTGACAGTGTGGCCGCTCATTCTTCCAGCTCCACACCCCATTGGCTAAACACTGGATGTGGGCAGGGCCTAATCTGTAGTACCCTGGATCACAGGTAAAGACAATGCGAGTTCTGAACTCGTAGTGCGAGCCGTTGACAATCCTCCAGCGGCCATGCTCAAGGGAAAACGACCCAATGCTGGGACACACTACAACTACACAGACAGAAGAAAATAACGCTTTTTTTTAGATCCACTTACTTTAGGAAAAACCAAGAATACTGCTTGTTGTACTTGTCAAAATTATGACATATTGAAATTTGGCCTGTATGTTACACAGGTGGTGGCAAGACCTGTGTGTCACTAACCAGAACATCTCGGTATCTTGTTGTGGTTGCTCCACGTTCCGTCAGGCTGACAGATGGCTGATGTCAGTTCCTTACTGGAGAGTCTGTATCCGTCGTTGCAGAAGTAGGACACTCTCGTTCCCACAGAGTAGTCAGCAGTTAGCACCCCACCGTTTATTGGAGCCTTGGGTGGCCCACAGGAGACAGCTATGAAAAGATAGAGTTAGACTGATTGAAAAAAAATGCAAACACCTTGTGTGTTCCGTTTTATTTCTTCACATTAAACATCACATTAACCATACAATTCCAATCTGTGTTTTGCATCATTTCATCTCATTTTTGTCTTTTAATGATTTATTTCAACCATTCTATTTTAGAAGTGGAATGATAACAACATTCTTATGCAATAAAATCAAAAACTGGGTGCGCACGTTTAAATATATTATGGACTGGATTCCACACAGTTGAAATGAAGCAGGCTCAAATATATACAAACATCCTCATTACTATTTGGTTAAAAGTTTCTCAATAATTTGCAACTTGACAACACATTTCTTGTAGCCATTAACAAGGTTCCAGCATCATTCTTGCTGGATTTTTGACCACTCACCTAATTAGAGATTGTAGAGCTCATTTAAATTGGTTGGTTTCATGGTAAAAACTCAACTTTAAAAAAAATAGTACATACAGTTTTAATGGTGTCGAGGTTGGGTCCATTCCAGAAATGTAATATTCCTCTGATTTATTCTTTACAAAACCAGCTTTGATGTGTGTCATGTTGGAACACCTAATTCTCATTTAGTTTCAAGTTTCTATCTGTTTATTTCGAATGAAGCTACAGCATATGGAGGTAGTTATCCATTTTCATTACTTCTTCCACTTTGTTTGATGCCTCATCATGATGCTACCACCACAGTGCTTGGAAGATTGTACTGTATTGTTTAACTTAAAAAACTCACCTTGACTCCCCCGAAACATAGTAGGGACATTTTGGGCAATTAGCTTAATATTTGTCTGGTCTTTTGAGCATTTGCAAACTTTGCTTGAGTTAGAAAGTGTCCAGTATGGAGCAGTTGCTTCTCTCTTGTTCAGCACCCCCTAATTAAATAGTGACGTAAAACTTGTTGTGGACAAGGTCACTGATGTGCAGGCTTCATCCTTGATGATCCTTGATTGCAGACACATCAAAACTGGTTTCAGAATGGACAATACAGGAAACCACCTTGAATGAACCATACCTGACAAGAAGAGTGGTCAAGTATATATAGTATACATGCAGATAACTGCATGTATACTATTCCTCTGACCAGAACTTTATGCAAACCTGTACACAAACTCACACAAATTGTAGCTTTCCATCTAAAAATATACAATCAAGTGGTCTTTGATCACCATGATATTACACTGGTATGACAATAAGCAGTGTCCCAAACCATGAATGGCATCAGTTAGCTAAATTTTTTCTACTTATTTATTATGTAAGAAATGACAATAAAACTTCAACATGCTTCTGTACACTCCGAGATGCACCAGAAAAGATGGATAGTAAAAGAAAGTAATGTTTTCCTTCCATTGGTTTTGTGGTTTTGTTTGAGATATATTCATTATATACACTATATAATGAATATATATATATATATATTTTGCAGCTTTATCACCTTTACATCCATTAGGTACAAGTAAAGATAGCAATGAACTTCGGTCTTAAATTTCTGTTCTGAACAAATGCAATTTCATGGGTGCTTTATCACTTTGTAGATAACAAGACAACATGAAGTAGATGGCAAATTACAGCATGCAATCTCGAACCTCTTCTAATATCCTCATGATTCTCTGGGTCCATATAAATTGGATAACAGTCCCTGATTAAACTTTCTTGGTAGTTTTCTCTTTTGTCCAAAGCTGGACAAAACATAACAAGAAAATAGAATATATTTTACACAAAAGTACAAAAAAAACCTGAAAAATATTTCCTGAAACACAATGTCTGAACAGAAAGAAAACTACATCATTTAAGAAAAATGTATCTATCTAAATACACTACTGGTCAAAAGTTGTAGATACACTTTCTCACTTGATGGGTCTCTTAATTTTCATGACTATTTAAATAGTAGATTCTCACCAAAGGCTTCAAAATATGAATGAACACACATAGAATTATATAGTAAACAGAAAGTGTGAATTAACTCTAAACATTTTTAGATTTTAGATTGTTCCAAATAGCCACCCTTTGCTTTAATGACTGCTTTGCTCTCTTGGCATTTTCTTCATGAGCTTCATGAGCTGTGAAGTGCACTACTCCCTCAGTACCCACAGCTGGCAGCACTCATGCAGCCCCAAACCATGACACTTGTAGAATAGAAACACTTGACTTGGTACTCTTCACCTGGTTGCTGCCACACACGCCGCCACACACATACCGCCACACACTGCAACAACTATGTTGTTCTTGGTCTCATCAGACCACAGGACATGGTTCCAGTAATCCAGTAATGTCCTAAGTGTGCTTGTCTTCGGCGGGCCTTTGTGGACTTTATCGTGCATGATCTTTAGAAGAAGGTTCCTTCTGCGACAACAGCCATGCAGCGTGTGGCGTATAGTTTGAGCACTGAAAAGCGAATCCCCCACCCCTTCAACCTCTGCAGCAATGTTGGCAGCAATCATACGTCTATTTTCAAAAAACAACCTCTGGATATGACATGTGTATTCAATTTCTTTGGTCGACTATGGTGAGACCTGTTCTGTCTTCTGGTCTTGAACACCAAGCAGCAGCCTGTTTCAGGGTGCTGGCAATGTTCTCATAGCCTAGCCCATCTGTATTTAGAGCAACAATTCTTTTTTTTCTGAGTTCTTTCCCATGAGGAGCCATGTTGAATGCCCAGTGACCATTATAAGAGAGTGTGAAAGCAATAAAACAATTCAACATACCTGCTCCCCATTCACACCTGAGACCCTGTAACACTAGCGAGTCATTTGACACCGAGGAAAGAAAATGTTTACATCGGATTTTAAGCAGTTAAATGTTCTCTGTCACATATGGAAATGTAAACTACATTTTGTCATAATTGTGTCAAACACAACCAAGTTTCAGTGTACCTTGACACGCTGGCACAGGAGAGTCCCAGGCATGATAGCCCTGCGATGTACGCCGGCAGGTCGCTGTGCCGTTACCAATGAGACGGTAACCTCGGTCGCAAGCCCAGCGCACCACACTGTTCACATGACCACCTGTCTGAGAGGATATGGAGCCATGGAGGGGGGAGTCTGGTGTGGAGCAGTACAGGGCTGCGGTGGAACAAACATTTAGAAAAACAAAGAATGTAAATTCTATGAAACAAAAACATTTCCAGACACCAAAACTCAAATTCATTAATTCTTCATTCCTAACCGCACCAATAAGGTCTATGATCAGTTTTAAAGTACTTTTAGTGTTTGAAACATTATTGCACTTCACTATCTTGAAGACAAAAACAGAATTACTGGCACCTTTACATCCACATAACCAAAGGATATTAAAACTGTAAAAACTACTTGCAGGCATTCTAGAATGATGTTTTTGTCACTCCAAGTGTATAACCAGAGCAAAACCTGTCTGAGAAGAAATAATAACATGTAAAAATAATCACATTAAAATCAATGATTGTACCTTTTTTAAGACCTCTTAAAAAAGCCTTGTTCTGTTCACAGATTCAGAATTCAAAACTGCAAAATATCTTAGGAGAGCTTTATAACCTGACTCGGTGCACATAAAAGCCTACTATAGCTACAAACACACTGGCAGCAATTCAGGAAACTAAGCTGAAGGTTATTCTCCATCTGTCTCTGTATCTATATTTTGCTGATCAATATGAAAAATGTAACTACGAACTATGTGATAATGTCTTTCAGTCAAGCTTAGTTGCTGGTCTTACTCTCCAAAAAGGACACAAAATTAACTTAACTGGACTAGTGATGCATTCCTTGGATCTTACAACTCAGATCTGGGAATGACATCCCAGCACAACTCATGATGTATCCAGATATGAACAGGGCTGACTCCATAAGGTATCTAAAAGGCTGGAATTTGGGGGCCGTTTCTAATATTGGGTTGTCACACCATAACCTGAAAGCCTTAACAGAATTACAGTAGTTTTATTACATTATTGTTAGGTTTAGGTAATTTGAGCAATACAACAATATGGAAGTTATGAAATTGCCTTCTGATATAAACCTACTTTAGTGGTGGTTGGATTGGGGGGTTGCAAGCATGTTTATAGGAGTTGTTATTGTCCTGTTGTCTCTTTGGTCCTGCCACTAGTTAAAAATTGGCATTTGCTCATTTTTGTGGCTAGTGAGTAGGCTAACCAAGAGCAATTCAAGGAAATAAAAATGTAGAGTGGTCTAAAGAGTATTTGGTCCCTTATATATTTCTACAACTTTTTGTTTTTTTGTGACACCTAAATGCTTCAGTGCCATTGAATGTTTTGTATTTTTGTTTGAAAAGTTTAGGCATTTTGTAAAGCATAAAAGTGTAATGACAACAACTTATTTGATTCAATCTATGTCCTTTCCTTGGTGATTAGAATTACACTTCATTACATTTTAAACGAAAGATATAATTAAGCTTGCCAAACAAAAAAATACTTTATGAGTAGAAATGTAGATGTGATTCAACTAGGGAAGGGTACTGAATTCGCTGCTTTTATAGGTACCGACTAAATTCCACTGGTACTACCGAGTACCTATTCATGTAAAATCAAATGGTACCATGTTTTGGTATCTAAAAACATTATTGTGACACTTAATGAGTGCAAGAGTGTGTAATTTTCTATGCCGAACATGCACGCACAAGAGCATAATGACATCAGTAGCCGCTGGTACAGTCAACAAAGCAAGCACGGCTGATAGAAAACACTCAAATCAGTGCACCTTTATTGGCTGAAAAGGCCAAAAATGAGCTGAGAATCCACTGGAGTTTTCCAGCAGTCTTCACATCTTGTAGTGGTGGCAGAAAAGGGATCATATGCCTAAGCTAGCCAGCCTGGCCAAAAAAGTATCTGTGCATTCAAGCCTCTTCCACTTCTTCAGAACGAGTTTTCTCCATAGCAGAGAATACAGGGGATACAGTTGGTATGGCTTGATTCTTGCCAGAGGAAATTGACATGGAAGTGTTCTTGAAAAAGAACTGCACAAGGAACAAAGGAACTTTCATACGTAGTTTGTGATACTTCAATTTGTAAAATAGTATACCTTTATTTTCACTCCATCCTCTTTTGCTCATTTGTTTTACACTTACAGGGGTTGGACAATGAAACTGAAACACCTGGTTTTAGACCACAATCATTTATTAGTATGGTGTAGGGCCTCCTTTTTCTGCCAATATTGCGTCAATTCGTCTTGGGAATGACATATACAAGTCCTGCACAGTGGTCAGAGGGATTTTAAGCCATTCTTCTTGCAGGATAGTGGCCAGGTCATTACGTGATATTGGTGGAGGAAAACGTTTCCTGACTCGCTCCTCCAAAACACCCCAAAGTGGCTCAATAATATTTAGATCTGGTGACTGTGCAGGCCATGGGAGATGTTCAACTTCACTTTCATGTTCATCAAACCAATCTTTCACCAGTCTTGCTGTGTGTATTTGTGCATTGTCATCCTGATACACGGCACCGCCTTCAGGATACAATGTTTGAACCATTGGATGCACATGGTCCTCAAGAATGGTTCGGTAGTCCTTGGCAGTGACGCGCCCATCTATCACAAGTATTAGGCTTCATTCTGGGCATGCAACAGTCTGGGTGGTACGCTTCTTTGGGGCTTCTCCACACCATAACTCTCCCGGATGTGGGGAAAACAGTAAAGGTGGACTCATCAGAGAACAATACATGTTTCACATTGTCCACAGCCCAAGATTTGCGCTCCTTGCACCATTGAAACCCACGTTTGGCATTGGCATGCGTGACCAAAGATTTGGCTATAGCAGCCCGGCCGTGTATATTGACCCTGTGGAGCTCCCGACGGACAGTTCCGGTGGAAACAGGAGAGATGAGGTGCACATTTAATTCTGCCGTGATTTAGGCAGCTGTGGTTTTATGTTTTTTGGATACAATCCGGGTTAGCACCCGAACATCCCTTTCAGACAGCTTCCTCTTGCGTCCACAGTTAATCCTGTTGGATGTGGTTCGTCCTTCTTGGTGGTATGCTGACATTACCCTGGATTCCGTGGCTCTTGATACATCACAAAGACTTGCTGTCTTGGTCACAGATGTGCCAGCAAGACGTGCACCAACAATTTGTCCTCTTTTGAACTCTGGTATGTCACCCATAATGTTGTGTGCATTTGAATATTTTGAGCGAAAAAATGGGGCTCTTTTCCCTGCTAATTAAAACCCTTCACACTCTGCTCTTACTGGTGCAATGTGCAATCAATTAAGACTGGCTACCAGGCTGGTCCAATTTAGCCATGAACCCTCCCACACTAAAATGACAGGTGTTTCAGTTTCATTGTCCAACCCCTGTATATGCCTCCATGGACTCTCATCACACAGTTTTTCCAGAGGCAAAAGGTTTTAATTTGCACATTAAGAAAAAACAGTTAGGTCTTCTTGTTGGAGAAATTTGTGTGACAAGTGCGCTTTTACAATACAAACAGTTGGATGTTGTTTTGTTATATTCATTTATATATTGAGAAATAAATGTTAATAATAAAAAATGTTAAATTTAAACAAAATTTTTAGATTTTTTTTATTAAAAAAAAATTTCCCTTTTCTACCACATAAAAACCCAAAAAATACCCAAAAATTTACTGTTGAATAAACGATACCAATTCCCAAAGGGACCAGATTCGTTTTAAATATTTTCCCCGTAAAAAAGTGAAAAGTTTAAAAATGAAGTCAGAGGAAGCACAAAACCTGTAAGAAGCTTTAGAAAATAAACAGAATTTTCTATGTTTGCTGTGCCTTCAGATTGCTATTTTCAAATAGGTTTCATCAAGTGATAGAAGGCTGTTTTATTATTTTAAAAGGTCCATTTCTGTCTTTGACGCTGATAAGGCCAGAGTTACAATTGGTAATGCTAACACTAATCATGCTTATCATTCTAATTAATTAGTTGCACAAAAAAGTAGTAATCAAGCTGATCACTAATAGTAGATGCTAAAAGAATTTTTAAAAGCCAACTCTGTCTCAAGAGACACAGCTCGTTAGCTTTGAGCTATGTTTGAGAAAATCATTGCCATACATCTCTATGAACATCTTACTGTTAAGTTGAGTTTAAAATTTGTGCAAAAAGTAGACTTTATAAGGTCAATTATCTGAAACTGGCCATAACATCTCTAAACTGTGCATTTCAATTTATGAAGAAATAATATGTGAACTTGTCCTGGATTTTCTCCTTAACATAAAATCTATGACGGCAAGAAATGTTCTGTCATTGGCCTGATTTTGCAGGTCAAAAGCATTGTTTTAGTAGGTCTGTGTTTATAAGTACAACACATGCTTAACACTTCTCGTCAATACTCACATTAATCACGTCCAGCCAAAGAAGGTTACCAAGCATCTTGAGAGGCTTGTAATTCATCATACAGAGCAGCGGTGCTTTAAAGGTTAAAGAAACGGCCTCCTGACTGGAGGCTGTGGAGTGAACAAGCAAACTGCGAACAAGTAAAACTGTCTCCTGCTCTTTAACTGTCAAAAACGCCCTTGAATAGAGCACTCATGCCTCATTACCCAGCAGTGTGAAGTTGTACTCAGCATGGCCAGGTGCAAGATTGTTCAAATTTAAAGTTTTGTGTAAAACACGATCTCTAGTTATTAAGCCTTTTTTGGACTGATGAAATTGAGGACTAACCCATCAGGCAATTGAGAAAACTGCTTTATGAGGCAGACAGAAGTTCAGGAAAGTTTGGACAAGATGAACAAATAAAAAGTGTATTAGGGAGCCAAATTGCTGTTTTTTTACATGTTGTTTTTTACAATACATTTCCAAAAATCCTATTATATTTTAATCTTTGTCACAGATGACAAGTCAAAAATTGCATTTTTAGTCCTTCTGTCTGACTTTCTCTCCATGCATTATGGTATAAAATAGTAGTAAAGTAAGGTTGGGATACATACTTTGGTACTCACCGACATAGCGAATTTTGAAGCCTTTTTTGTTGGTGCCATGATCTGAGGACCAGCGGATTAGAAACTGATGAACGGAGGTTGTGATGTTAAAGGGTGTCGGCAGGTCACCACTCAGAGTTGCCAGAGTTGGACTGTTGGGTGTGGGGCCTACGAAAGATAAAGTAGTAGTAGAAAGAGAGAAGAAATCATTTAGATACTATATTTCTTTATATTTCCCAATTTAATATAACTACATTCATACACTGGGTATACAAACAAATCAGACTTGATCTTTCATGCCATTTAACTGCTTTCCAACAAGTCCCCTTAAAATACCCATGTCAGACTTTTAGATCCAACCATAATAACCTAATACCAATGTCCGATTACTGTCAAACCAGTAGAATCAAGAAAGAAAACAACTAGAACTAATCTTTCAAAATACAACTCATCATGCTGTGGTCTAAGGAAATTCAGTAACAAATGATAAAAATCCATCAGTCTAGAATGCGTTACAAAGCCATAGACTTAAACTTTTACCGGAAAGAAGTAGTGTTTGCAGTGGAATTAGCTGTAGTATCTTTGTTCTTAAGATTTGTTTGTGCATCTCTTTTTAGTTAATTAAATAATTAGACTATAGTGGAATTAAACTTAATTCCTGATTGTATCGATTACCAGTTTCAGTTGGATTGTCTTATAATCTCTGCACTAATTAAAATTGAAAGGTCTGGTTGATGGTAAATGAATTTTAATAGTAAAAAATCTTCACATCCTTATGTAGATCGGTATAGTTTATCATAGCTTATCAATGTTACCCTTATTAAAGGATATGTGTGGGTGTGTGTGTGTGGGTTTCCTTTTACCATCAAAAATCTCTAGCATATCGAACTCCCTCTCTGTGTGGAAGCTCTCAAAGGTTATGGTGACATTGTATCCCTTTTCTACATTAATGCTCCATGAACACATCTGGAGGTTTGGGTAGCTCTCCGGCCAGCCTGGGCTCAGGATGACGCCCGATGAGTCGTATCGCACGTCATGAGCAGGGCATTGAACTGAGAATAGGAAAATTAATGAAGGCGAGGAAATGTTAGGTGAGAACACACTTTTACCTAGAAAGTTGTAGGAATCAGACTCTAGAAATTTTTGAAGGCACACCTTGGCATGAAGGAGGAGGGGCGTCCATCTGCAGTCTCTCTCCCAAGCGACAAGTTAGAATTTCATTTCCAACCAGTGAGAAACCAGAATGGCATCGATATCTGATAATGTCACCTGATACCATAAAAACAATGCGAGGAAAGTATTTTTTTTCACCAATATAAAATTAGGAATGTGTAATATTCTGCATATTTTAGAACTTTTAAACCCAATTATGATCAGAATCATATTAGGACTAGTTGGATTTATTTTGATTTTCCAAGACAACTTCAGATTTTAGTATTTGGCAGCTTTTTTTATTACTGTGTAACAACAGCTTGAAAGGCAAATTGTCCTTCTTAATGCATTTTGATAATTTATTATGTCTTAAGAATCTGTTTACATTTTATTTTGTGGCATGCAAAAAAGACCAAATCGACTGACTATTGGCTGACAAAAATTTAAATTAGCCAATTAATTAAAAAGCCGTTCATAGATAAAGCTAAAAAAATTATTTAGAGGCAGTCGTAATGTTTAAACCAGTTCCAAAAATGAGAATGTACTTAAGAAAAAAAAGGGGTACATGAAAATCTGAACAGATGCAGACAAATACCAAATTTTTCCAGGACATGATCAAGGTAGGTAATTTGACATGGGTAGAAGAGAAAAAAACATAGTAATGCAGAATTTGTCAGAGGTAAAGATGGGAGTTGGTTAACCTCACTTTAAAAGACTGTATGAGTAAAGAGTTTAACAAAGTATGACCAAAATTGTGCAAATGAAAGGCTGCAACCATACATTTACAATCTTCAGGGTTTCAGGAAGCACTTAATAGGAAACAAACAGTCGTATTTATTCTGAAAATTACAGAGGATTTTTGGAGACCAGGAACGTTACAAGTCAAAGTGAGTTAAATCCCCTCAGTTTTATATATCCCATATATGAAAGCACTTCTAAAAGTCATAATCTCTGATGATATGGAGATGCATTAATTCACACGACATCACTAATTTCCATTGATCAAAGCACCGATAATGGCATGGATGTTCTAGCAGGCTCACCCATGGGCTAGAACTTTAAATCTGAAAGAAATTGCAAAAAAAAAGCCAGCCACATCTCATACTCCAAAGGCCTTCATTAGTATGTAAAATACTGTGAATAGAAATACCCCACCTACTATTAAAAAATGGGAGCATTTGGTAAAATATTTAATTATGATTTCCTCTGACCAGAGCACCTACTTCCACATGTTTACAACATGGCTTGCAGCAAAATTTAAACTAGGCTTCTTTTGAGTTTCCAAGAAGAATGACTTTCTTTAGGCATCTCTTCCATATAGGTTAACACTTTTGTTGCCCAGTTTGTTAGTTTAGGTGGACCACCAGGTTTTGATAGGTATGCAGCAGTGCCATTTTCTTTTTATTGTTGGATAACAAATTGAACATGGCTCCGTAAGATGTATGAAGCATGGGATATTGTTTCATAACCGAGCACTGCTTTAAACGTTTTCACAACTTCATCTCTTATCTGTCAGGTATGGGTTAAAAGTGGCTATAAAAAACAAAAAGCAAATGTACATTAGATTTTTCATATTTTTTGTTAAAAAATCAAATACAATTTGAGGTTTGTGGTTGTTACTTGAAAAAAATATAAAGAAGGTTTAAGGGATTTTAATAGTTTTGCAAGGCACTGTACCCAAGCTAGAAAAAATTTAACATGGTTCCCATGCATTACACTATTTTATGGAGAACTAGCATAACTGTGTCAAATTGACCAATCCAGAGACTTGACAAGTAGCCAGCTCACCTATCTCAAGCTCGCCATCCTCTATCAGCATGTCAGCATTGGGTACTTCTGGGGGTGGCTGGCATACCCTTAATTGGTAGGCTTGGAGCACAGACACAGCAGAGGAGAGAAAAGAGAACAAAGAGGGAGACATTTTATAAAAATACGAGAAATACCAGACAATATGCAATCTTTGAAAGAAGATGGATTTTAAAAAAAGATAACATTAAAACTAGCCACTCTCTAGTGGAAGCATAGACCGCAATGCTGTGATAAACCAAAACAACCTGTTTAAATTTTAATTAGCAACAGTTTAACTTCACTTTTTGGGTTCGGGTGGTCAGGTCAGTAAAGCACGGAATCACAAACAGAGCAACCTCACAGATACTGCACTGTCTTGACTCATAAAAAGAAACTAACTTCACAGCTTGTGAGCTGAAGGCTTTAATCAATATTACTGCATGAGTGTAGATCACTCACTAACAGAGGCACCGGATGAAAATATAGACGGACAGACAGACAAGACTGGCGGAGAGGAGGATGAGAGAGCGCTGAGGGCTGTAAGTCAGAATGAAATTGACTATGAAAATGAGACCTGCCAATAGTATCTGCTGCTCTCATGCATATCAAAGCCTTGTGGTGTGTGTGTGTGTGTGTTTGTGTGTGTCTCTACATCTGAATGTGTGCACGGGGAAAAGATCACTGTAAGCAGTCATTGATCTGCTTGACAAAACTCTGAGATCATTTTTTTTGCAACCATTACATTCTAGTCACATCTGCTTTGCTGGTCTCATATCCATGACAACATCATCTACCACTCTGCGGGCCCTCGCGTCTATATTGGAGAGCTGGCATTCACAATTCTGACCCAAAGATAAATAAATAGAAGGACAACAACAAATATAAATATCCCCAGCAGTGATTTGATGCTTCTTTTGGGGGTTTATTTGGCATTTCGAACTGAATTTGCACTTTTGCAGCCGCCTCAGATGCAAACAGTGACATTCTGAAGTTCGGTCAGGTCATTGAAGGAGACAGAGGAAGAATAGGGGGAATACTATTTCTTATTGTGATTTTATTAAGTTCCTTCCTAATAAAACTATGCAGTCCTTTCAGAACCAAGGACAGTGTCCTCTTCACTTATTTTTTACAATATTGTCTTCCAACAAAGAAATAATTACCACTGTGATACAGGCCTTCTCATTTCCAGTTCTTTCTTTTGTTTGACATTTTCTTCTCTTCATCATTCAACAAATCAAAAATCTAAAAAAACAAACTAAAGTCCATCAAATTGGGTTGCTCCTCCACAAGTGTGACAGCTGACAGTTAAAACCTGCCACACGAATTTATTAACAGCATGTGTGCCATTAGAAAAGTACAAAGGCTACTAAACACAACCTGACATTGTCTCAGAGATGATGAGCAGAAGAGGCTGAGGGTATTCAGGCACATACTTTTATGTGCTTGTGAGCTTAGTGTGAGACAGAATGAACTTGAGAAGTGCATGAGATGAAAATAAAAAGCTTGATGCATTCTCAGCAATGCTATCAAATTAAATCATAAGCACGACACAGTCTGGTGAAAATACTGCTTCGATGAAATGTGATGGTTCATAGGAGAAATCATCCGCGGCTTGATGACGACCTATCAGGATGGCTGAACAGAGCACACAAGGTTCTTAAATTTTGAACATCTCAGCCCTTACAAAGACCATCATCCCTCTGTTCAAATAAGAGCATAACATTACATAAAAGTAATATTTTGGCAACAAAGACTTTGCAACTGAAATGAAACTCATTTTCATAACAGGGAGAAGATTATTTTGTCCCCAGTGCAAAAGTTAGTTTTTTTCTGATTTACAAGAAGAGATTTAGATTTTTGAGTGGCCCAGTCAGAGACATAACTTGAATCTGATAGAGAATCTATGGAGGGAAGTAAAGTTTAGGACGATGGCAAGGAGGCCTTCCAATCTCAAAGACTTGAAACTCATCTCCAAAGATAAATTATTAAAATACCTGTGAAAACATGCAAAATCTATGCATATTTTAGTGCTTCCTAGGTGAAACTAAATAATTTTAGAAGGTTTAGCTTACTTAATTAACATAGCTTAGCTTTTCTTAGTGTAGTCTAGCTTTGTTTGGCGTAGCAACATCAGTGATTTGAAATAGAATGGATATTTGAAGGTATTCATTTTTTTCTTAGAGGACTACCCTTTTAAATAACTAATGTTACTAACTATTGTTACTACCCTGTGCACCTTTTCTGACTATCATATTCAACTGGAATACATAACTTCATTTAACAGAACAGATTTACATTGTAATACATCTGAGTGAATTTATATAAATTTCACAATAAATTCAATTCAAAAATAATTGATCCCAAAGGGAAATTAAATGTTGTGACTCATCTAAGTTTCTTCAATGATTCGTCTTCAGTAATGATGACTGTGAGCAGGAAGGATCTTCTGTAGAAATCTGTCTTACAGCAGATCTAAAGAAGCCTCTGACTGAAGACACTGTTGTATCACAGTCAGAGTTGTTTGTAAGTACAGTTTTAACTTAGCAAATAGCACTGGTTCTTCTATAGTGTGTTTATTTTCTTAGCATGAAAGGATTTATATATAAGTTTTGCTATTTTACAATATTTTAAATACAACTATTCCTCTTTAATGGGAAAATGATTTAAGTTGAAAAAAGTATTACAGGCTACCAAGTTAAGCTAACCAAGTGACACCATCAGCTGAAAAAGATCAAAACAAAGAACCAACTATCCATTACATTATTGGTAGGATGGGCTGTGAAATGGACTTTGATCAAGTTGCAAAATGCTCCTGAGCTGAATCAAATTCAATATCTAATTATTCAAGCACTAGGGTTGGGAATAACTTAATGAGGATGAAGTTAAATACAGTTCAGCACAATGAAAAACCAATCAGTCTCATAATTGCAGCTACAACTAATGACAGCATTATGGTTCCATCACTGTACCCCAGGACAAGAAAGATAACTGCAGAGAAAACGGTTAATGAGAGTGGCATCTGAAACTGAGCAGACCAAATCAAATGTCATGCTCCACTTGCACTGTACAGCACACCGAATAACACCACTTGCTCTGAACAAGCTGTCACAAGTCTTACCATGGTAACTTAAGACGAAGAAGCCTGATCCAGAGAAATCAGAGTGGAATTTAATGAGGATGATGTTGGAGGTTGAGTAGACTGACTCCAAAGCTGTGTTCCCACTGAACTGGCCTATCTGAGGGGATGATTGATCTGGACCATCCCTGTGTGGAAACAAAGAGAGAAACATAAACTGACATGTACAAAAAAAAAAAAAAAACATTAGTAAAGAGAAACACTTGAAAAAAACCCTAAAATTAATGTTCTTAACATGTTGGGATAGAAACATCTCCTTGCAACATATTTGAAAAAATTACTGCAGACATTTATAACTGTCAAATTGCTATCTGTGATCAAGAGATGGGCTTGTTGAGGCTAAAATCAAACATAAAGCAGACTTGACGATTTTAATAATACATAACTGGAGCCACTCCATTGATTGCAAATGAAGATGGACATTTTGTGGCACAGTGATTTTCCACAAAGCAAAGTCATTGTGGCTGAAAATGAGCCCATCTTCCTTCTCAAAACACTCCAAACTGCAATGTCTTCAGGCTCACTGATATATACTTTCTAATTCACTTGCAAAAGAACAAGTGGTGATAACACAGTTAAAAAATCAGGGGCTTTTCTTGCTGTATTGAAATTGAGTATTGACTGAACTGCTGTCAGGTCAAAAGAATAATAAATGTGAGTCCTGGTGTGGGTTTGGGTTTACTCGGCTTAGTATTCTTATAAAGTTTTCCATCAGCTGGCGGGTCGGCCTTTACATGTGATACACTGAGCTTTTTTCACCTTTAAAGAGAGCATCACCTTATGCTGGACTTAAACAGTAGACTTGCTATCTATGATTAAAAAGAAATATCATTCAGACACAGTTGTGACAAAAGGAAAATACAACCTCTTTCCATTGTATACTTTTATGTATCAGGACATGAAAAACATCTCATCTTTACCAGGCTCTGATAGAAAAAGATGTGTAAAAAAAATCAAGTACATCCCGTAATTCAATAGGATTGACTTTCACTTTTAGCAGCAGCTTAAACTTCTTACTTCCCATGGTCTCATATTATTCTGAAGGAACCTTTCAGCCCTCTCATCAGTGCACCGAAATTTGCAGACATACTTTCAAGCACATCTTTTTTGAGGTGCCACCTGTGCATTTTAATCAGTTTGAGATCTGGACCTTACCACTGTAACATCCTTTTCCCTTTTTAGTCTTTTTTGTTGGAAATTTAGTGTCATGTTTAGGATTGTTGTCCTGTTTCATTACCCAGTTTAAACCAAGATTTAGCTGTTGGACAGATGAGCTCACATTTGAATCCAACATACTATTATATACAGGGGAATTTGTGGTCAACTCAAATGGCAAGGGGCCCAGGTCCTCTGGTAGTAGAACAATCACAAACCAATATCCTTCCTTCACCATGCTTGGCAGTTGGAATGGGGGCAGTTGAATTTGTGCTGATATAATGTGTAAACAATTCTGTGCAGACTCAGGGGCAAATCCAGAAATCTCTGAAGGGCTTATATATCCCTTCTAGCATTGGGTTGCCTTGGGACCTGCTAGAATGAGCTGGAGAATGTCCCTGGGGAATGATATGCCTGGCCTTCCCTTTTGAAACCTGTTACCCCAATGTCTTGAATAAGCAGAAGACAATGAATGAATAGACCATTGGATGGATAAGTCCAAAGCATTGTTGGGGGGAGGGGGATTATTTGGACGACCACTCCGAGGAAGACTGGCAACTGTTATTAATGTTGACCAATTGAGAGTAATTCTAACCGGTAGGCTTCAGATTGTTTGAAAATGTCCATAGAACTCTTCTGAGAGCAATGGGCATCTTCAAGGTCATTGCCGATGTCTTTTCACATTGGCATTGTGTGAATACACATCTGTATGCTTTAAGATGCAAAACATCTGCTTTTATAGCAGTGTGCTCATACTTGCTTAAAGGTGAATCACATGCTTTATTTAGAAGCACATAGTTACTATTTACCATGCAGGAAGGGCATACACAGTTTTTCACACACAACATTTCTATTCTGGCTACATCTCTGTTTAATAAATAACGACAGGGTTGAACCTGCAGCGTGCTTGAATGCAATTTACATAATTTTAGAACATGGGAAGCTTTTGATTATTTTCATCATGTCTTGAATTATAAAATTCAAGAACTAAAAAATGGTGTACTTCCTTTTTACCAATAATGCAAACTCTAATGTGTTTAAGGTGTTAAGTGACTCTAAGGTTGTACAAGGCATACTGGAGTATTTCCTCACATTGGTTGTACAGTTATTAGTACACTTGGGTAACATATACAGTGAAAGGTTGCACGGTTCTTGCTAACATCTGATGGATCTGACACATTTTGCAATGAAATCCTGTAGTATGTCTCCCAGTATGAGACCAATTAGCAGACTCTGAGACTGTCAGGTCGGCTGGCGGTGGACTGAGGATACCGCTGTGAAAATCACACCTTTACCACTGACACTATGCTCTCTGCAGAGAGCCAACATTACGACTCTGTAACTGAGATTGCGAGCATTTTTTTGTGTTTGTTCATGCAGTTGCTGCCTTTTCTTTCAACCAATTCACTCATTTAGCCCGTTTTTCAGAAACATGGTATGTGCCCAATTCATGGGACTCACACAGTCATCTGTAGATGGGCGACACATGGTTCAGCAGTCCTCTGGTGGTTAGTGTGGAGGAAAAATGCAACAGAAAATACTCTTGAGCTAAATCTGTGTACTAAAGGACTTGATAATCTGAACAAATTTTGATCAAATTGCTACAGGCAAGGTGACTCAGGTGGTATTTGCAGTAAGAAAGGTGTGCAAATACATATTTTGGTCAAGACTAATCAATTTATTTAAACTGTAGTAAACACAATAACAAAGCCCTGATCTCAGTCTGGTTGAAAATCTGTGTGCAAAGCTGAAAAAGATGTCAGTAAGCAAGGTAGCCTTGTCAGGGAAATAGTGGGGCAGTGTTTTACAAACAGAACTGACAGAGTTAAGAGATAATGTTGCATAAAGTAATGAGGATATATAGACTCGAAATAGGTCTACTCAGGGCATGGGGGAGTTATGTTGGGTAACTTTATTTTTCAGGAAAGATGTCTGTAGTCATAGTAACCCTTATAGTAACAGCAATCTTTTCAAAAGAAACGTTGTCCCTGCAGCAAAAGTTCAGATAACTAAACGATGGGTCAGTCAGATAAACAGAAAGTTTCTTCGAAACTAAACTCTTATGTAAAAAAAAACTGCTTAATAATGAGAGCACAACAAGTTGAGTTAATGGGTAATTAAAAGAAAAAAGAAAGCAGCACCTACCAGACGGTGATGTAGTCATATATGGGTTCGGTGCTCAGAACAGTAAAGTTGATATAAATTCCATGTCCAGGAGGAACTCTCACACTCCACACACAGTCCTGGAAGTTTGGGTATTCTTCAGGATGTCCAGGAGAGTAAATGGTTCCATTTAATGAGGTAATGTTACCACCACACAAGGCTGTGAAAAAGATTTCCAGTTGATTATTTATTGTCTTTATTATTTAGCTCTGTAACCTGTATTAACTGTCTCAGTCAATAAGGAAGCAACTAGTTTTAGCATTGTTGTATTTAACACAGACCTCTTTAATTTATTCAGCAACATTTAATTGCTTTATTTTGTTGGTTTGTCAGGTTCAGCTGAAGAATTGTTCATAACAAATATCTTATTGAGCCTCTATATTATTTGCAGATTTTTATAGTTGAGTAGTAAAAAAAAAAACAAAAAAAAACATATATATGAATAAGTACCTAGTATTATGAAGGATCAATTCAGTTTTGGGTGTTAAATTTCCCCATCTAAAAACTTAAAAACTACATTTTGTTTTTTTGAAAAAGTGAGCGACAGAGCCAAGAAAAACAAAGTGAGTGAATTCCACTGAGCTATTTCACCTCTGGCAGATCTTATAACACCTAGAACCACAGCTCACAACTTAAAAAAAGTTAACAGGTACAGAGATGACCTGTGCAGTCCATTACCTTCACACCGTGGTAAAGCGTGGTTCCAATTCCTGCTTATTCCATGTAAACACGTTAGCGAGGCTTCTCCGATCAGAGAATATCCAGGCAGACATTCAAAAGACACTGTCATCCCCACGCTGAAATCTGTGCCAATTACAATGCCATTTCGAAATGGCCGTGGGTCAGGACAGCTCTGAAGCTGGTAGGCTGGAGAGACAGTAATAGAAAAACATGATGCTTGGTGAACTGCTATTAATTGGACAAAGAACAGGTAAATAAAATGTTTCTTTCCTAGAAAAGGTTCCAACATCTGAATAGCAGTTACTTAAAATATATTTATCAAATATAAAAATATGTCAAAAACACAATTGGACACACCTTTACCGCTTGAGGTAATACCTACTCGAAAATTGCCAATCAGACAGCAAAAACAATTAAAGGTAATACTTTTGTTATATCAGTTAGGGTCTTAAAAAAGATTAAATCCAACTAATCCATAGCTTTTTTCTTAACGTTGCTCTTTACTGAGCTATATGAAAAAGAAAAGATGAACACATGTCTCTTGATTGTTTCAGAAAATTTTGACAGCAGTCTTCAATTCCAAATGAATTTAAAATA
This sequence comes from Crenichthys baileyi, assembly GCA_036173005.1. Lineage (NCBI taxonomy): Eukaryota > Metazoa > Chordata > Actinopteri > Cyprinodontiformes > Goodeidae > Crenichthys > Crenichthys baileyi. Next base: position 626,323 of record JAHHUM010000303.1, on the reverse strand, counting down.
TAAAATGCTAGATACCCAATAAAAAAGCAGTTGTGCATTTCATGCATTTTGTAGCAGCATAACACAAGAGGTCTTAAATTCTTTAAAATGTCCCAAAATAATCTTTATTATCCTTCCACATCTAAATATGTCAGACTTTTAAATATTTCTGTTGTCAACACATCTGGGTTGCCACAGCTGTCTGTGCAAAGTCTAGTAAACAGTGCATATTTTTTAAGAGGCAGGGCAAGTCATAAAAGGGTTAGGTTTTACATATTTTCCTGTTTTAATAACTGGTGGTGGTGCTGTCAGATCATAAAAGGCATTATTCATCAGCCTCTGTAATTTTCATATAAAGAGAATTAGGCCAAACAAATTTAGGCTGCCTAAAGGATTTGTCATAATAAATATAACATTCTCAAGCTAGATGGCATAAATTTAAACTTCCCTCTGGAATAAGTCAAAATAAAGAACCTGTTTGCACTCTACAATGATTTTGTTGCAGCATCTTTACCTAAAATACTTCAAACCCAAAGACTTTTGTTGTTCAAGAGGCCAGATGAATGTAGCCACAGCTAGTGAGATGGCTGCTTCTGTTGTCTTTGCTCTGGAAATGATGACTTTAAACAGAGCATTGGAAAGGAACTTCCAGGATCAACATTTACCTTGATATGTGATGTGGAACCCTGGTTTGTTTTGTGAATAGTCGCTGTGGAAAAAAAAGCTGGTTTGGTGGGTGGTGCTGAACAGGGGTTTAGGAATAACTGGACCGCTGAACCGGTCAATCACAGAACCCATTTCCAGCGTTCCACAACGGATCTCGAGGTAATCATGGATCGATTCAGTGGAAAAGTTTAAAAACTGGAGATGAATACCTGAGTAAAAAGATAGATAAAAAAGAGAAACCACAGGCCTTTGTGAGAAATGAAAGCATCAGTCATTAAATAAATAAATGAAAGTGACACAATCAAGCAAAAACGGTGATGCATGCCTTCTTTTTTTTCTCTATATGAATGACAATTCTTACCAAAGCCAACAGGTAAGTTAACAGTCCATGTGCAATCCAATCCACTGGGATAGTTGCCTGGATAACCTGGACTTAGAATCACTCCACTGACATCCCTCATAGAGCCACCACATTGAGCTGTGACAAAAACACAGAAAACAGCTCATAATTACAGTGGCCAGTATTGCATACTCTGGTGCACCCGAGTGTCATGCTATGCCTGTCTTTCTCACTCTGCACAGACTAATCCCTGGAAGCAGCAGTGTTAAATTATTCCAGATGTGTAGCATCGTCCTCAGATATCATATGGAGGACAAGACATGCTGGCATTATGCCAATCCAAACATACCCACACTTATCTGGCAGTTTATTGTTTATGCCCTTTTGGTGCCACGTTTGCAAAGCAGATGATGTTTTGTCACTGCTTTAGATGCCATAAAAAAGATCTCACCATGTGGCTGAACTGAACAATTCACACTCTCCATGCAAAAAACGCACACAGCTTTTATGTGCACATATAAATAGGTTGCTGTGAGAATGAGAGACATTGTAAGTTCTAAAGGCTGCAGTTCAAATGCAAAATGTATTTGTCACAATGTCAGAATCCTGGCAGAGTATTTAGTAACCAGTAAGAGGGATAGGGATGGCACATAGGGTTTCTAATGTAATTTAACAGTTGCAACGTGGCTCAAAAAATAAAATTCCAGCTTCCCAGCCTCGGTGTGATCAGTTAAATCACCTAGATTTTGGATTTTGTGTGTGCATGGTGGTGCATGGTGTATGTGCACAGAGTGCTGCAGAGGGTTAGAATTACTGCTCACAATGGCACAGAGTGCTCTCTGTATAGAAAACCCCTTCACCTGCCACCTCATTTAAGCTCTTCTACTAATGTTGTTTCCTCCTCCAACTGAAACTTCTTGTATTTATATAGAAATTCTTCAAATTTTAATGAAACTGTAAATGTGTGGGATGATCATTGTGGATATTCAAGAAAAAGGTAGGGAACAAATTGTTAACAAGATGAAAAAATAAAATACATTTTGGTAACAGTGCTCAATTAGGATAAAAAGAAGAGAACAATGTGCAAAGATGCCTTTAAAATGTTTTTAACCCTCTACTGTGCATGCTGAAATTATTCAGTGTCATTCAATGATTCACCCTTGGCCATTTTATTACCAAAACTATGTTTATATATATTTTAGACCGATTTTAAAATATTTTCTTCTCTGCCTAGGGGCAATACTGTGCAACACTGGCACAGCACAATATAGAAAAAAAAACATCAATTGATAAATCACAGAATAAACTGTTAGAGGGCAATTGAAATATCAAACAATCTTTCAAAAAAAGTCAAATCATGAAACCAAGAACTGGAAAACACTTGTAACATACTTGAATATATAAGTTGATACAGGGTTTGGTTGGTATGATCCAGTGTCATTTCATAGTAATTCTCATGTTATGAGACAAATGGAACTTCACAAAACAGTGCGTCTGTGCACCCAGGAACCTTGCATCTCCCCATGTTGTTACACACATTATGATGTACTGTCCAAGCAGGCCAAGCAGACATCATTTGTGTTTGATGATATTTTTTTCTCTAGCTCCTGTTTTATGATCTAAAATTCATAATTCTCTCTGTTGTTTTGCAACATGCGTGAACACCAAAGTGTCCTGGAGTGTGTGTGTTTTTTGGGGGGGCAGGGGGGTAATAGAAAAAGGCAATAGAAAGAAACAAAATTGTTTAACTTGCTTAATAAACATAAATCTGACAAAACTGTCTCTACAAACTTTATAAACACACATTACATATACATCTGTGTCTATCTGACACATAACGTTTTGTGTCAGATAGACAGAAACAGTAGCATAACAGTAGTATATATATAGTATATGTATAGTATGTAATATTGATTTGGCATTCTGTGTCTTAGCTAAATACTCTAAAAAGGTCTGCACTGGGAAAGCAGAAATTTGCTTGGAATCAGTTTCTCCCAAACTGACTTGTTGGTGTGCTGGTATATTCTCTATGTTTATGGTTTAGCATCAGTTCAGAAGTACTCAACAGCACAAAAAGCTTGCTCAAACATCTAATTTTCTTTTTTTTTTCCCTTAGAATCAGAGAGTAAAGACAGCTTGCATAATTACTGTAGTTCCTCGGTTTGGTCTATTGGGTGCATAATCATATGAATGTTTGTGTGTTTTTGGGTGTGCAACAAAGTGTAGGAGGATACATACCGATACACAGTGGTACAGGGTAGTTCCATCTTCTAACAGGTCCAGGCATACAGGTGATATGTGCATTTCCCTGGAAATGTAAATGCAACCAAAGTCTTAACATTAAACAGTTGTGACATAAATACTCTAAGTAGTCTTATCTGTTTCAGAATTGCACATTCATATTACAAGGCATCTACAGAATACTCCAACTGGGGGTGCGTAGGCTATATTAAGCATGAGGCACACAAACCTCCACTAGAACTCCTCATCATACCGAACAGAAATTGAGTAGAGCACACCAAAGACATTCATAATTCAGGAGTTGTGTAAACCACACCAGACTTGTGGGTTTACAAACGAAGAGAAACCACGCGAGAGCGGAGTATCCTTTTGATTTAGCTCAGATAGCTCTGGCTTTGTGGTGTGTGGGGATAAAATAAATGAATGGCGGCACATCAAAAAAGCAGACTTTAATTATTGTACCTACATTTTTGGCATTTGGTTTGAATTGACTGGTAATGAAACTATGCATGTTATGTATTTGGCTTGCTATGTCTAAGCTGACTATGTTAACATTTATAAAGTCTCTGTAAATAAAACCTGCACAAATGGATACAGTTTTTCACCTGAAGAGAGTATCCTTGTTCACATGAAAACTGTACAACATCCCCAACCATGAATCTCTCTCCTTGTCTGATTCCGTAGTTTGGTGTGAGAGGCTCTGGACAGGATTCCAAACCAATGGCTAAACAGAGACATTACATAAACAAGGTTATAATGGTTTCAGTAATTACTATGCAGGAGGGAAAATAAGTATTGCACCTTAACATCTTTCTTGGTAAGTATATTTCTAAAGGGTTTACTGACATGAAAAACTGCTGGTGGCAACCCCAACAATTCACACATACAAAGAAAACACCACAAGTTGTATCCCAAATCAAGTTATAAAAAGTGGAATGGCACATGGAATAAGAATTAAATACGTGAACATAATGGGAGCAAAAAGACAAAGAAAACCATCAATATTGCAGAAAAATGTCTGTATTTTGAAAGCAATCCTGTCCCCAATAACTGCAAATTAATTTAAGCTGGTTTAATTCTAAATTAATGCCTAGAAAAAGTTTCTCATTACCAAGAAATTATACAAGAAGCATATAAAGATGGGTAAAAGCAAAGAGCTATGTGAACACCTATGCAACATTATGTATTACAAATTAAGTTCATGACATTGGTTATAGATGTATCTCCGGACCTCTCCTGGCCATTATTCGGAGCTGTCCAAGGACCAAGGATCTCACAGATGCCTTTAAAAAAGCTTGACATTAGCAGGTACAGTTTGAAAAAATAGGTAATGTGCTCAAGACCAATTGCCTCTGTGCAAGCTCACTGCACAATACTCCACTGCTGAAGAAAAATCTCGTGAACCTAGTTTAAAGTTTGGTACAGAACATTTGAAGAAGCTAATGAGACACTGGGAGAATATAGTCTGTGTTTGGAGGAGAAATTATGCTGCACAGAACCATAAAAGCACCACACCAACAGCAAAGTTTGGAGGTGAGAGCATCATGTTATTGGACGTTTTTTAGCATATGGTACTGAATGAGCCGCTTTGGTGACTCTAGATAACCTCAAGCTGATCGCTGGTCCTCCGTGCCAGTGATGTCTCATTCGAATGTCTGCCCAATCAACTTTCGATGGTATGCTACGTGCCTACCATGGTGACCACGGGTTACTGTGTGTGAGTATTTAGGTTAAATTAAAGGAAGAATAAATGGATAAATGAAATTTTTATTAAAAAACACTTGATTTATGGATTAACTTGTGTTGATTTCTCTGCATGTGTGGATTAAATTGGGTTGTTACCAAGGTCTTTTGCTCACTAGAAATATATTTATTTATGAGAAAAACATTGAAATGTCCACTGTGCATAGGCAGAATATATTTGAAATTAAGCTGAATGCACATTTACCTGTATATTCCAGGTGAAATCCAGCAGCTGAGACGCTAATATCAGAGCTAAAGCTAAGATAGAGGTTATTAGATGTGCTATTCAGGAGAGGAGGGATAGTTGTGCCTGAGAACAGAGAGAAAAAGACAGGAAAAGAGGATGAGGATCAAATATTTTGAAAGCAAATGATCACATCTGAAGCCAAGGAAACAACAAAGGCCTTCCTAAACCCACATTTATTCTTAGAGAAAAGTTCTCAAAGGAGGAAGAAGGGAATTACTTTAATTTGAGGCGTCTTATTTTATTTGAAACCTCTCCTCAAATGTTGTCTTGACCTAGATAGACTGGCAAGGGAAAGAAGAAATCTTCTGCACCGCTGAAGCAAAGATGGTCTCACACAATGACTTTGAATGAGATGATGCATATAAATGTAAAGGAGTCTTAGCTTACTTTTGAGCTGCTTGGCAATGGGAATGTGTTTTTTAGGAGCAAAATGAACCATTGCAGCCGCAATAAAATATCCATTGGCTTTAATGTTGGAAATAAGTTTTTCTTTGATATGCACAATGTTTCAGTTTCGTGCCAGGTGTGTTATCACAATGTATCTAAACTGAAAGTTTCCTCTGAATGAACACTGAATTAGGTCACGGAATGTTACTGGCTGGCTGTTGTGAGGGGAATTAATAAGCAGGCTTTTCAGTCTACAGCCCTGCTTCTGCTTGGTTTTATATTCCAGAGGAGACCTCATTTATTATTGTGACATAAAAAAAAATCATTATTAGTTATTATTCAGCTATTAATATTTTATAGCTTTATAATTAACTACATTGATTTAACAGTGTCTGTTATTCTGTGATGTGTGGCAGGATTAATTAAGAACTGAATTTAAAATCAATATTGTTTTATCATGCCTCCACATGAATATACTTATTAATGATATTTTTATGTGGAAATAGAATCAGTGTGGTGTCAGTTCATTTCTCATCTCAATTTTCTCTCCATTTTGTCATAGAGATGTCAATCCCTGTTAAAGATTAATTAATACAACAAGAGGAAACCCATGTGACTCCCCCCTCCCTAAAAGCAGGACTGCTATCCCCACAGGAGAACGTGAATATGATTTGCGCAGCAGCACAGCCGAGGCACTTTGACTGCAGGCAGGCAATGTGGATAGTCATGCGAGCCAATCTAATGGCACATTAAAGTACAAGGCGCTCTTCTGGTAGTCTCTCAAGAACTGTTTTCATTAAGTCAAGAATGAGAGGTGGAATGTAGCTTTTTATGTATCAGTGAAAAACTAAAATGAGGGTGAATGGTTTATAAAACATGAATATTGTTTATATTAGCTATTTAAATCACCATTGTGTTTAACAAATAACTGCAGGGTTCCTATGCACCAATTAATTTCCCATTCTGGATAGATATACAAAATTAAAATAGTCTGGAGTAATATTTATTTTTCCAAACTATAATTTCTTTCCCATCCTCTAAAGCTAGGGGTTTCATCCATCCATCCATACATTGAAGCTTATCAATAATGGCAGATATTAATCAATCAATCATCTTTAGTATCCTCAAGGGGCAACTGCTTTGCAGCACTGTAGGAATAAAAGAAACACAGTCGGCCTGACATCACCATACCATACATACAGTAAACATATAAACACATTTTGGATCATTTTAAAAGATCATTGAAAGACATTGTGACAACAGGAACAAACACATTTTTGAAACTATTCGTCTTGCACCTAGGACGAAGATACCTGCATCCAGATGGAAGCAACTGGAAGTCTATATTGAGATGGTGATCCTGTTGCACCAATATCTGTTTTGCTTGTACAGGTGAGTATGGTCCCTCAGGTTTATCCCAGCAATTTTGTAAATAATTTAACAATATTCAGACTCAATTAAACAAGAATAAAACATGCACATAAAAGTGGAATCCACATAAATGCCATGAAGTCTACAATAAAAGAACATACTCTAATAACGCTTTTTAGATACAGAGTCCTCATGGGATACAAAGGTCAGCCTGTCATCTATTACTGTCCCCAGGTGCTTATAATTGTTTGTAACTTTGACTTTTTTGTCAGAAATTACTACAGGTTTTGGTACAGTACAGTTCCACTTAAAGCGTATGGTCCCTCCAAATGCTTTCTGTTCACATTACAAGTATGTTGCACAAATTCAAAGACAATTATTGAACAATCATGAACACCAAAAGAAAAAACGAGAAAAAGGCACTTTCAAACAGAGGCCATTTCTTTTTTATGTTTAGATATTATTGATATTTTTGAAAACGTAGAGAAAATATCTATCCATGTGCCCATTCATTTTCTATATTCATATAATCTTGATTTAGAAGCCGTAAACTTTGAACAATCACATTTTTAATCATTTACTCCAAATACAACAATAAGCCTCAAAAAACTTTAAACAAACATGACATGTTTTTACATACTCTGCATTAACTGAAATCATGCTCCAAGACAATGTTATTAAATCTTATCTCAACCACTCCTGACCCGACAAAGATAAAGAAATTTCTAAATTTTTCAAAATATAGTTTTTGTATTTAAATTGTTACAAGTTGGTGTAAACAAAGTGTAAACAATATATTGTTTTAGCTTCAGAAGATGCTGTAAAACTGTTTACCGGAGTAGCTGCCAAGTCTTGGTGCATGGTTGTCAGCACCGTCGTAGAAGTCTAGTGAGTCCCAGTTATGTTCAGTTGCAAAACTCACAACTTGAATCTGGTGAGAAGGAAAAGGGAGAAATTGTTCTTGTAAAACGAGCTTATGGTCTCTTAAGCAAAGGAGCCTTAATTGTCTTTTAAATGTTAATTGTGCCATTAAATTATTTTATTCCTGTTCTAATTATTACAAAGGAGGGATATTTATAAAGACATGGGTAATTCAAAGTGAAAGGCTAAATGTGAGCTGTATGCCAACATCATCTGACTCCTCTTTCAGAAGAGGCATCTTTGCCTTTGTATTCGCCCGTGAGAGCAGTTTAGCTTACATGCAATCAGGCCTTATCTGTCATGATTAGATCCTATCTAGTTATCTCTGATGGTCCTTTTCTCAGAAACCATCCCTCCATTTATCCCACTAATAATGTCCTATCTTCCTGAGATCCTGCCTGCTCAGCTTTTAAGCCAATGATAGATAGGTCAGCCGGGAAAGCGGTGTGTGACAGGTACAACCTGTATTCCTGCCCCTTCTGGAACGGACACCTTCCACACACAGTTCTGGTTGTTGTCATATGGCTCTGGGTAGCCTGGAGACAGGATGGTCCCACGGCGAGAGGTCAATACGCCTCCACAGGGGACTGTCAAAGATGAAGGAGAAGGTGAAGTGACAAAAGAGAGGAGATAAGGGAGAAGAGTAAAGAGGTTAAAACAACATATCATAGGCAAGCCTCCAGAAAGAAAGAGAAAATGGGTATTACAATCATCTGTATAGAAGGACAATTGTTCATAGGTTTGGGCTGTTACGGTTTCTTTAATGTAAAATATGCTCTGTTCTACCCACAGGCTCTGTACCTATGCATGTTGGCAGGGTGTCATTCCACTGAGCCAGGTTGTCTGGTACGCTCTCGCAGCGAATGGCAGTGGAGCCATGAAGCACATAGCCAGGGTTGCACTCAAATTGCACCAAGGAGCCTACTGCAAAGTCATTACCGAGACGTTTCCCAAAGCGTGGCTCTGGGACTGAGCTGCACTGAGTGGAGCTGGTCCTAGGTACAGCTGGAGACAAGAGTGATATGACATAAATGTTACAATATGCTTAAGTTATAAGGATTGAAAAAGTGCTGGGTCATTGTGTCCTGCCTACACTAACTGCCACACATATGGTAGAAATCTATAAAAAATTGTGTTAATTAATCCTTCATTGCAGTAGAATAATCTCATAATTATTTCCAGCCAATAACTTCTATACTGTGTGCTTTTTAGAGATAAGACTATATTTGCACTGCAGGTAAGTTTGGTGTGAAACCAAACCTTATCCCAACTATTAAGAACAGTAGAGGAAGTAGGATGTTGTTGACTCTTCTTTCTTCCAAAGACCGTGGGAAACCTGTTAGAGGTCATGGTATCATGCACTCTTAAAAACTAGAATATCTTAAAATAAGTCTTCTGGCCTTTGTTGGAAGACTGAAAACAGCTCATAACTGGTTGTTTCAGCAGGAGGATCCAAACCCACATGGCCAAATATACACATAAATGGTCCATCAGACAAAAAAAAAAAAAAAAAAAAAAATCAACCTTCCATGGCCATCTCTGTCCCCAGACCTAAATGCTACAGATAATCTGTGGGGTGAGATGAATCTAAGAGAACAAAAGAGAGGATCAGGACTCAGGCCAAACTAGAGAGATTATACAATGAGTAATGTTCCCTCTCTCTGTATGCTCCAACCTTGCGAAATGACTTAAAAGAAGACTAAGTGCAAAGAATATGACAGTGGGGGTAAAAAAAAAAATTGTGTGAAACTATGCTTTTGTAATACAAGATGATTTTTATCTTAGTTACTATTACACATTTTTACCAAGGGTGACATTTAGATTGAATTTAACTTTATTAAGGTGTGAAAAGTGAGGATTCTCTAAGGATGAGCTTGAACTGTCAAGTGTTATGAAATGATAATGCACCAAAAATTCATGCAGAAATTTCATTTCAAACTTAAGTTAAACTTTTTGGAGGTCGAGAATGTTACTGACCAACTATGGCCCTCGCTAGGATTGGACAAAATAAACAAAAATTATTAAAAAGCCTGTTAAACAAGGATATAATGTCACAAACAGCCTTAACAGCACTTAACACTGGCTCGGACAATTTATTAGGTATACATGTTTAATTGCTCGTTAAAACAAATGGTGGATTAATTAATCACATGGCAGCAATTCTTTAGATTTAGGTATCTGAACATGATGGCGACAATTTGCTGGTGTATTTAAAAAGAACATCAGAATGGTGGTGAAAGGAGATTGGTGACTTTGAATAGGGCATGGTTTTTGGAACAAGACAAACTAGTCTGAGTATTCCAGAAACTGCTGATCTGCTGGGATTTTCAAACAATCTTTAGGTCAGAGAAGAATGGACAGACTGGTTTGAAATAATGGGCAGCAGTAGCTGAAATAACTCGTTACAACCAAGGTATGTGGTATTCCATTTCTGAATGGACCATACGTTGAATGTCAAATTAGATGGGCTACACTCAAAAGGCTTACCAAAACTGAACAATAACAGATTGGAAAACAGTTGTCCAATTGTGGTAGAGGAAAAGGTTAATACCCAAACAGCAATCCCAGGTCAAGAACAGTTTAGATAAGGAAATGTTCTTGGTGTGTGGAAAGTAAATGAAGTTGATATGGTCAAACAGTCACATAGGCTAGTTCTGATATCTTCCAGATGTGGTGTGATTCCAGGAACCACTGCTGAGGGTCTCATCTGAGTGCCAGAAAGACTTGTGTAAAACACATATCTAAGTCATTCAGTTGGACTGAATGAAAGGTCCCCTGCTCTGAGAGGGAACAATTTGTCTTTTCATCATTTTATTTAAGAATATTTTATATCACTGCCTTCTCCAACAAACTGGAGGTCCCACCAAGATTTAATGTCAGATCACTGGATTCAGAATCCAGAGTGCTAACCATTACACCATGCCACTGCCTTCTCCAACACCGTCTGATGAGTCCGATTTCAGCTGCAACATTTAGGTGGTAGAGTCAAAATTTAGTGTAAGCAACAAACAACAGGACAAATCCACCTTGCCTTGTATCAGTGGTTCAGGGTGCTGCTGGTGGTGTGGGGGATATTTTCTTGGCCAAAAAGTAGGGCCCCTTAGCATCAACGTATAATTGGCAAACCCCACAGCCCACCTAATTTCAATCCCTTCATCTTCTGATGGCTATTTCCAGCAAGATATTGCACCACAAAGCTCACAATATTTTTAATTGGTTTCTTGAACATGGAAATGGGTTTACTGTACTCCTGTGGACTCTGTGGTCATTAGAACCTAACCCAAAATAGCATCTTTAGGATATGATGACACTGATTTAACATCATCACGGATGTGCAGCTGACAAATCTGCAGTCCCCGTGTTATGCTAGCTCATCAATATGAACCAATACCTCATGTTTCTGATACTTTGTTGAATTTTTTCCATGCAGAATTAAGGCAATTTTGAAAGCAAAAAGTGCTAGAGGGGTGTACCTAGTAAAGTGTTTTTCACAAATTAAGACAAGGAGCCACTGGTGTATTGGTTTAGATAAAAAGTACATTAACAATAATGAACAAAAATCCAAACTTTAGTTCTAACCTTGGTAGACAAAATGGAATCCCTTGGCAGTTTCTGGTCCAACTGTGGTAAACTTTACCGTGATCTGGTTTCCTGAACTCAGAGGCAGAGATTCACCTGAAAAAGAAGAAGTGAAAAAAAGACAACATAAAAGTAGATACTTCAACATATATTCATTGCTGAGGCTACAAATCCATTTATTGTGATTGCAATCACACGCCCTTACCAGAGTGGGAACCGGAAAGCGAGGAGAGTAATATGTTTTGTTGGGTGGGTCCATCATAGATCTCAACAACATCATTTAGAGATGTCTGGAACAACACAAACTGACCGAAGAGGACTGCAGACAGACAAATGAAAGAAAAAATAGATGAGAAATTCCGAAAAAGAGATGAGTTAACAACTATCGAATGGGGGCAAAATTATTATTCCATGCCTCTGTCTGAGCCTGACCTTCCCACGATTAAATTAACCTGTAATAGCTAATTTACATCTTATTAAGCTGTAGTGTCAACTTCTATTTGAAGTCGACTATTGGCACAAAATTACATATCAGCACACTTAATAGTCAAAACATCACCTTATCTTCATCATGCACCAGTAAGACAGCTCCGTCCATTCTTGCACAGCCGGTCACTTGGTTTCAGAGTATGAGTTGTCAGCTTGTCTAAAATGCTAATGTTTGCAAAAGTGGACATACTGTACAATTGGGAGCATATGGCTGTGTGAAAATACTACATTTCTCTCTCTTCAATCCAATCAGGGGATATGTAGGGCAGAAATCAATCAAACCGCTTGCAAAGCTACATTGATCAATCCATTATTTCTTAGCAGGAAAACAGGCTGCAGGTGGCTATTAATTGAGAACCGCATTTGTGACAAAGATGAACCATTCTTCACTCTTTCAGTAGTCAGGAAATAAACCCTGTCTGCCATGCATTGGCAAGATATTCCTCTGCTAAAGCCATAAATTTACCACTACAGGCTTAGTAGTGGGCAGTCTTAGACAATACCCCCAGAGGCTAATGGCTCAGGCTTTTCATAATCTAGTACAATTCTCTTTGTCTTAAAAAATCACTAGATCTTCAGATCAATCATTAGCTGCGTTAAGATTCAAATCTGTGGCTGTGTTGCCAATAACACATATAAACAACAAAAAATGTCCTATATGATAAATTACATTTATTTGAGGCTGTATCCCTTTCACTGCACATGTATCTCCCCCTCCCATCGCTTCCTCCTCCTCTGGCTCACTGTGGCCCCAAAGGCTGACTTGTAGAGGATTAAATGTGAACATTGCCAAGGATATAGGGCTATAAGAAGGTCAATGGCCACATTCTACAAGGGTGTTTCTCTCTATAGATTTTAGAGTAAAAGGATTTCCTCTCTTCTATAATGCAAAAGCTCATTTCATGATAAATTAATGGCAAGCAGTACAAAAAAATGCTAATTTTAACCATCTATCCATTATCTATACCCAGTTGTTTGTGCAGGATCGCAGGGGAATCCTTGTTTTGAATTTAATTTTGCCTGCAAAAATTAAAGCTGGATTTAACTATAACACACATGTAGAAGGCTTTAGTGTCCGTCAGAGGTTTCCATACATTCATCATCAGCTTGACTGTCATTAGTTTAAGGGTTTTAAAGACTCATTAGAGCCATTCTCTTTTCAAAGCACCAATTATACAAGAAATTCAATAATATTTGAGAAGAACTGGGTGCAGTTTAAATTTATTGAGAATTTTCTCTAATCCATACATAGTCAATGTGATACCATACTGCCTTAAATATATATATAGCCCCTTTTCTCACATATACCCTTTTCTAAAACTTGGATAAATGTATCTTAAAAGTTGCGATAACTTGCCTCTGCCCCTTTTCCACTGGCTTTATTTAGCCCAGCTCCACGCCACCCGGCAAGCATGAAAATTCCTTCTAGAGAAAACTAAAAAAGCTTTAAAATGTTATTTAAAAACTGGGAATGAAAGTCCTGTTTCTTTTTATTCCTTGCTGAGAGCTGAGTTGAACATATAGTGCACAGATTTTGCCCATCTGCTAAAAAATTTCCAGAAACATGTCCACCATGTGTAGATTTTAAAGCAGGATGAATCAGCCTGATTAAAGTCTCCATCACTCTTTGCTGCGATACTGACATATGGCGCTGCAGTAGGAGATCGCAGCTTAAAAGGTTTCCAAACCTCGCATATTTTTAACAAACTGACAAACACGCACCAGGATTTTCTCACATATGCACAAATTAATTAAATAACACAGCAAATCGCCTAACACACACACATAAACCACTACTGGCATATTCCTTCCTCATACTGAAATAACAAAGGACGGCAAACAGCATAACACACAATAGGAGAGGATGATCACAGCAGAGCTGCCCCTCGGTGTGTTTACCACATGGCTCATTGATTTCTCCCCACACTAAACTCACATACACCCAGGAGACACTGGTAGTCATCTGGGTCCTAGTATGTCTCGCAAAGTTTGAATCAATCTTCTGGACGTGTTATCAGATGATTGAAAACATTTTACTGCTCATTTAAAAGCTCCTGACATCAGATAAATGAAACCTGGGCATCAATCCCTGCAGAGTTGCCATGCCTTCAGATGAGGCGCCTGTGTGGGTGTCCTGAGCCGCGTCGTCATCCGAAAGGAGGTATGGCACTTCTGAATGGGAAATATGCCCGTGGTTTTCTTCCCATGTGATGTTTTAACTAGAGGGGCTATTTGAATAAATGGTGAACATCATCAAGCGTTTAATAACCAGTCCACAGGGTCAATTTAAACCTCGCTGACAAATAGGCAGTTTTATTAGAGTAGTTGTTGCAACCCTGTGCTGTTTACTTTGCTGTGTGATTGAAAAATATAACCAAGTAAAGTAAAAAAAATAAAAAACAACAACAACCATTTAATATTTTAGGCTAATGAAATTAGAGCTGCATTCAGTGATTTTTTCTGCACAAAACTGATTTTTCACAGAGGACAATATACCAATACAGGGACATCATCCGCCACAGGGAAAGCATCTTTTTATTGACAACAACACAGGCCTATAATTGAATATAACATCTACCCATTAGTGATTGCATATTAAAGATCAAGTCACATTCTGTTCTAACTAGATATTAATGGCCAAAATGTAATTAGTTCATGTTGGAAATTGCTAACTACACACACTGTATAAAACATTTTTTTCTCCCACTGTCATTAAATCCTTGACATTACATCCGACTAAACATCTCCTGTTTTAGGTTAGCAGGTGGTATGAGAGTGTCCTTATATACATTGAAATCAGTCCTTTGTCAACATGGGCTGAGAGACCACTCAGCGAGGAAGATGCCATTACTCTTAAAGCAACATGGAAAGCCAGATCACAGCTTGCAAATGCCCTTAAGGGACAAAGACCTTTTTTTTCAGCTAGTGCTGTGGTCTGATAAAACAAAATTTAAGTGTTTGTGTCAGGATCTGTGCTTTGTGTGTCTGTTGGTGCTTTTACTGTGCTCAGCCCCTAAATGGCGTGGAATCTGGAGTTGAGGTGACAGGTGTTCGCTATTCCCCTGATTATTCTGCAGAGGACTATTTAAGGAGGAGGCTGCCAGCAACTCACTGCCAGAGTGTTGCCCTTAGTGGTTTCCTGAACCTGATTTTGCCTTGCATTGAATCCTGCCTGGAAGGAAGTAATCCAGTTCCATGAACAAAGACTCAAGTCTCTCATGACTTCGTTGGATCACGCCGGCTGGCAGCCTCCTGATTCGTGCGTACCTCGGACCTCCATCTGCGAACCCTGTCCACCCTCCTCCCTCCATCGCACCTCGTGGATTACAAACTCTCCTGGTTTACCATATCCACCAACTTCAGTCACACCGGCAAACAACCACTTGGATTCTCCACTCCCCCTTTGGCGGATCCCTCCACCATTCTTTGTAAGACAGATGTATTATTTTCAGGAGTTCAGCCCCAGAGTTATCCCTGCTTACCTTCTCGTTTATTTCTACAGTTTGCATCCTGGCTCCAGTTCCCTGCATTTTTCACCCACTTGTAAATAAATACTTTACCGAACAATACCGTCTCCTGAATTGCTTTCTGCATGTGGGTCAAATCCTTTAAACTCAATATGACAGTTTGGCCATAATGACTAGTGTTACATTTAAAAGAAAAAATGAGAAGCCTGCAAGCCCAACAACGTAATGCCAACTGTAAAGTACAAGGGCAGTAGCATCATGCTGTGTTTTTTTTTTTTTTTTTTTTTCAGAAAAACTGGTGCACTTCCAAAATAGAAGGTATCAAGAGGTAATAATATTATGTGAAAATATTGAAGCAATGCCTTAAGAGATTAGCCAGTGAGTTAAAACTTCGGTACAAATGGATCTTTCAAAAGGGACAATGTCCCTAAACATACCACCAATTTTGGTAAAAAGCAGCATAAGGACAACAAAGTCCAAATCAAGAAGCCCGGATCCCAGTTGCATAAAAACAAATTCTGGTCAGAGCTGAACAGGTGTGTGTGAAAAAGGCAGCTTAGAAAACTGACTCAGTTAAGAACAGTTTTGTCAGGAGGAATGGGCTGAATGCAAGCAAACTATTGTGAGAAGCCTGTTAAAACATACCCAACATGTTTGACGGAACTTAAACGGTTTAAAGGCAATCCTACCAAATAGTGAGAAAATGGTTGTGAATATCTGAATTTTATATTGTGATTTTCTATAGACCCACAAAAAGTAGGACATAATTGTGAAGCTGAAAGAAATGTAACTCTGGAGGAGCTGTTCAGATCCACAGCTAGGGTGGGAGATCATGTCAACTTCATGAAAGATTGCCATTAACAAAGTCAGTTTTGAAAGAAGGTCATAAGACATCCTGCTATGTAAGGGACACAGCAAACATGGAAGAACATGCTTTCTTACACATGAGACCAAAATAAAATTTTTCAACCAACCTTTCAAGATGTTATTTGTGGTTGCAAACTGCACATTACCCAGAACACACTATCCTCACAATGAAATATGGTCGTAGCAGCATCATGCTTTGGGGATGATTTTCTTCGATAGGGAGAGGGAATGTATTCACAATTTGATTCACAGTTCAAAGAGTTAAATACAGGGCAATACCAGGGCCTAGATACAAATGCATGCTATACTTTTGAAAACCTTAATTCCTTATTTTTACACTTCACAATTATGCACTGCTTTGAGTTGGTCTATCTCTTAAAATCCCATCACAATACGTTGAAGTTTTTTGTTGTAATGTGGCAAAATGTGGAATTTTCAACAAATGTTGAAATATTTGGCAACTTACAATAAAATAGTTTTCAATAGCACCCTTCTACAATGTCGTTTCTAGGGTTGCCTCCAGAAAGTTTTCAAATTAGTGCCCAGAATGGGCACTAATGTGCCACTATTAATCTTGGGTTGCAAACCAAAACCAAAAGTCCATAGAATTTTGCTGTTGTCACATTTAAAAAAGACAGGAACTAAGTGATGGACATTGAACATTGCCACATTATGTAACACAAAAAGTTAAAATAGAATAATAAATGTTGAGCTTGCTAAAGCTTGTCATCTCCTTTCTTTAATTTATATAATTAATGCTATGCATATAAGACTTTTTTTGGGGGGGCAGCACATTTTTAAGGCTGGCCAATGAGCCCTGCTCCTTTCCTCTAATGACCACACTTAAGAGCACAGGCCCATTTTATGTGAAGAACCCCCTGCAATATTCATCACTCTCCTAATGTGTCGTTGAAGTCTGACTCAAGCACCACCAATCAAACATGACAAGATAAAAACAGTATCATCTTTATATGTCATTTCAATTATGAAACAGTGACCTGGAATCACATGAACAGCCACCAAGTGCCCTCTCAGCGTGCGGAAAAATCACTGCTGGTTTTTCGGCACGCTTGAAAAACCCCAACAGGCACCCTTCAGGGGTTCCTTAACTGTCCCCATTAAAAACCAGACATGTTTTAATGTCAGTTTGTTTCACTGAGTATAATTCAATATAGGAATTCTTGTCAAGTAAATTTTATGCTTGCCATTTCAGCATTATGAACTGTATATACACTTTTCAAGTTATGCATACAAGAGTGTGATTATTAAAATATTCCAAAATATCATTTTGACATGAAATTGTTTAATGCAAATTTCCTCTCTGAACTCTTGTGTGCTGTAGGAGTGGATCAACTTACCAAACTCTCTTGGCACAGATATGGAATACACACAGGTTTGTCCAAAAGTGTAGTTTCTGGGGAAGTTTGGAGATAAGACAGTCCCTTCTGACCCTGTAGAGCGACTTCCACAGGGAGCTGAGGGTGGCATTAATGTCAGGTCACAAAACAAAGAGGCGCATGTTATAACAATGTACTAACAAAATAACTCTAATTGAATTTAAGAGGGGTTCAAGTATTATTTCACCTTGACAACTAGGCAAAGCTCTGTTCCATCCAGGTCTGCCATCATCTCCCATACTACAGGTTAAAGTTGAGTAGCCCTAAAACAAAAAGACACACAAAAAATTTAGTTAGATGAATAAGTCCAAGTTTCCCCCAATAGTACCAATCTAACACATCCAATACAATAAACTACTACAACTAACCACATAAATCAGCAAACAAACAAACCAAAAGGTGCTCAATATACTGGATCATAGTCATCATCCCAACTTCAGTGTGTGCAATACTCAGATGTGCAAAGGACCGCTTGGATTAAATAACCTTAGCACAAAAGGCAAGAAAACTTTATTTGGCCAATTATTTCAATGCTTCTTGGCAATAAATCTTATACTATTGGACACCTGGTTATTTCCCCTTAAATGGTGCTGTATCTGTCAAAAAAAGCATTTTGGGTTGAGCAGCAGAGTTAGGTATGTGGCTTGTGCCCATGAAAACTTTCCAAATCCTCTCTGCAAATGCAAAACAGCTTTCGGTGGAGACAGTGTGATGGTTTGGGGTAATACCTGCCTCACTCAAAAAACAAGGCTTGTTATCATTGAAGTCAGTCTCATTAAAGAAAGAGAGGATTGTGTAGCCTGCCTGCACTCCTGAGCTCAACCCCCAGAACACTTGTGAGATTAGCTTGAGAGCAACATTTGTGCCCGAGTGATCATATTGTCGAACTTGCAACAAATACTCATTAAAGAATGGGATGCAGTTCCACAGCGCTGTGTGTTCAACCTGTTGCGCAGCATGAATAGCAGGTCCAAGGCTGTTATGGTTGTGCACGGTTTTTGCAGACATTACTGACACCGCTATCTGTTAAATGAATGAATTGTTAAATTTTTAATATGTCTCGCTTTTTTAAACTTCAGTCAAATAATCTTACAATACCAACTATGAGTCAACAGTAGGATAAGCTGTTTGACAGAGGGGATTAGTTTTGATTGAGCACAACCTACATACGTAACCCCACTGCTCAACGCAGACATGTTTTTTTCCTTGCGAAGGTGGAACCATTTAAAGGGAAACAAACTGATTTTCTCTGTTGTAACAATGTTAGGTGGCAATAAATCTTATTCCGTTAAAAAGCCAAACAGACAAAACATAAGAGTGATATATTTATGTGTATGTTAAATTTTGGGCTGAATGTGCAAAGTTCTAAGTCTGTAAAGAATAAAAAAAAAATCTGATCTAAATCTAAGTTCAGTTTTTCGAATAAATCCCGATAAAGGTTTTATTTTTTTATGAGAAAAGAGGTCAAATACCAACTAAATCTTCCCTGACACATATAGTACAAAATACACTGCTCAAAAAAATAAAGGGAACACTTAAACAACACAATATAACTCCAAGTAAATCAAACTTCTGTGAAATCAAACTGTCCACTTAGGAAGCAACACTGATTGACAATCAATTTCACATGCTGTTGTGTAAATGGAATAGACAACAGGGGGAAATCTTTGGCGATTAGCAAGACACACTCAATAAAGGAGTGGTTCTGCAGGTGGGGACCACAGACCACTTCTCAGTACCTATTCTTTCTGGCTGATGTTTTGGTCACTTTTGAATGTTGGTGGTGCTTTCACACTCGTGGTAGCATGAGACGGACTCTACAACCCACACAAGTGGCTCAGGTAGTGCAGCTCATCCAGGATGGTACATCAATGCGAGCTGTGGCAAGAAGGTTTGCTGTGTCTGTCAACGTAGGGTCCAGAGCCTGGAGGCGCTACCAGGAGACAGGCCAGGAGACATGGAGGAGGCCGTAGGAGGGCAACAATCCAGCAGCAGGACCGCTACCTCCACCTTTGTGCAAGGAGGAACAGGAGGAGCACTGCCAGAGCCCTGCAAAATGACCTCCAGCAGGCCACAAATGTGCATGTGTCTGCACAAACGGTTAGAAACCGACTCCATGAGGATGGTATGAGGGCCCGACATCCACAATGGGGGTTGTGCTCACAGCCCAACACCGTGCAGGACGCTTGGCATTTGCCAGAGAACACCAGGATTGGCAAATTCGCCACTGGCGCCCTGTGGTCTTCACAGATGAAAGCAGGTTCACACTGAGCACATGTGACAGACGTGACAGAGTCTGAAGACACCGTGGAGAGCGATATGCTGCCTGCAACATCCTTCAGCATGACCGGTTTGGCAGTGGGTCAGTAATGGTGTGTGGTGGCATTTCTTTGGAGGGCTACATGGCCCTCCATGTTCTCGCCATAGGTAGCCTGACTGCCATTAGGTACCGAGATGAGATCCTCAGACCCCCTGTGAGACCATATGCTGGTGCGGTTGGCCCTGGGTTCCTCCTAATGCAGGACAATGCTAGACCTCATGTGGCTGGAGTGTGTCAGCAGTTCCTGTAAGATGAAGACATTGAAGCTATGGACTGGCTCGCCCGTTCCCCAGGCCTGAACCCAATTGAGCACATCTGGGACATCATGTCTCGCTCCATCCACCAACGTCACGTTGCACCACAGACTGTCCAGGAGTTGGCGGATTCTTTAGTTCAGGTCTGGGAGGAGATCCCTGAGGGGACCATCCACCGTCTCATCAGGAGCATGCCCAGGCGTTGTAGGGAGGTCACAGGCAGGTGGAGGCCACACACGATACTGAGCCCTCATTTTGACTTGTTTTAAGGACACTACATCAAAGTTGGATCAGCCTGTAGTCTTTTTCCACTTTAATTTTGTGTGTGACTCCAAATCCAGGCCTCCAATGGTTAATAAATTAGATTTCCATTGATGATTTTTGTGTGGTTTTGTTGTCAGCACATTCAACTTTGTACAGAACAAAGTATTCAAAAAGAATATTCCATTCATTCAGACCTATGATGTGTCATTTGAGTGTTCCCTTTATTTTTTTGAGCAGTGTACATTAAGTATGTGGTGAGAAAGCCAATGAGTAATGTAAAGACTGAAAAAATATTGCAACTGCTTCTAAAACTAGCATAAAAAATAACTACTGATGTTAATACTTACATTTATGCTGAAGTTAAATTAAATGGTAAATGGACTGAACTTATATAGCGCTTTTCCAGTCATACAGACCGCTCAAAGCGCTTACCACTAGGGCCACATTCACCCAATCGCACTCACTAACGCTCACACATTCATACGCAGATCGGTAGGCGACTTGAGGTTAAGTGCCTTACCCAGGGGCACATCGACATATGGCAGAAGGAAGCTGGAATCGAACCCACAACCTTCTGATTGCAAGACGACTACTCTTCCTACTGAGCCACAGTCATAATGAATTTGCATATGAGAACCATGTTATAATTTTTTTCTTCTACTACATTTCTATGATTCAGCAACAGTGCACTTTACCAGAGTAGCGTTGTTGTCATTTACCTTTTAAAATAGAACATGTTTCCTGAGTTGGACAAAACCCTTTTGGACAGAAGGTAATCCAAGTCTTTAATATGCCAAGGTTTTTTTAATGCCAGCTATAATTGACACAAGCTGCCAGAATTATTATAATCTGTTCAGGGATATTTATTGGCCTAAATGCCTTAGTATATGTGTTTCTGTAAAAGCTGTGCTATTATGTTTTGAAACTATGATAAAACAAAGATTTTAATGCAAATAAATGATGATTTGACATTTTCACCATATTACCCACTGCTACCCTCAGTTCAGCAAATCTAGCTTCCAACTTGTAGACATTCATCCAGCTTTTTGTACCTGCAGAACGTATCCTGCTTCACAGTAAAAGGTGACTGTAGAGCCCAGCTTGTAATCAGATCCCAACCTGGTCCCATTCAGAACCACCCCTGGGTCAAAACAGGATTCCCTAAGTTTGGCTGTAACAGAGAGAGAGATAAAACAAATCTGTTTTGGCACATAACTGTAACAGGCACACATGGGTAATGAGGCAAATTAATATTAACGAAGTCCATTGCAATAATGAAAAGAGGCAGGCGTAGCACTAGCCTTTCTATCAGTCTGTTTGATTTAGCAGCTGGTGCGAAGATGGAGTAAGAATGAAAAACTTTATCCTTCAGCTCTTTGCATGGTACGTGAACCTTGCAAATGATGGCTCTGCCCTCCTTCCAAAAGATTATCGTCCACCCGTGTCAACTTCACATTTAATTCCTGAGTCCACAAAGAGCCAATATTTATTCTTTTGTGCAAGTGTATCAAAGTGACACCTCCTGACAGACTGCTTTAGCCCTCAACAAATCAACAGGGACTCCATCGTGAGGGCAATCATTCTTCTCATTCTGAAAACACCTTGATACATTGTGTAATCAATAAAAGCAAGTTTGCCACACACACAATGGTGAGTGCAGGCATACAGTATGGGTGCCCTGAAAGCAGCTGAATGTGAAAATTGGATATTTCTGAATACATTCAGCACAAATCCTGCCAAAATGAGAGTTGGGGAACATTCTGTCAACCTTAAAGAGTGATTTCCCCAGCCACCTTGTTTATGGAAAGCAAATTAGACAGAAAAAGTCCCCGATGTAATCACTTTAAGCAGAGTATATTAAAATAGTTTTTCACCAAAAGACAGTAATATAGTAATATAACAAATCCCATCTGAGATGAGAAAAAAAGAGTTATGCTGTGTAAAATGTAAATACCCCCAGCATGCAATGCTTGGTAAATTAGGACATTTTTGTTTGTTAAAGCAGTGTAACACAACAATAAGAAGTTGAATCTGAATTTTTTAGCTTTAAAAAAATGTATTTTCACATTAAAATGTGATAATGCCATTGGGTATGTTTGCCACTCTCTTGCATCACTCCATTTGTTAACACTCTTCAACATTTTAAAATTTCAAGCTTAGAAGGGCAATTACTGTTGTTTGGAAACAGCAGCAAAGCTTAAAACATTGGGTAAATTGGAGCTGACCGGAGAGTGAGCATTGTTTGTTACTCAACTTCATGTCATCTTGAAAGAAAAAAAAACATTCTGGTTTGCTTGAGCCTTTCCCCTGCATGGGGGTTTGTACCCACATTTGTTATGTTTTTTGCTCCACATTATGCAAATGATTTAACAGATTCCGTAAAATGCCATAAAATAAGTTAATCTTTTATTGCAGTAGCATATTCTCACAAAAAATTGCTTTAACAGTGATCTTTGGAGATTTTTCTTTGTGAGTAGATCACTTTCTCTAGAACTTTTAAAAGAAAATGAAGCTTTGAGATAGGCCTATTATTAGTCCGAACAGTTGGGTCCATGCCATATTGTTTAGGAGAGGCTGAACTATAGCCTGTTTAAAACATACTGGGACACAGCCTGTAGCAAGAGAAAAAATATAGATTATAAATAGAAGGTATTGGTTAAATAGAGTTCCTACACATTTTGTATGTCAAAATTCCATACCTGTCCAGTCTCAAATTTCCAGAGAAATATAAAGTTCAATGAGAATTTATGCCTCCTTAATGCATTTTTGTGTTGTTTTGAACAAACGAATAGTCCACAATGTACAAGATAATCTCTCCAGCAAGTCTTCAGCCTGCCTGGAGGTCTCCATCTCATGATGCATGTTTGTAACAAAGATGTTCAGGACAGTTCAATCTTTATCATCAATTCTGACATAAGCACATCCTGTGTACTTTAATGGCTAATTTAGATAAGAAGGAGCAGACAATGACTTTTAGTAGGGAGATGAGCTTTTCACCCACACAGCCTCTGATGGAAGCTAATTTTGGTGTCCTCGTCTAGCAGTGAAATTGCATATCATATGAGCATGAGTGCTGGAATGTAGCTGAAATGATGAATCAATAGCTTAGCCTTTATCTCAACGGTCTTCACCTAGGTAGACTGCTACATTGTCCATAAACTGCCTGAAAGTTGTTTGGCTATTATTCAGCTATTATTCATCTGATCCCATAAACTAGATCCCAACACAATTAAACTTGGTCATCTGAGGGAGTAACTCAATCCAAGTCAAAAGAGGGAAACAATACTTACTCTGCTAGAAAGCCAAGAAACATAAAAGGGCAAATTTAAACAAGTGGAACAGAAACATTCTAAAGTTACTATCACACCGTTTCCTGTCTTGCAAAGTTTTATGGGATTCTAGATTCACAGTGCTCCACTACATCAGGTTGTGAACATTACTTTTGCTGTGATAACATGGTGTTTTTTTTTTTTTAACTCAACGAATCCCTGATGAAAAGAAAAGCTCTATATGCAGTGTGTGAGTGCCCCCAGGGAGTCAAAAAATTATAAGCTGAAATAATCAAAAAGTAGGTCATACTGCCATGAGTTGAAGTCACTTCAAGCCTTTGTCATACTAAGATAAGTGAATAATCACAATGCAGATAAAGAGCCTTAACAGTACAGCATGAGCTTTAGTAATGTTATTATTATAGCAAATCTATGATATAGAATTGAATACGGGGGTTGCAACTTGGAAAGATTTTGTTTTAAATTAACACATATTTCATTTTGTTTATTTTTTTTGTGTAAATAAAA
The DNA here is from genome assembly GCA_036173005.1 of Crenichthys baileyi. Taxonomy (NCBI): domain Eukaryota; kingdom Metazoa; phylum Chordata; class Actinopteri; order Cyprinodontiformes; family Goodeidae; genus Crenichthys; species Crenichthys baileyi. The sequence continues at coordinate 601,994 of JAHHUM010000303.1, read as the reverse complement.
TTAAAACATAGTATTTTTACAAAGTCCTTTTACATCATGAGAATCCCATACTAGCAGAGAATAATTAGGACCCAATCCAAAAAGATAAGTTAAATAATTCTAAGTTTGCTAACTCTAAATGGTGATGTGTTGGCATCCATTGCCACATTATGTTATACCAACTTTACACATTGTATTACAGATCAAAGACAGACTGTGCATCATGAGCTCTAAAAAAGCAATAAATAAATGCCATGAATAAGAAAATGACCAAAGCAAGAAAAAAAAAAAGAAAACACCCACAAAGTAATCTCCAACACTGAATACTGATGAGGCATCCAACATGGTTGCTTCTGCCAAATGGAGATAATTTCCACCTGTGAAATCCTGTGCCCACACACAACCTTTCCTCTGAGTGAGCACTTTAGTTGCCCACTGTGAAAGGGCTACAAGGGAGGATGAGATGTATTACCAGGGCACAAGTGGAAAACACCAGCTTGAAGAGAAACAGAAGCTCGTTGGTCTGTCGAGACATGAGCTGAAAACAGATGTAAGCACCAGGTGGAACACCGCCTGTGAGATGGTTGACAGATTTTTGCAAAGCAACAGCCTGCAGTCTGTGCCATCTCATACCATCTCCTCAGGTGCAGAGAGGGAGAATCTTAACATCTGTACACCCAAAGAAGCAGACATCTCAAATGCAGGAGATCATCAAGGCCCTAAAGCCAATGAAAGATGCAACAAATCTCTTGTCAGAGTAGAGAAGGGCCGCACCATCTGTTTGATTGGTCCTTTGCAAGCTCAACCCATCCAGTACACAAAGGACAGAACTGGAGAGTCATCAGAGAGCCAGGAGATAAAAGAAGCTGTCTTTAGGGACCTATACAAGAGATACACTAGCCACAAAAGGGAAATAGTCTTCAGTTTTCCCTTCAAACAAGAAATAGTAAAGTTATATAGAAGAGTGATTGCTGAGGCTGCAAAAGTAAGCTACAGTTTCATTTTTGTAAGAATGCTAGCACACAAAAAGACAAATATTTATGTCTCGGTACATTTAGCTTTATTTTGAGCTATTAAATATTTATTAAGGATTTTTTCCAAATATGACGACCTGAACTAATTTGATCTATTTTTATCTTTACATGAGACATATAATATCTCATTTACCTTTGTATTCCAGGTGAAAGCCAGTATATGAAACAGAGCCATCACTACGGAAGGCTAGAAGCATGGTGTTTGAGCTGCTTTCTATGCGCTCTGGAAGTTTGCTGTCCTGGAAGCTCCCGATGAGAGGACTGTTGCTGTCCGGACCGTCGTAGATGTACAGAAAGTCATAGTTTGGCTCAATGTTGAAACTAAAAGGGAACAAAGAAAGGGCAGACGAGGTAAGAAACCCACAAAAGAGAGCAGAGCTTCTTGTCAGGATACAATTAAACGTTTTAGTGTTTGTCAGTTTCCAAGCATGTTAGCAAAAAGTTTGCACTAAATTCCTAATAGTAACACAAATATGTAGTAATTACATGTTTCAGAGTTTATATTATAAGCATGTAAAAAATGCTACATAATTAACCATATTGTAAGATGTAATGCCAGTAATTTAGCTAAGTAGTAAAATCTAGGTTTTAATCAACTGGTCAAAAACTTTGTCTACACTAAATCTGATTTTTTTCATGGCACTTCCTAATATTGGGTGAGAGGGGCTTTAGAAGTTTTTTTTATGTATTTTTGTCTTCTACTTTCGTTATATTGGGTTAATAGCTGAAGTCCAATTTAAGTTTAAGAGTTGAGGTCTATCTGATTCTTGATTGGAAATGTTGGTATTGGCAGAT